>OX422212.1:633813367-634153367 GCA_949130495.1 Sambucus nigra | reverse complement strand
GAACAAAGCAACTTGGCGATCATTAACTAGTGTCCAATGTATGTGGTAATTAGTTGAGGTAAATTCCTTATGCAAAAGCCTTTCAATTTTATGTTACCTTGAAATCTAAGTTAACATTTTATAATAATATTTATATTTTTACCTTCCTTTCAGTATTTTCACCAGGTGAACATGGCAGCGTCATGCCTAATTTTGTACGATCCATCCATAGACTTGTGGCTGAGGATATTTCGTTGGGCTAAGGTGAATATAAAATGGACAAAGGGTGCCCAACAATATTGTATCTCAACCAAATAACACTAGCTTGAGATGCGGTCATCCAAGTCCATTATTTGGCATTCGTACGAGGCGTTTTTATATCATCATAATGATATAATTAGTTATACCCACTATTTATCCGGGTTGCAAATAATTTTCAGGGATCCCTTATTTAAGGGTTTTCGGTACTTGGGTTATAGGTGCTTCCGTCAGCTCATGGGCTAAATATGCATAGCAGATAATCACCCACCATCGTCAATTACTGAAGAAGACTTTCAAGTTACTTTTGCCCAAAATTGGTCAATGGAAAATGCTCACATATTTGCTGTGTCACACTATGAATATAATGAATATTGGAAGGCAATTGCATAGGGTCCATTACTCCCGCTATTAGCGAGATACGTGAACGTAGATTTTGCAGGAGTTGGCATTGTTGCACCATCAACATTACGCATCCCACGGGCACTGACACCAACTAATGATTTGTCTGAGTATCAGACACACTTTTCCCCTCAGGGTCCTAGTCAAATACAACCATCGAAGCAAGATTGGATGACAAATGTCGGCCTCCCCCAGGGGACTTCATATTCACGCTTTGTACCGCAACACCAGTTTCCAACCAATGCTCCTCCAACCCAGTCATTGTCATAGTTAGAATGACATGAGGTGTACATAAACGCATCAGATTATATATGTGGTCTACGTCATTTATTACTATTAAGTGAGACTCGATAGTGTGAGGCTATTATTAAATCACGCGATGATTGAATAGAGGAATTGGAACGACAACTTGAGGCATTCAGTGTGCGAGGTGTTGGATCTGACCAGGTTGGACCCAGTTATAACCTGTGACACCCCGCCTAATTAAATACCGGGTGATCAGTCCTTTATTCAATTTAAAACAAAGTGTTCGGTTGGTAGATTCTTAACATCACTGTCGAAATACATTTAACGTTAATAATCACCTAATAAATAATTAAGCTAATGTCAAAACATTTTCCATTTTAAGTTATACCCAAAGAATAAATTAATAATTTCTAAGTATTAAGACATCAACTATTTATAATTCACAAGAATATAATAAATATTGGATATAACTCAACTGCTGAAATAAATAAGACTGGATAAAATATTTCAGTTTAAAGTCTCGAGCCAATAAACCATAAAATACTCAAAAGCAACTGAAATGAACTACTAAAGTAAACTGAGTACAATCTCTTTGATAAAACGACTGAGAATGGGCGTTACATGCTGATGAGTACATTATTTTGTATGAATTATGCCCAAATCTAGGCCTTGTTAGACCCATTGTATCTTAAATAATGAGTTTTTAGAGTCATTTTCGTAAAATAAAAGAAAAATGCAAGTGTGAAAAATGCAAGTTTGATGAGTGCATTATTTTGTATGAATTATTCCCAAATCTAGGCCTTGTTAGACCCATTGTATCTTAAATAATGAGTTTTTAGAGTCGTTTTCGTAAAATAAAAGAAAAATGCAAGTTTGAATAAAATCTGAGTTAAAAATGGAATTTTAATAACTCTGAGGGTAAAATTGTAATTTTAGAAATTTTATGGGCCTAAAAATAATTTTTAAATGTTTACCTAGGCAAAATAAAGTTTTCTTTGAAATTTGGTTGAATTTGAAGTTAAAATGGAAAAGTTATGAATTTCGGGGTCAAAAATACAAATAAGGGTAAATTCACAATTTTCTAAACTTTATGGGGTTGAATTTCAATTAATATCACTTGTTTTATAATTTTGTAGGTACCTCTGAATTTTGGTGAAATTTCGAGGTGATTTGGTGAAGAAATAAAAGGTTGTGGAAAGAATTGAAAGAAGAAAAAGATTCCTAAGGCCAAAGAATATAAGAAAGGAATTTCGGAAATTGGATGTGTATATAAATTATTGAAGCAGTATTACAACAAAGAAGGCTTGGTAGCCTAGTGGTTGAGCGCGCGAAGTAATATGCAGGAGGTCTGGGGTTTGATTCCCAGCCTCTCCTGATATTTTTTCATATAGGTGTAACACCCAGTCAGTGCCACATCACTCCTAGTCAGCATACCACGTCACCAACTTCGCCCAGTCAACAGTCAATCTGCCATGTCATCTTTGACCAGTCAACGCCCACATCATCAATCTGCCTCGTCATCGATCAAAAGTCAAAGCTACCATATCATTCAAAGTTATCACTTATTCGGTCCAAATCTTTTAAGGACGAGGATGGATTTCAACCCTACTAGCTATGTTATCATTTTCTAATCCACACTAGCTATGTTATCCAATCCAACTAGTTCGAAATCACAATGTCACTTTCTACGTTCACCAGTAGTATACTCATATCGCCTATACAATACATTATTAAAATAGTTTATCCTGGATAACCACATTTCATAAACACCGTTCGAATAGTTAATAATCTTTTACCCACTAAGATTATTTTATTTATCATCATTACCATATCTACTAGTTTCACACCGTAGAATTATTCACAAGTACACACACACACACACACACACACACACACACATATATATATATATATATATATATATATATATATATATATATATATATATATATAGTCACATCATCCCTATACACATATATACTAATCATGCACCCTTAGGTTAAGACCACTTGGCGCAATGCATACTCTGCTATCATGTCCTGGTGCATCACTCACTGCATGAAAGACTGCTGGTTCGATCTCTCACGAACCATAAAATTCAAATCACAAATATTGGAGGCGAACATAATCCCCAGCCAAATGGGTCACGCACATACCTACACTCCCATTCAATCGTCGAAACTATCCTACATCTCAGATAGCATGTAACCAAGTTCATATGCTCTGGGTACAAGTCAAATATCCCCGAATAAATCGTCGATAATACCCGGCTACCCCAAGAAAAATCCGTACCTTCGTCGGTGTTGCGGTCCGTCCCCACTCCCTCACTGTTGAAACTTTGCTAGGATCCACAGATATCCCCCTATCAGATACAATGTGTCCCCAAAACTGTACCTCCCCCTGCCAAAATTCATATTTCTCGAATTTGGCTTACATCTCATGCTCCCGTAAGGTTTGCAGAACCCTACGTAAGTGCTCGGCATTAGGGATGGCAATTCGGGTTAGTCGTATCATTTTCGGGTCGCGTTGATTTTTATTTTAGTATAAGTTTTGGGTACTCCCAAATCTATACAAGCTAATCGGGTCATTTTCGGGTCATTTCGTGTTATTATCGTAAATGGGTTATCGGGTCAAAAATTTCTAGCTCTACTCGGCATGCTCCTCCTCGGTACGGGAATAAATTAGGATGTCATCTATGAAAACAATGAAAAACTGATCTAAGAACTCTCTGAAAACTCTGTTCATCAAGTCCATAAATACTGCTGGGGCATTGGTTAGTCCAAATGACATAACCCAAAACTTATACGACCCATACCTCGTCAGAAAAGCAGTCTTCGACACATCCTGCTCCCTGATGCCTAGCTGATGATACCCGAATCTCAATTATATCTTTGAGAAGTAGGATTCTTCCCTCAAGTGGTCAAATAAGTCATCGATGCGAGGCAATGGATATTTATTTTGTATCGTGGCTTTATTAAGCTTCCGATAATCAACACAAAGTTGTAAGGATCCATCCCTCTTCTTCACAAACAGAACTGGAGCACCCTCAGGGCGAGGTACTCCTATGGATGAAACCCTGTCCCAACAACTGCTCTATCTGGTCCCGTAACTCCCTCATTTATATTCGAGCCATTCGATAAGGTGCACGTGTTATAGGACGGTTGTTCGGTGTCAAGTCTATCATAAACTCAATCTCCCTGCTTGGTGACAACCCCAGTATATCCTGAAACACATCGGCGTACTCGTAAATAATGGGAATCGAACTAAGTGGAATCGCTACTACCGTAGAGGTCTCCTCTTCTGTGTAATACAAATGGGTGGACGACCCTCCCTCGGGGTGAGGCATCGCCACTATGAACATCTCTTGGCCTGTAATAGCGAACACAATACTCCTACTGAAGCAATCAATCATGGCTTTACAAGTGACTAGCCAATTCATGCAAATAATGGCGTCATACTCAGACATATCTAAGACTAGCATATCTGCAGGTAAAATCAGACTCCCAATCTCTATACCTACTCCCCGACATATAAATAGAATCAACGAACCACTACCCAACGGTGAATCTACACGTGTCACTATACTCTCTATCGTGGCTAACAACCCTGTGGCCCATGCAAAACTAGTGGCTATGAAGGAGTGTGATGCCCGGTGTCAAATAAAATGTACCCAATAGTATTATGGATAGAAAATGTACCCTCAACTGCGGGTGGCGCCTGCGAAGCAGCTGCCTGGTGGACATTATAAACACGTCCATACTGTAACTATCCCTGCTAAATTGGGGGTGTGGGAAAAGCTGGGACTAGTACTGCTACGGGTAGGGCGGCAAAAAAAATGGGTCTCTTAGGCTCCTGCTGAGCACCCTGATGCTGGGGAAACTTGCCCTTGTCAGGGCAATCCCGTTTCTTATGGCCAGTCTTGCCACAAGAAAAATAGCTGCCGTTAAAGTTACCTCCCATTTGCCTCTGCTGGACTCGACCCTGGTGGTCGTTGCCACCTCTACCTTGGCCCTGTTGGCCCTGCCTGCAGCCTCCCTGACCATGCCTAAATCTACCCTCTCTAAACCTCTTAGCAGAATCTCCCGACTGGAACCCTGCTCACTCTGCCTCTGCTGCTGCTGAGTTACCGATGCCTCACTGGAACTACCCCCACCTGTCCTGCCCTGCTGGCTAGGCTCACCTCCCCACTTGTTCCCCTTGGCATGGAAACGATGGTCCTGACAATGTAGCAATGCAGCATTAAGTACGTCTGTATAGGACTGCAAAAACAGATTTCCCAAAAGATACTGACGGATCCTCTAGGTTAGGCTATCCATGAACATCTGTATTTTCTTCTCTTCCGTAGGCACCTCACTAGGTACCAAATTAACCAGTCTGGTGAATTCCTCCTCATATTCTGCGACTGTCTTTCCCTCCTGAGTGAGGTCCAGTAATTTTTGCCTCATCTTAGTCTGAACGGCGAAAGGAAAATACTTGAGGTCGAACCGTACCCAGAAACTCTAAATCGTCATATTGTCCCTCTCCTCTAAAGTGGTAGTGGAATCCCACCACTATAAGGCTGCCCCTACTAGCTTGGAGGTAGCCAGTAACTGTCTCTAAATATCTATGCACTCATACAAGCGAAGATGCCTCTAGATGTCTTTCTTCCATTGGCTCGCGATACAACGTCAGAACTGCCCGAGAACTCTGGGGGATGTGCCTTCTGAAAGGCATCCCTAACTCTCTCCCATGTAGTGGGAAACTGAACTAGAACTGGCGCCATAGTGGGCCTGCTGCACGACCGCTAAACCTGCATTCACCGCCTGAGCTACTATGGCGGCAACCTCGATTGCGTTCATTATTCCCTGAGCCTGAGCTGCTGGCTGCTCTTGTTGGGCCTGTCTGTCTTGGGGTGCACGTAGAGGAGGCATCTGAATGAGCCTCTCTAGTCTCATATCCCCCTACTGCCCTAGCTGCACTATCTCTCCTGGGCGGCATCTGAAATGAGAATCGAATCGTATGAGTTCACCCTCGAATATAAAGTAACAGGCAGAAGAACATAAATGCGCATACGCTTGAGAATACAACAATCCTATGATAGGGTTCTACATGAAAGAACGCTAAGCTAAAACTTGAAAAGCCGCACAGATCCTAAGGACACTAGAACCTGATGCTCTGATAACATTTGTGACACCCCGCTTAATAAAATACCGGGTGATCAGTCCTATACCAAATTAAAACAGGAATCCCAGTTGGTTCATCCTTAGCATCACTGTCGAAAACCTTTTTAAAACTTACTAACCACCCAGTATTCCAAAAAGCTGGTGCCAAATTTTAACTTTTTAATTAAACGAAACAGTACATGCCGAAATAAATATAAACCATTCACACAACTGAATTAAATCAACTGAATAAATAATAAACTACATTCTGAATAAACCATCGGTCACCAATGTAAATAGTCCAATACAAAAATTCAACGCCTGAAAATAAATCTGAAAACTGTACTGAAAGTCTGGGCGATAAGCCCTAAGTAAAACTAGAACTGATAGATGATTCCTACTCTAGGAAAGAATGAATGAGGCGTCTAATTCAATCTCCTGCTAGCATCCACATATGCCGCAGCTCCGTGTCCCTGGAATAGAAAATCAATCATGGCGTCCGAGTGGCTGGACACCTAGAAGGTTTTGAAAATAGTTTTTTAGCGAGGGTTAGAACCCAAAACATTTTGAAAATATTTAGCAAATGAATTAACTGCAGTAATTAAAAATATATGAATGCGCTCCATATTTAAGTTAGTGTCGCACTCTCTTGAGGACATACTCACCCCTCCACTAATGTGCACACCTAACGATTTCCTTAACCCCACCTAGTTGTACTATTTCGCCCAACTAGTCCTGGTGTAATCTCCCCTTGCCATACTACTATAACCCGAGTGTAATAATTCATGGGTTATAATTTATCTCCCCAATTAACTTAATTAATTCATTTTTAATAATATCATATAACCGTGACACAAGTTATATAAAGTAAGTACATTACACACTGTATTATGACTCGCATATAATATTACATCTCATTATATACGTACCGTTTCTAAAACATCCACACATAATTCATATGTATATCCATCCCTCCGAGTATACCCTCACCGGATGATTCCCTCTAAAGTGCTATCTCACTAGGTGTGCTCACATAACCTAGTTCCCCAAGTTAGAATAGCTCACCAACCTGGCCTAAAATATAAACGTAGTGGAGGCGGTCATATTCCTTCCCTGAAAGTGAGATAAACCCCTCACCCATATACCGGACGCTGTGACCTGGGGATATACTCACCCTACTCCTCAATCTTGGGGATTCACCCACATCGCGCAACCTCCCTTGATAGCACCAGAGTATATAAATTAAATAAATATCTAGTCACTGATATTTAATAGCGCCCCCCCCCCACACACATATATATATATATATATATATATACTCTCACAACACCGTATATATATAATATAAACCCTGGTTTTACCGTGTACTAAAAAACCCGTAACACTAGCCTGAAATTTCCCGAGTCTCTGTCCCGACTCAAATTAATTAATTTTCTCACTTATTAATTTATCATCTTCCCTAGTCTATGGTCCGACTCTAATTTATTTAATTCACACGTCAATTAATATAATATTTCCCCCGAGTTTATGATTTGACTCTAATATAAATACTTTGCACATTAATTTATATAATATTTAGCCGAGTCTATGATTCGACTCTAATTTAATTAATTTACACATTAATTTATTACCTTATGCCACTCAAACAACATACCCGACTCCTCACCTAACCCATAACTTAATATTTCCCGAGTCTATATTCCGGCTCCAAATTAATTTGTTTATCTCCATAATTAATTTAACACCTTGGCGTTGCTCAATCAATATTCCTGGACTTGCCCACTCAGTCCGTACATAATTAATTTATAATCTAATTCCCAAAGTTTATCCACAAAGTGCCTCACGTAAATCCTCCCTAACTGTAATTACTTTTTCCTATAATTGTTAGGAATATGTGCTTCATAATTATTTAACATTTAAACAATGCATGGAAATTTAATTTTAAATTAATTTCCCTTTATATATAAAACTAGCCGAACTGCCAAAATTCTGGGACCATCGATCGATCAATCCCCTGGGTCGATCGATCGATCGAACAGGTATTCGTCTTCTCCGACTTGCTGTTTCAGCCATTGATGAACCCTCGAGCTTTTTGTTCCTTCCCAAACCCTTACCCAATCACAACCAACATTACCTCCACATAAGAAAAGGGTCTAAACATCCTAGAGACCTTAATTCATCATAAAATTCCATTAATTCCAACGTTTTCCCGATATGGGTTTTATCCGGGTTTCAAATCTCCAATACGATTTTCATTCCTGTTAACAGAAATTACCCATCGATTCTTACTAGTTTTAACATATGATTCATACCTCTACATTCCAGAATCATAAACATAATAAATTTCACCCTTAATTCCATTAAAGTATATCAATTACCAAAAACCCAATTTTTTTACATGAATACCCACCCAAAATGAATTTTGGTTTATACCTCCCATAATATGAATTGATTATCATCAATTTAAGAATTCATAACTGTCAACCACTAGCCTCTAATTGTTCATAGAGTCTGATCCGTTGGCGTAGAGAATGTGTCGATGACGAACACTCACTTTGTCCCTCGATTTGTCTCCAAAAATTTCTCAATTTGCTTCTAGATTTGATTCATCTGTGTCCCTCTCAAACCCTAGGTTTAGAATTGTTAACTGTCGTTCAATAAGTCCCTCAATTAGGCTAAAAACCCTTAATCCCATTTTTTTCCACATAGGCCTAATTAAAATGGCCCGAATCACCCCGTGCGGGCTCGGCTATGCCCAAAAATGTCCCGAGACCCGATTACTACCCCAGGTACTCTTTTCTGACTATCTGAACCCATCCGGACTCAACCGCACACTCAGAATTGTCATCCGAAATACTTTATAATATTCTTCAATTTTGACCTCAAAATGCGGCACACGAAATATCGAACAATTAAACTTAAAGTCGCCAAATATAAATAATTCTTTCCACTCAAATAAATTCTCCAAATCATAAATTTAAGTTTCTCCCCTTTCAAATATTTCTATTTCTCCCAAAAATAATTAAATTTTAAATTCTCAAAATTACGGAGTGTTACACATACCTAGTCCCCAAAACGGAGGTTGAGCTAAAATATTTAAACAGATATCTATAATTTATTTCATTATATATATGTGGGGTACTGCCCCAAAATTTGGGCAGGGGTTCTTCATCCTTACGAAAAAGAGCTGACTTTTTATGGGGTAGTGTCCCCTTTTTCTATTGTTTTTCAGTCGGGCAAAACTTCTTGTAGAAGTTTTGACTTTGGCTTTTTCAATGTGTTTGGTTGGGCAAAGCTTCTACTAGAATTGTTTGGTTTTTGAGGTTTGACTCTTTTAGGGACTCAGAAGCGACTTTACGGAAGTACGAGCTTCCCTTTTGAGGGATAAGTAACTTTTCTGAAGTACGAGCTTCTTCAAGACTTTCAGAATAAAATCGAGTATCTCGGACGCTCATGGGAGAAAAAAGTTAGAAAACTGAATCGTTGTTGAGTTTGGGGGCGCTCGGTGGTTTTTGAAGTGCTTAAAATGAGAGGCGGGGCCCTCTATTTATAGTAAACTGGGAGGGTCATTCTGTCGTTCGGCAGAAGGATGAAGGCCATTATTTTTAGATAAAGTTGCCACATGTATTGTTAAGAAAAGGCTCTCTGACACGGCTTTTACCAATCAGTTAAAGGGGATCAGGGGGGCCCTTTTCTGATCGACAAAAGGCTCTAGCAAAAGTATTGGGGAATTTTTATGATTACTTTTCTTTTTAAATAAACCATAAAAAATTTTATACAATAGTTTTTGGTATTTTTTGGTGTCTTGTTGGGGTGTTTTTTCTTCTGGACTTAGGTGGGGCCGGGTTTAGGGTTTAAGATTTTGGGCGAGACCGATTTAGGGCATTTTGTCAGGGAGGACAAAATGAGACACACCCCGATTGCTGATCAGGGTGTCTACACGTGCTCCTAAAAAGGCATCTTGTAGTAACAAAGGCCTCGAATGGGATAAAGGTCAACTTCTAAGCCTTAGTAATCATGTCCTCGCCCTCCTTGAAAGGATCAGTAATCCTTGCAAAGGGAAGAAATCATTAAAACCCGAGTCTCAAGTCAGTTAGTAAGCTCAAGTGTAAAAGCAAAAATGGAGGTTAATTTACGCATGGTCGGTGAAGAACAACAGAAGGTAGGACTCAACAGAGTTCATGGTGCTCCACTCCCCCCCCCCCCCCCCCCCCAATAAAAAAATAATTTCTCCTTCTAGTTCTTGGGGGCATTATGGTTGTCATTTGTGATGACCACTTCAGCCTTAGGGGAGAAGTAATTCAACCCCTTGTCTATTTGCTTACTTTGCTCCTGGACCCTATATAGCTTCAAGAATTGGGCTGGGGTGACGTTGTGATTTACCCCCACTTGAATCTTTGAAAGCCAAGACTATTTCCATTAAAGCTCTTCATGAATTATCCATTAGTTGAGAAAGGGCTATCCTAATGGCTTGTAAAATCCACACCATCGGTAGAGGCAGCGAAAACCTAGCTCCATATTGAAGGAAACATTCAATGAAGCATGCATTCTGGAAAACCAGAGAATAATCCATGTCACCAGGCCGTGCCATCGTTAGAATGATATACTCTAAAATTTATTTTATCTTTCGAATTTCCACCAACTCTTGCTCAGTGATCCGAGAGATAGAGTGGGCTCCATCGATGAAGCTGGGGTCGTTGGATCCCAAGTGATTAATCAACAATGAGCTATAGGGTATCGTCTAAGTAGGGATATGTTATGAGGACTTGACCTCTCGCTCCATAGTTGAGGGAAGATAAACATGAGGCCCACAAGCCTAGAGGTACACTGGATCCAAGGCTTTAGAAGGAGAAAGGTTTTCAACCGACATTTTTTATTTAAGAAAGAAGGAAAAAAATTCTTGCCCAAGAGTTTTAAGGAGAAAATATAGTGGGAATTAAGAGTGAAGGATCTAACCAACCCAATGGGCTCTTTTATAGCCCTCAAGGTCTGGCACTCGAGTCCCTTCAACCCCAAAACACGTCCCATCAATGCTTTCAGCCACTTTCAAGCCCCTCTCCAATGCAATGTAATTATGACAAGAATATGTGTGGTTAATTTCGCTCCTGTATTCTAAGAAAATTTTGAAAACTCCAAAATTCGTTCTTTCGAGCCAAAACTTGAGCCAACAATATAACCAAAAAAAGTACTAATCGATCTCTAATGAAGTTATTATAGTGTGTATAGATAGAATTTATGCTATGATTCAATGTTTTCAAAAAAGTAATCGATTTCTCTTTATGAGATCATATTCATCCATTAAATAAAGGTCCATTTTTCATGATGTATGTGTGAAATATTTTCATTAAATTTAGTCTTTTATTCGCACATACCGAGAGAAATTAGCCATTTTCAGGTGTTCGAGTGTGAGTGCATCCTATGAGATTTTGAATCAAAATGAACTTTCGAATAAGAAACATAACGATCAAATCTTATGAAATGGACGGTTATATTGGCCTATACACAAGCGCACAAAAAGTTGAGATTCAAAAATGATTTTTTACTATATTAATGAAGTATGTATTTAAGACTTGGTTATATGTCACTTTTGTGTGTCTTTTATAAATGAAGTAAGCTTTTTGAATTTTGTGGGTATATTCACTACAAATCCTCATGAGAAAAAACTCATCCACTAGGGAAACCTAAGGATTTAACGACTTGTTGCACATGCTAAGTGCAATTGTGATTCCTACGAAAGTAAGTTAGATTTTAAAATTTAATTTTTCTCGAGGACTAACAAAGTTTAGGTTTGGGTGTATTTGATTGGTGCATTATTTTGTATAAGTCATACCCAAATCTAAGCCTAGTTAGTCCCATTGTATCATAAATAATGAGCTTTTAAAGTCATTTTTTGTTATTTAGAAGAAAAATGCAAGTTTGAAATTAATTCGAGTCAATAATACATTTTAGCAACCGCAATGGGTATATTTATACCCGAAATAAATGAAGTCGTTTTAATTGTTAGTTCTTGTTAATATTGGCACTATTTGCGTAATTATTTATCTTGTTGGTCAATACACAGTTGCGGTTTCAAAATGATTAATTCAAGGCAATTGCAGTAAGAATGAGGTCAAATACATAAAAGTCAAATTCTATACGACCCGAGACGCGAGTTCCCAATAAAATCCAAACCCTTCCAATGTCCCAAACAATTCCCATATCCCATGTATGTGTTATATTCTATTCATATATATATATATATATATATATATATATATAGAGAGAGAGAGAGAGAGAGAGAGAGAGAGAGAGAGATCCCTCCTGTAAGGACTCCTTATGGTGCAGACCCCGGCACATACTATTTTTTTAAAATAGTAAAAAAATAAATTTTTTTATGAAACTTCATGGATATCATATCCACGGTTATAAAATCATCTCCATTTTTTTCATCAAAAAATTCAATAAAATAACCGTTGAGATGAGGTGATATGTAAAAAAATGAAATAAATATGCATTTTCAATTGTTGAAATGTTGGCGATCATCTCACCCACTTTTTGATTGAATTTTTTGATGAAACTTCATGGATATGATCTTGACAGTGAGAAGATCATATCCATGAAGTTTCATAAAAAAATTCAATTAATAAAGTGGCTAGTGTCGACCCAACATTTCAACGGTTGAAAATGAATATTTATACCATTTTTTTACATATCACCTCATCTCAACGGGTTTTTTACTGAATTTTTTGATGAAAAAAATTGGAGATAATCTTCTAACCGTGAAGATCATATCCATGAAGTTTCATCAAAAAAATCATTTTTGTACTATTTTAAAAAAATGGTATTTACCGGGGTCTGCACCATAAGGAGTCTTTACAGGAGACTTTATATATATATATATATGTGTGTGTGTGTGTGTGTGTGTGTGTGTGTGTGAGAGAGAGAGAGAGAGAGAGAGAGAGGGAGAGTGTGTTCGTGTGTTATGCATGTACATGTTTACTATTTATGTGTTTTTATGTAATTAAGTGTATGTTTGTTTAAGTATTATTATTATAAGTACGTTTTATTTAATATATTCATGTTATTTGTATGTTAGGGCCATATTATTAGTATATATATATATATATATATATATATATATATATATATGTGTGTGTGTGTGTGTGTGTGTGTGTGTGTGTGTGTGTGTGTGTGTGTGTGTAACACATACATACGCACACACCTTTCTCCCTCAGCACACACACATGGAAAACCCACCCATACTATTAAAACCACCCTCACCTCTCTCTACACTAACCCCACTAATCCGATATCTCTCCCTGCCAGCTTAACCAACACTTAACCAAACACCCACAACCCAGATCCTACACGAACACAGCTTAAACCCATCACCATGAATCTCACCCCCAAATCCTACCCGAACACAGCCTAAACCCATCACCATGCACCTCTCTCTCTCTCTCTCTCTCTCTCTCTCTCTCTCGGGTAAACACATAGCAACATCCCACCCGTTCTCCCCTTATAAACCCAACACATTCCTCATGACACACACATCCTACCAGCTGATGTTCCCCATGCCACCTTAACTGAACCCACATGCAATACACATACCCAATTCCATAACCCTCGTCCCCCATGCCCACCTTATTCCTCCTCCTCCTCTTTAAAATATTCCCATGCTTACCCATTAAAAAATACTCACCAGCATCACCTTGTGTCTCCCTCAAAACCCATACCCAACTGCACCTCACATTTCTTTTACTCTCCAACTCATATATATATATATATATATATATATATGATGTTGGAAACAACACCACCCTTCAAGGTGTTCGTAAGCTCAATTCAGCGTTAACAATGGCAGTATAAGAGTAAGAGTATACAGTTGAAGGAGGTGAGGAAAAAAGGACAAACACTTAGGTATAAGTGGTTCAGCCAATTAAGCCTACGTCCACTATGCAAGCATGTGATTAATGTCACTGTATGAGGGCTCTAATGGCCATAGATACAATCTCTCAAGCTTTCTCTCTCTACTGTATATTTGGATAGAGTTTCAGCTAGGGTTGCTAATTTTGGATCCCTTTCAAGGTAGAGGATGACCTCTATATATAGTGCCTGGGGGTGTAGTGTACCCCCAAGCATGCAATGAGTACATGCATGAGGATCGAACCAATATGAGAATGACACCTGGCTGATCTCATATAGATAATGATGACCTCAATATTCCCTCACGTGAGGGGAATGATTTGGTTATAACTGATTGCGTACACGTGTTCCTAGCCCCACATATGCACATAAGAGCTCGGCCAACTGCTATTGGTTACAACCTCGGCCTGGGATAGGACGAGGTGGTGACCTTAACTCAACGGGAGAGCCGAGGTAAGGCTTGCTGTGCTATAACGTCGGCCTGGGCCGAGGTAGTGGTGGTGAAGCAGGAACATCGATCGATCCCTGGCCGAGATCCCCGTTGATGATCCGAGCCGAGGTTGCAATTCTTGGAAGATCAGGTGGATAACCACCCCTGGATCATGGTGACCTCACCTGCAGAGGTAGCTAGCAACGTCGGTCGTGGCCGACCTTGCCTAGGACGAGACTGTTAGTGATGAATCCAAGGTCCCTCTAACATCGGCCATCTTCATGGCCGAGGTTGATGTCTCTGAGCCGAGGGGGTACATTCAGGGTATATCAATCACCCCTAGCCCTTAGTTATATGCGAGAGCAGGTGACTATGGGGTCTACAACTCCGAGGTCCTTGTGTTTTGTACCAATATTCCTTTTTTTGACACTTGTCAATTGCTGAAGTGTGGGGTGTGTCTGACAAGCATGTGATGTCAGCCGTCCTTTGGGCTCCGAAGGCAATGATGGTCCTTGGGACGCGTGCATTAGGTGTTGAGGGTTATACCCCCCTTTCTTCTCTTTCTTCTCCATTTCTACACTCCCTCGCCTGAAACTCTTTCTCTCTCTACAAGGGCTTGCCTAAGGAGCTTGTTGGCAGCTTTTTCTTGCAGCTCTCTCTCTCTCTTCTTCATAAATCTTCTCAGGTATTGTTTATCTCCCCTTTCTCTCATTTTGTTGCATTTTTCTGCCTTATTCTTCCATTCGTTGTATTTTCTGACGAGCTTAAGCATTTTTTGGTGAATCTATGAGTTTTCCGGTGAACTGTTCGTTCATTGTTCTTGCTCAAAAATCCAGCTTTGATCCTTAGTCAAATTACCAACATTGTTTGTTATTTAGGAGAATTGTAAGTGTAGGGTCTGCCTCATATGCTCAGACCCCTATACCAAATCTTATAGGAATTCCCCTCTCTTAGAGATAAGACCTTAGGGAAAATTAGGCAAATAGAAAGAGCGCAAGAGGAAGCTCGTAGGTCAGTGGAATTCCCCCCTCAGACCTATCTTTCCACCACCTCTGAAGGTCATATACCCTGAACCAACCGAACCAGCTAACCAAGCAGAGGTCCCAGCTGAACCCTATCCAATGTTGGAGTCTGAGTCATCCACCTCAGACCCTATGTCTGTGGACTCCTTCCAAGAGGCCATGAACTTCTCAAATCAATAAGATCAGGTCCCTGATTAGGCAGAGGTTTCCAGTCGGGCCTCATCACACAAAAATTCAAGCACATCAACCTCTTCCTCAGAGGTCGAGATTATTGGACTAAGTGTGGCTGTTCCACCGATTCTTGATGCCATTCCTCTGTTGGCAGTCACAGTGGCTGAGTTCGCTCAGAGGTTTTCAGGTGGTGCCCCATCGTCTGCTCGAGTCGACGTTGAGCCAGATGACGATGATGGTGTTGAGAGTGACGTTGACACCTCTGAGGTGGTCGAGATTGAGAGTACAGTCAGCGAGGTCGACCTTCTGGACTTCAGACATCTATATTCCATAAGTCCCTCTATAAAACTCAGGAGACCTCTGAGGGAAGATAGGGCTTATGACGGCCGAGGTGGTGGGATCTGCCTATATGAGCAGATGTTCAAGTTGGGATTTCGTTTGCCCATCCATCCTATCATCAGGGCTATATTGGCTTACATTAACTTGGCACCTTCTCAGTTGTCACTCAATGCTTGGAGGGTGATAATTGGAGCCATTGTCCTATGGAAGGCTGTCCATCACTCAGACCATCCAGTCCAAGTCTTCACGGGGTACTCTGTCCCTTCGTCTGCCAGGAATCATCCGAGCTATTATAATTTCTTAGCTCGAAAGTCAAATAAAAAGATGATGTAGATCACCCAAACCTCGAACCACAACTGGAAGCCACGCTACTTCTTTGCATCAGGTCCATAGGAATTTGGTCCAAGTGCCCCCTCTTCCTCATTAGAGCCGAGGATACCCCTGAGATGGGGAAAGGTAACAATGGCTGCCAGGGTTGACCCTGGGCTAAGCCTAAACAATCTTCAGAAGGTCAAAGACCTTCAGGATCAGGGAGAGCATGGTCTGCTTGTCAAATTTGAACACCTGATGACCCCCTACTATCTCTCTGAGACCGGTCTTGGGGGAAGCCCTCTGACAGAGCTTCGTAAGTGCTTTTTCTTTCAACAAGTTATACCTCTAAATTTATGTATGTCTGACTCTCTAACTCAGACCTTTCTATCTTACAGAGCGTCCGAAGGGAATATCTGACGAGTTGTGAGAGATGGAAGCACCAAGTTTAACGAAGCTCGTCAAAAAATCAGGTCTGAATGCTCCTCCCCCCTCCTTCAACCTCAAGGGCTGAGGCCACCAAGAAGAGAAAGGTTGTCGATCCTGCCCCTGAGGATCAGAGGCAGAAGAAGAAAGGTGGGGATCGTGCCATATTTATTTCTTCTGAGGATGCATTGGCTGCTCGTATAGAGCAACTGAAAATTAATGAAAGCATCATCGACCACAGTTTGCAGACGTTGGATGCCATCGGCTCTGCTATGACCGACGCTGACAAATGCTTTTGTCGATCCATGGACACCCCTCTACTGGTTGAGTTTGGCCTTCATAGGTCTATTCAGGTATGACTTTGGATTTAAGTTTAGCTTCAAAGTGTAATCTTTGCTTTGAATTTCAACTTATATATACGACCATATGATTTGGAGGGCCTCGTTGCTATGCATCATCTTACCAACTGGACTCTGAAGAAGTTGCCCCTCATCCAGAAAGGCCAAAAGGCCGAGAAGGTGCAAAGCTCTCTGAATGCAGAGGTAGACCGTCTGAAGTATGCCTTTGAGGGGTCTGATAAGAAGGTTAAGGAGTTAGATAAAGAGATCTCCAAACTTACAAAGGACCGCACCATTGCTCTGAAGGCCAAGGACGACGTTCTTCAACAAAAGGTTGACGCTGTAGTGAAGGCAACCCTCGAGGATTCTTCTGAGGGGATTCTGGCCGATTACAAAGTCTCTGATGAATTCATCAGCTTCGGCTTTGAGTACCTCGAAAGAGGTATTAAGGCTACTAGCAAATGGGCGGATGCTAAGGAGAATGAGTCAGGGAGCTTGAAAGCCTCTGACTTCATAGGTCTGGGTTTTGCTAACCCTCAATTTTCCCAAGCCCTTCAAGAGGTTGAAGAAGAAGACGCTTCCCCTACAGAGACGGCGCCACTGGATGTTATAGAGACTGAGGGAGACAACCCCAGAGATGATGGGGCTTAGATGACCAATATCGGCCAAGGGAATCAGGCTGAGGATGCCAGCACTGTCCCTGCAAACCCTTAGGACATCTTAGTTGTGAAGCTTTTGTACTTTTTTACTATGTATTTAAACTGTAACCTCTGATGAACAATGTTACTTTATATTTTTGCCATTTGTAACTTGATATGTCAACCTCTGAGGAGTTCTCTTATTTCTTCTCTTGTTGACTTATTTATTGGATGATTTTCTTTGCCATGCACAAAATTAATGATGTTAAGGGTTTGAGGTCATCTAAGTATGATGTCTGACCTCAGACTTTGTCACCAAATCATGATGTTATAAAGTCTAAGATCATCAAATAAGATGTTACTCTCATAAATAATTTCACCAAATTAATGATATTAAGGGTCTGAGGTCTTCCAAGTATGATGTCTAACCTCAGACCTTTTCACCAAATTAATGATGTTAAGGGTTTGAGGTCATCCAAGTATGATGTCTGACCTCAGACCTTGTCACCAAAATATGATCTTATAAGGTCTGAGATCATAAACTAAGATGTTACCCCTATAAATTTCACCAAAATGATGATGTTTAAGGTCTGAGGTCATCCAAGTATGATGTTTACCTCAGACCTTTTCACCAAGTTATGATGTTTAAGGTCTGAGGTCATCCAAGTATGATGTTTACCTTAGACCTTTTCACCAAGTTATGATGTTTTAAGGTCTGAGGTCATCAACTTAGATGTTACCCCCATAAATTATTTCACTAAATTAATGATGTTAAGGGTCTGAGGTCATCCAAGTATGATGTCTGACCTCAGACCTTGTCACCAAAATATGATGTTATAAGGTCTGAGATCATGAACTAAGATGTTACTCCCATAAATAATTTCACCAAATTAATGATGTTTAAGGTCTGAGGTCATCCAAGTATGACGTCTGACCTCAGACCTTTTCACCAAATTAATGATGTTAAGGGTCTGAGGTCATCCAATTATGATGCCTGACCTCAGACCTTGTCACCAAATCATGATGTTATAAGGTCTAAGATCATCAACTAAGATGTTACCCCCATAAATTTCACCAAATTAATGATGTTAAGGGTTTGAGGCCATCCAGGTATGATGTTTACCTCAGAGCTTTTCACCAAGTTATGATGTTTTAAGGTCTGAGGTCATTAACTAAGATGCTACCCCCATAAATTTCACCAAATTAATGATGTTAAGGGCCTGAGGTCATCCGAGTATGATGTCTGACCTCAGACTTTGTCACCAAATAATGATGTTATAAGGTCCGAGATCATCAACTAAGACGTTATCCTCATAAATAATTTCACCAAATTAATGATGTTAAGGGTCTGAGGTCATCCAAGTATGATGTCTGACCTCAGACCTTGTCACCAAATTAATAATGTTAAGGGTCTGAGGTCATCAACTAAGATGTTATCCTCATGAATTCTACCACTAGAGCCCAACGAACCAAGAATTAACATGGAAACTGATATTCCCATTAATAATCTCTTCCTAAGATGATACATTTACACACACTCTTACAACATCATATGTAATACTTTTTTAGATGATCAGCATTCCAAGGATTGGAAAATGGTTCCCCTTCGAGGTTCTCTAGTCTATAGGTTCCTGGAACAACCTTCTCAATTACTTTGTAAGGGCCATGCCAATTTAGGTGAAGCTTGTTCGCCTTTTGTAACGTCTTCTTCAGCACCAGGTCTCCTACAGCTATGGGACTTGATTTTACCCTCTGATTGTAGAACTTTGTTGTTTTGTGCTGGTAGGCTGCTTGCCTGACTTCTACGTCTTCCCTTCTTTCCTCGATCAAGTTTAGGTCGAGTTTTCTCTCCTCCCCATTCTTCTCAAGGTCGTAGGCCTGAACCCTATGAGTAGGGAGTCCCACCTCTGTGGGTATGACGACTTCTGAGCCATGTGATAACATAAATGGGGTCTTTCACGTAGGTGTCCTGCTCGTTCTATAGGCCCACAGAACAGCATAAACCTCTTCGGTCCATCTTCCCTTAGCTTCTTCCAACCTCTTCTTGATCCCTTCAAGAATTATTCTGTTTGTGACTTCGGTCTGACCATTTGCCTGAGGTCGTCCAGGACAAAAGAAAAATTACTTTATCCCAACTCTTTCGCAGTATTTTTTCAGGGAAGAATTCTTGAATTGGGTTCCGTTATTCGAAACGAGGGTATTTGGTAGGCCATGTCTGCATATGATGTTCTTCCAAATAAATTGGAAGGTCTTCTACTCTGTAATCGTGATCATCGGCTCTGCCTCTACCCACTTTGAGAAGTAGTCGATGGCAACTATAAAAAATCGGTAATTATTTACAGCTCTTGGCAGGGGACCTACTAAGTCAATCCCCCATACTGCGAATGGCCAAGGGGAACTGATTGACGTCATAGGCTAATGATGTTGATGGGTAATAGTAGAGTATCTCTGACATTTATCGCACATCTTTACGTAAGCTGCAGCATCCTTTGCCAAGGTTGGCCACCAATATCCCTGCGTAATAATTCTTTTATCCAAGGATCTTCCTCTTATGTGACTGGAGCAAGAACCCTCATGTACCTCTTATAAGATGCAGGGAACTTCCGTGGGATGAACACATCAGAGGAGAGGTAATAGAAATCCCTTCTTATATAAGACGTTTCCCACTATGGAGAATTTTGCAGCTCTATATCTTAATTTCCTCCCTGCCAGCTTCGATTTCGGCAGTTCTCCCTCTCTAATATACCTAATAAGGGGGTCCATCCAAGAATCCCCTAGGTTCAGATTGAGGCAGGGGGTACTAACCTCTTCTTCTTCAATGGTTGCTCTGGGAAAGATCTCGACAGGGACTATTCTACGGATATCTGTCTTTGTTGCCGAAGCCAACCTTGCTAAGGCATCTGCATGACTGTTGTTTTGCCGAGGTATTATCTTCATCTTTACCTCTTCGAAGACTTCGAGTATCATCCTCACCCTCTTCAGGTATTTGGCCATCATTTTGTCCTTGGCCTCATAGACTCCTAATACTTGATTAATAACCAACCTTGAGTCACTGTGAAGGAGGAGTCATTTTGTACCAATGGTCCTTGCCAAGGAGAGGCTCGCTATCATGGCCTCGTACTCTGATTCATTATTTGACGCCTTGAAGTTAAACCTTAGGGCATATTCGATGTAAGTTCCATCTGGGCTATGAGTATTAGGCCCACACCGCTCCCACTTTTGCAAGAGGACCCGTCGACGAAGAGGTTCCATATGTCTTTATCTGATGAGAAACCCTCTTCTAACATAATTTCCTGCCTAAAGAGGTACCGGTCTTCCTCATTCTCGGTTATCCCATCTCTGACTCTCTTGGGTATGACCTCTTCCGGGTGTCGAAAGACGTTGCCGTTTGACACTTCTGTGGCCTCTGTGCTATTCTCACCCTCGACCTCTTCCCATGTAAACTCTGTGATAAAATCTGCAAGTGCCTGCCCTTTGATAGTCGTCCTAGGCTAATAGATAAGGTCATATTCCCCCAATTCAATGGCCCAGGTCATCAGTATACTCGACTTCTCAGATTTATGGAGGACCTGTCTTAACGGGGAATCGGTGAGAATGACCATGGAATGGGCCTGAAAGTAGGGCTTCATCTTCCTAGAAGCATGCATCAGGGCGTAGGCTAACTTTTCCATATGAGGGTAATTCTGCTCAGATCCCTGAAGGGCCTTACTATTGAAGTATACGGGTCTCTGAATCCCAACGTCTTCTTGTACAATTGCCGCACTTATAGCAGATTCAGAGACTGCTAGATAGACGTATAACTTCTCTCCTGCTATGGGTCGAGATAAGAGTAAAGGAGATCCAAGGTATGACTTGAGTTGATCAAAAGCCTCATCACACTCTTTGTCCCACTCAAAGGCCTTTCTGAGCACCTTGAAGAACGGGAGATACTTGTCGGTCGCCCTGAAAATGAATCTGTTGAGCGCAGCCACTATTCCAGTGAGCCTTTGAACGTCTTTGATACTCCGAGGTGTCTTCATGCCAAGCAAAGCCTTAATTTTCTCCGGGTTTGCCTCTATTCCTCTTTGATTGACGATGAATCCAAGAAACTTCCCAGCTCCTACCCCGAAGACACACTTTGTCGGGTTGAGTTTCATCTTGTACAGGTCTATGGTATTAAAGGTCTTTTCCAGGTCTGCCACATGGGTGCAGGCCTTTAAGCTCTTCGTCAATATATCGTCGACATACACCTCCACAGTCTTGCCTATTTGGTCTTCGAACATCTTATTCACAAGACGTTGATATATTACCCCTATATTTTTCAATCCGAAGGGCATAACCTTGTATCAATACGTCCCTTTATCAGTAATGAAGGTTGTCTTCTCTGAGTCTTCGGCATCCATAAAGATTTGGTTGTATCCTGAATACGCGTCTATGAAGCTCATGAGCTCATGTCCTGTAGTTGTATCTACTATATGATCGATCTGAGTTAAGGGGTAACTGTCTTTCGGGTAAGACTTATTCAGGTCAGTAAAATCCACACACATTCTCCACTTTTCGTTGGCTTTGGGTACAATGACTGCGTTTGATAGCCATTACGGATATATCACTTCCCTGATGAATTCAGCCTCTTCCAACTTTCTGACCTCTTCCCGGATGATGTCGTACTTCTCCCTAGAATAGACTCTTCGTCTTTGCTTAATTGGCCTTACATCCTTAGATACGTTGAGTTTATGGCACATAATCTCGGGGCTGATTCCAGGCATGTCTGCATGACTCCAAGCGAAGACACTCTGCCTCTTCCTCAGGAAGTTTATCAGCTCCTCTTTGATCTCCTTTTTTAAGGCTTTGCCTACTTGGACGGTTTTTTCCAGTTCGTCCTCATTGAGGATGATGGATTCTACCTCTTCCGCGGCCTCTCCCTTTTTCAACTTTATTTCATCTCTAGGGTCAAGTGTATCGATGTTATAAGTGGTAGTAGCTCTCTTATGGGCCTCTTTCTCTTCAGTCGAGTTGAAGTAACATTCCCGTGCTATGGTCTGGTCTCCCTGCACTTCCCCTACCCCATAGGGGGTCGGTTGTTTTAGCATCTGGTGGACCGTCAACGGCACGGCTTCAAACTCCTTAAGGGCTACTCTTCCTATGATGAGGTTATAAGCTGAGAAGACATTTTCGTCCATGAAGAAAAAATTGATCTTTCGGGTTAACCTCTTAGGCCACTCATCACCCATTCGTATGTCCATCTCATACATGCCCGGTGGGTGGACATTTTCACCGCTGAACCCCGTTAACGGGTGATGATAGGGTACCAACCTAGCTCTGCTAAGGCCCAGGCTTTTGAAGCAGTGCCAGAACATCACATCTGCCGAACTTCCTTCGTCTACAAGGATTCTCTGCACCTCACATCCATGAACTCTTGTCATGATCACTAGAGGGTCATCATGTGGAGCTATGATGCCTTTGAAGTCTAGTCGGGAGAAATCAACTACGAGAGTGTCCATGTCTACCTTTTTCTCTTCTGCGTAGTCTCTGAAGACGTTAGGTTTACCACTTCAAGTTTGGTCACTGATTTGGCCTCTGCCACATGACCTTTTCTGTCTGCAACCTCGAAACCACCCCCTGTAAGTCCTCCGCATATTGTGCTGATGCCAAAGGAGATCATACCAATCCTCTTTACTGGGTGTTGTCATCTTTTGGCGGGAGGTCTGGATCGTCTTCGTCGTCTCCGTCCGAGTCACCATCTCTTCTTGCCGGGGTATTGTCACGACATCTGTCATTCCTCTTCTTTTAGGGGTCATGTCTTCCTATTTAAGGAGCTTTTCCATCCACATATTTCCTCAATTTTCCTGACTTCAACATCTTCTCGATCTCATCCTTCAAGGCGAAGCACTTGTCCGTTATATGGCCATGGTCTTGGTGGAACTCACACTATAAGTTCTGGTTCCTTTTATGTGGAGGAGCCTTTAGCTTCTCTGGCCATCTTAGGGACCGATCATTTTTTATCTCATTGAGGATGTGTTCGCAGCTTACCGTAAGAGGGGTGTAATGCCCAAACTTGTCATCAGCTGCCCTCTTCTTCCCATCCTTCTTTCTTTGGAATTTCCCACTGCTACCACCGTTCTCGTCTTCATACTTAGCGGCCATCGCCTCTTCAGCGTTCATGACCTTCCCCGCAGTTGCCAATAGCTCCGCCATGGACTTTGGAGGGTCTTCCGCAAGTTTCCATAATAACTTCCCCTTCTGAAGACCTTCTATGAGGGTTGTCATGGCAATGTTCTCTTCGTAATCTTCAACCTCAAGTTTTTCTTTATTGAACCTGGCGATGTAGTCTCTTAGGCTCTCGTGCTTGCCTTGCTTGACGTACAACAGATGGGTGGTCTTCTTTTGAGGTCTTACCCCAAAGCAGAAGTTATGAATGAATCGCTCAGCCAAGCCCTTAAAGTTCTCAATTGAATTCTTCGGAAGAGATGTAAACCATATGTGCGCAGCTCCCGTTAAGGTCCCAGAGAAGGCTCTGCACTTCATCTCATCCGGTATTGAGTAGATGTCCGCTGCTGATTGGTACATCTCAATGTGATGTACAAGGTTGGTGCTACAATCATACTTGGGAGTCATTGTAGGTGGCTTGAACTTAGCTGGGGTAGGTAAGCTTACTATCTTAGCCACGAACGTAGAGCCTTCTGAGAAACCTCTTTGCAGTGGGTCCTTACTTTTGACGAGGTCTCCTATCTTGTTCTCGAGACGTTGAATAGAGTCGTTCCATGGTCTTGCAACATCGACCTAGTCGAGGTTGCCACCAGCCACCTCCAAGGGGTGGACTGAGGGTTCCCCAGTCGCAGCACAACGTTTGCTGTTGACCTCTTCCTCGTCTCTACCTCTTCCTGCACGGGGTCGGCCTTGATGAGACCGACGTTGACCCTCTTCCCTTTGTAAGCCAGCTACACTTCTCGACCTTGATAACCTCTGTCTTAGGTCATTTATCGGGCATAGCCTTTCAAAGGCCGACCCTCTGCTCAATCGATCAAAAGCTGATCCTCGTTGTTGGGCATCCCTGTGACACCCCGCCTAATTAAATACCGGGCGATCACTCCTTTATTAAATTAAAATCAAGGTGAACAGTTGGTTCATTCTTAGCATCACTGTCGTAAAAAAAATACTTTTCCAATTTAAACACCCTAAATAATTAAGCTAAGTGTCAAAACCATTTAAAAAATCTTATTCTCATTTTATTAAATCCGGTTATAAAACCTTAAACCATTAACATCTAAAGAGTCACCCATTAAGAATAAAAATAGAATTGAACATACACGAATTTAATCATCAATAATAAATCCCAACATTTACAACACTAAAGGAAAACATCCTGACAGTAATAAATCCCGAAATAAAGGTACTGAAAGTAAAAATTTCAATCTCTGACTATACCAACTAATAATAGAAAGAGGGCGACACATGCCCCTGCTGGATAAAACTGAACTAGGAGTATAATCAAATGGATAAAGTCGTCTAAACAACAGGCCTGCAACTCCCACCTAAGCCGTAGCACGTTCCTTCCAAAGGATCCTAAGTAAGACGCCCCTGTGGCTGGGCACCTGTAATACATACATATATATACAAGAGATAAAAGGAAATAGAAACGGGTCAGAGCCCGATAGTGTATATGATTTAAAAATTCGTTTAGCAAGTATTTAAATTGATACAGGCCAATGCAACAACATATTAATGCGACACTCTCTTGAGAAATTCTCACCTCTTTTCTAATGTGCACACATATCGCACTAACCTTCTCAATGGTCTATCTCGTCATATACCACACTATCTTTCCCCAATGATTTAACTTATCTTAGGTTATTCGTAGGATTTACAACTGAACAACACAAGTATTTAAAACGTAAGATTTCAATTTGTAACCAAGGTTCTCCTTTTAACTCTATTAATCAATAAAGTTTTCCAGTGTCATATTATACTTTCTCAAAACAATTATTCATAATTTGAGTCATCAGCCATGTCCTACATATCAAATCACAGTAGGCAGTTCCAGATTTCAGAATTTTATATATATATTAACTACTCGTATAATATATATATCATAACAGCACCCCACATAAAAACTATGGTGCGGGCATACTCTACTATCCAAACCCCGTATCACTCGTATTAAGGGGAAATACAAATTCGGAATCACTCTCGAATTGTATTAACACATACACAACAATATTGAGGCGAAGCATAGATTCCAAGTCTCTAAGAGGATGGCACATACCCGCGTCTCTTAGGACCGTCTGAACTATCAAATCGATAGCCTGTACCAAGGATATCTATCTCCTAAGGTACGAGTCAATATCCCCCATAAGGCAACACAGGATAAGATCGTCCCAGCGCGGCAACCTCAGGGATAGCAAGTAGCGTGGGTATGTTTTTCACAAGTATATAATATATGCATACATAATCATATAAATATACCACTTTTATTATATCAATTTAGGTTTATCCAATAACCCACATTCACAACATTTAACCTTATTTTCCCATTATTATTTATCAAGTATAATGGTTTGTTTCTAACTTTAATTCGAAGGGTTTTTCCAACTTACTACGTAACCCTCATGGACTCTATTCTTCTAAATGTACAATTCAGTAAATATCCATTTATGTTCCAAGGTAACTCTCTCTTACGTGTCTCTCCCCTTTAATATATACTTACATCATCCCTTATGCAAAATATCCCAAAAATATAGATTTCGCCTTACATTAAAGGATTTTGAATTTTATTTTCAAAGATGAGAATTTCAAACGGTTTCGAAATCGGAATTAAAATGGAGTTTTAATTGAATTTTTTTATTACTTAGAAGAGTCCTCAAAATAGAAAACTCTCTAAGAGTCCTCAAAACATAAAACTTTCTAGTAAAAATAATAGTTTTATAAATCCGACCGTCTGATCAAGCTGAATTTTTTTCAGCAGTCCTGTCTCGCCGTTCGCTACAACATACTAAAATTTCAAGCAATTCCAATGGTCTGATCATCCGAAATAATTTTTTTAGTGTTTGTATCTGATTAGAACTCTTTTCTTAATCAAACTCTTAATCCTTTACATGACAAAGGGTTTCCAGAATATCATATAAATCATCACTACATGAAAATTTCCCATCTCAAATTGGATTTTTCTTCCATAAATTCATCCTAATCATTCCTAAACCAATATGAAAGATGCATCAACGAAATAAGCAAGATAAACACTTGCCTGGAATTTTCAGAAATCTGGTTTGGTGTGGTTGCGTTCCCCGTCTCGCGATCTACGCGTTGGCGGTAGCGGCGGTGCAAATGGTTGAGTTTTGAGCCTTGGAATGCCTTGAGAGCTCTCTCCTCTCCTCTCCAATGGCCGTTCTAGTGTTTTGAGTTATCTAACCCTAGGAGATAACCTAAACATCTGATATAAACCCTTTAATTTTCGTGGGATTAATTACCCAAAAATACAAAATGACTAAAATGCCCTCCCGGGGTACTAATTAGGCCTAAAAATGCCCCGAGACCCAAATCAAACTCCCGGAGATACTTTTCTGACTATCTCGACCCTTACGGACGCGTTGGCGCACTCAAAATGACCATACGAACAACTTATAAAATATTCACTTTTATTAATCCACATTTGGTCCCGACACGACACAGACGCGTCCCGACTTAAATTTCCACAATTGTCATTTTATTCACACGTGACAATATTATAAAAATAAATCTCATATATTACTATACTCATCCAGTAATATGCAACAAATAATATATTCCCAATAATTACTAACTCTTGTCACGCTAGTAAATATTTAAAACAACATTTCGGATTAAAATTAAATTAATTTATCTAAATTAAATTTAATAAATCCCATAATTTAAAAGTTATAAAAATACGGGGTATTACAATCCCCATCTCTTCCGCCTCCACAACCTTGGCTCCGTTGGATGGGGTGAACTGTGTTGTTCGAAACCTCATACAGCTCCCAACAGTCTTCTGGGATGTCTTCCGCCTCTAAATCGTCATACCGGTCCACTGGGCAAGGGTTTTATTGCCTCCCCAGGCGCAAGCGCCTAGGGTCAGCAACGTCCCTCCTCCGCTGTGGGGTAGGTTGGTCTTTTCGCGGTGCCTGGGGTGGTCCCCTGACATCAGGATGAGGCTGAACAGCCGTCGGAGTGATCATTTCCGGTGAGACTCCATGTGGCCTCATCATATTTTGACTGAGTTGTGCAAATTGCTCCTGCATTACTTGTTGCGTTGCAACCAAAGACCTCAAGGCTGTCGCCACCTCAGCCATTTCAGATTGGGGCGGTGTCTGGCTGGAGCTAGGTCCCCCCGCACCAGGCGGCGGAAGAGGTGGTGGCAATTCTGGTGCCATGTGTTAGCACAAAAGAGCTGGTGTAGTAAATGAGCTTAATACCTTACATGACCTCTTTCAAGGGTGAAACAGCTCCGCGCAAGAGGGGAGGCCTGGTTCACCACCAGAGTCTCCGGCGAGGTTAAGCAACGGATGAGGAAGAGATTGCTTCTAATTCCCACAGACGGCGCCAAAATGATGATGCTAGAAACAACACCACCCTTCAAGGTGTTCGTAAGCTCAATTCAGCGTTAATAATGGCAGTATAAGAGTAAGAGTATACAGTAGAAGGAGGTGAGGAAAAAAGGACAAACACTTAGGTATAAGTGGTTCTGCCAATCAAGCCTACGTCCACTGTGCAAGCATGTGATTAATGTCACTATATGAGGGCTCTAATGGCCATAGATACAATCTTTCAAGCTTTCTCTCCCGACTGTATATTTGGATAGAGTTTCAGCTAGGGTTGCTAATTTTGGATCCCTTTCAAGGTAGAGGATGACCTCTATATATAGTGCCTGGGGGTGTAGTGTACCCCCCAAGCATGCAATGAGTACGTGCATGAGGATGGAACCAATATGAGAATGACATCTGGCTGATCTCATGTAGATAATGATGACCTCAATATTCCCTCACGTGAGGGGAATGATTCGGTTATAACTGATTGCGTACACGTGTTCCTAGCCCCACATATGCACATAAGAGCTCGGACAACTGAGATTGGTCACAACCTCGGCCTGGGGATAGGACGAGGTGGTGACCTTAACTCAACGGGAGAGCCGAGGAAAGGCTTGCTGTGCTATAATGCCGGCCTGGGACGAGGTAGTGGTGGTGAAGCAGGAACGTCGACCGATCCCTGGCCGAGATCACCGTTGATGATCCGAGCCGAGGTTGCAATTCTTGGAAGATCAGGTGGATAACCATCCCTGGATCATGGTGACCTCACATGTCGAGGTAGCTAGCAACGTCGGTCGTGGCTGACCTTGCCTAGGACGAGACTGTTAGTGATGAATCCAAGGTCCCTCTAACATCGGCCATCTTCATGGCCGAGGTTGATGTCTCTGAGCCGAGGGGATAAATTCAGGGTATATATATATGTATATATATATATATGTATATATTAAGTATGGATGGGGAATTGGGGATAAACCATTTTTTTATCTCATTTTTTAGGGGAGTGAATACTTCAGACATAAGACTAATTAAGGATTTGATGACATAATTTTAAGATAATTTTTAGATAGTAGAATTTATATTTTTGAAGTCCAAGAATTGTGGTTATTGTGGGGGAAGTTTTGTCAAGATTTATTGTGCAAGACATATAACTTGTAAGTTTGAAGTTCTAATGAAAATTAAATTTATTTCTTGTATTTTTATTATGGCTATGATCATGTTAACTTAGTTTTATTACTAGGACTAGGTGAAGTTTATCATGATTAATTAATATTGCGTGTTTAATTTAATTTTGTTTCCATTCCCTCATCATTTTAAATGCCTTCACTTAAAAAAACATGATAGTGTATTTTAAACCTTCAAAATTGTTTTATAATTCATATTTTAAGAATTAAAGGATATGATTTTTGATGAGTTGTACTAATATTAAATTATTTGATATCCCATGCTTAAATGCAATGTTAAAACTTGGAATTGATGATTTTAAAGGAATATGTATTTAAACCGTCTAAAATTGGAGATGTTAAAATATTTCATGAACATTTATCGTTATATTTTTTGGAATACACACGGCGAGAGTCTATACATTTTGAGTTATAAAATCGAGAATATTGAATTAAATTAATGTGTGATGTTAATTAAAAGTGATAAACGAATCCAACGTCCTAGTTTTCTCCCATACTTGATTACATATTTCGTAGTTGCACTCTTTTAATATTGTTTATTTATTTTTATCTCTATATTATATTATAAGGAAAATTCCTGACAGTTTGAATTTGTATGTATTCGCTTAATTCTAGACAAAACATATCAAGCCATAGGTTAGGACATGAGTGTGTTGATCTTTCAAGACTATGACGTGTTTGATTGAGGACGTAGCGACCAAGACATCATGTTCATGACATTGTGTCGTGTTTCGTACCACATTTCATCTTCAACATTCGAGGATATCACAGGTCTAAATCTTTATATATTTTGATCCTTGAATTTTTCATTCGGCGTTATTTTTATAAAAGCTTGTCTAAGGGTTTTTTCCAAAATATTTTTAAAAGAAAATATTTTTGTTTTTTAAGTCGTTTGAATGGCTTTATATAGTTCATTCGAACGAAATGGCCAAGCCATTTGAACGGCGTTTAAACGAACATCAAATGAAGTCTCTATGTTCCCAGATTAAAGTTTGTTGGAAGCTCGTTTGAAGTTGGTTCTAAAGAGACTAGATGTTCGTTCGAACGAGTAGAGTTTTGGTTCGAACGAGATACACAGTTTCATTCCAATGAACTCCTATTTTTGTTCAAACGAGCCCTCAAAATTTGTGCCGCCTCAAAAAATGTTTTTTTTTTTTTATATAAAAGGGGTCATGACATCAATTTTTCAGAGGAATTTCGACGAAAATTAGTTTCCTATATAATTATAAAAGGTCTCCAAACTGTAGTTCCGCCCATCTTATTTAAGATCGAAGTTTCAATACATATATTCTTGGAGATCTTTCTTTTTAGACACCAAGGTTTAATACTCCTCACATCTGAGTATTTTTTCATGTGGTGGAGTTCGTACTTGTTACTATTTACACATAATAGAATTCGTGTTGTGATGTTGTGGAGCAGCGGATTCCGTGTTCAAGATCAATATACGATTATTGAGCCTTATCGGTGAATACCGAGGCGTGTGGGGACTCACAGGTTGTGGGTGCTGCATGGGTGGAGTTCTACGTATCATTGTGCATAGGTTGAGGAACAAAGTTCATCAATGCTTGCGAGGGCGTCAAGTCCGTGTTGTAAGTCTATCGCCGTGTTCTTTGTATCCATATATAGTGAATTTGCATGGCTGGGCCATCCGAAGTTTTTTTCGCTGTGGATTTTCCTTATACATCGGCGTGTTGTGTGATTAATCAGATTTTACCTATTATCACCTAGATACATGATTTGGGATAAAGGTAAAATGGGTTAATATGTTTTAAAACAATAATTATTTAAAATTAGTGACTAATTTTAACAAAAATATAATTACCATATAAGAACTCCTTCATTTATGATAATTTTCCAATAAATCCTTCCTTAGCTCCTCTTTTCTATATCCTCAAGCTTATTTCTCTAAAACCTTATGATATGTAATGAAGAAGAAGGTAAATATATATTTTTTAACCGGAAAAAATGCGTCCATGTGGTCATATTTAGTGTGATTGGGTGAAAGAAAGGTCCAATAAAAATATTTCAACTTGTGACAGATTCGTCTCCTTTTCGTAAATCTATCATAACTCACTATTCCAGCCTTCAATTTAACCCCCATTTGTGGCCACTCGTAGATAACCTTGATATGTATAACTTTTATATTTAATATTTTTCCAAAATCAGAAGTTTACTATTCTTAAATCGCGCTGAAATGGAAATGTAACAATCTGCCCAAATTTTGAAAACTTAAACATTTGGCGACCGAACCTCGCCAAATTCGAACCAATACCCCGGTTTACTTTTATAAACACAATAATGCATCCAAAACGTAATTTATAATGCAGTTAACCACATATACAATCATAATTAATACTTAATCATATAACTAAATTATGGTTTAGGGCATTAAAATTCTATCCCCCTTAAGAAATTTCGTACCCAAAATGTAACACATAAAAACATACCAAAGAGATACAAATATTGATTCTTCATATTATCCTCTCCTTCCCAAGTGGCCTCCTCCACATTATCTTAACTAATGGAATTGTTTAGTTATGTAACGCTTGCTCCTTTCGATCTAAAATAGCAATTGGTTCTTCCATGTAAGTCAAGTCATTTTGAAACTCTATTGGTTGTGAAATCCACACGTGTGAAGGATTTGGTACATACTTGTGCACATCGATCTATGAACAATTTCATGTATCCGAGATAATTCTACTGGTAATGCCAACTTATAAGCTACGACTCCAACTAGTTTCACTATCTTATAAAAGCCAATGTACCTAGGACTTAATTTTCACTTCTTTCCAAATATCATAACTCCTCTCCAAGGTTAAATATATAGGAATACTCTATCACCCTCCTCAAATTCTAATTCTTTCCTTTGGTTATATGCATAGCTTTTCTATTTACTTTGTGCCATTTTAAGTATTATGAATAAGCTTTGTCTTTTCAGTAGTCTGCTGCAAAATTTCTGACCCAAGTAGTTTTTGTTCCCCTACTTCAGTCCAACGTATTGGAATTATACACTTTCTCCCATACAAAGCTTTATAATGAGTCATACCGATATTGGAATGATAATTATTATTATGAGAAAACTCTATTAGTGACAAGTTCTCATCCTAATTGCCTTTGAACTCAAATACACAAATTCGTAACATGTCTTAATGTGTCTGGATCGTTCTTTCTGACTGCCCATCAGTCCGAGGATGAAAACTTATACTAAATTTCAATATAGTCTCCACAGGTTGTTGCAAACTAGGCTACAATGAGGAGTAAACTTATGATCTTGGTCAGAAATAATAGAAACAGGTGCACCGTGCAATGTAATTATCTCATCCACATATATTTTGGCAAATTTATTCACGGAGTAAGTAGTTTTAACATCTAGAAAATGTGCAGACTTGGCTAATTTATCAACGACAACACAAAACTCTCGTTGATTTTGGTAAACCTATAATGAAATATGTGGTAACATGTTCCCATCTTCACTAAGAAATAGGTAAGGACTGTAGTAAACCACTAAGATTATGATGCTTCGTCTTCACTTGTTGGTAAACTAGACATCTAGCAATAAAATTTGCAATGTCATGTTTCATTCTTGGCCACCATTAACATTGTTTCAAATCTCTATGAAGTTTTGTGCTACCTGAATGCATAGCATATAAAAGAACAATGGGATTCCTCTAAAATTGCTCTTCTTAAATTAAGCACATTAGGCATGCTTAAACGATTATCATATATGACGATACTATCATCACGAATAGAAAATTCATTTGCTTTACCATTTTGAATATTGTCTCTAACTTTCTCCAATTATGTATCTCATGCCTGTGATTGTCGTATTCAGTCTATAAACTTAGGTCTAAAATTTAAATGTGTTACTATTCTGGAAGAATCAATGAAAGTTAATTCCACCCCCATCAATGCTAACTTTCTCAGTAGGTCAACTCTAATCAATAAATACAATATACTTTACCTATAGACTTTCTACTCAAAACATCAACAATAACATTAGGCTTACCCGGGTGGTGATGTATTGTGCAGTCATAATCTTTATAAGTTCCATTCACCTCATTTGCCTTAAGTTTAAGTCTTTTTGAGTAAACGAGTATTTCAAACTTTGATGGTCAGTAAAAAAATTCACAACTAACACCATATAAGCAATGTCTCCAAATCCTTAGTGAAAAAACTATTGCAACAAACTCAAGATCATGCATAGAGTAGTTGCGTTCATTTATCTTTAATTATCGAGAAGAGAAATCAATTTCCTTTCCATACGACATTAACACACAACCAAGTCCTTGATATGAGGCATCAGTATAAATAACTAAACCTTCAGTACTTGATGGAATAGTTAATACTGGAGCTGATATCAAATTCACCTTTAAAATTTTAAATCTTTTTTCATAATCATCATTCCACACAAACATATTCTCCTTTCTGGTAAGTTCAGTCAATGGTAATGAAATAGAAGAAGACCTCAATATAAATCTCTTATAATATTCAACCAATCCTAAAAACTACCTCAATCACACTAGTTTGCCTTTCGTAATTCATTACTGCTTCCACCTTCTTGGGATCAACACAAAAGCCATCAGTAGAAATAACATGCCCCCAAAATACTATCCTGTTTAGCCAAAATTCACATTTAGTGAATTTAGCATATAAGTGTTTCTCTCACAAGGTTTGTAAAATTATAAGCAAATGGTGTTCATGGTCCTTTCTACTGTGAGAATATAGCAAAATATCATCAATTAAGACAATAACAAAAGAATCCACGTATGGGTGAAATATATGGTTCATCAAGTCCATGAATATGGTTGGTACATCTGGCAACCCAAATGTCATGACAAGAAATTCATAATGACCACACCTGGAACGAAAAGAAGTTTTAGAAATGTCAAAGTCGCTTACTTTCAACTGATGATATATAGATTTGATATCAATCATGGAAAATACTGTGGCTCATTGCAACTGATCAAACAAATCATCAATGCGGGTTAATGGGTATTTGTTACGTATCGTCACATTGTTCAACTGACGATAACCAATGCATAGTCTCATGGTTCCATATTTTTTTCATAGATAATACTAGGTCTCCCCATGATGATACACTAGGTCCTACTAGGGTTGGTAAATGGATGGATACAAATCGGATATCAAGTTTTCCATATCCATATCCGCTATCTGGATGCACTATCTGTATCCGTATCCACCCGGATAGTTAAAATAACTATCCATATCCGTATTCGCTCAGATACCTCAGTTTCGAATAATATCCATATCCGTTTACATTGTTTATCCATCGCAAAAAATAACTATTAAAATATCCAATCCAATGAAATCCAATCCAATTCAAATAAATATACAACAAAATTACTACCTCCTAACGTCAACAATTATGGCTTCTATAATAATAGTAGCATTCCATACTGATAATATGACTTAAAGCCATCCATACTTTACAACCATATAAGCTTAAATCCATCCAAAAAAATAGCAGTAGCATTCTATAATAGTAGATATAAATAGGCACCTTTTAGATTAATTCAAATTTATTAGGAATGATAACCTCATGAACCTTTTAGTCATCAAAACATATTTATATGTTTATTTTAATAAGTATACATTTTTATTTTGTATATAATATACTTGTTGTTAACTTCAGTCCTCATCATAATCAAAATCATCTCTTTACCTTTTTTGTTTCTCTCCTACATTTATTTATAATTAAGGAAACTAACGAACAACCACATGAATAATATATAAATACAGTTATATATGTGCATTTTTATTTTGTAAATACCTGTTGTTGCTTACTTTCGTTGCATGATGAGGGGATGCGCAGTGGCGGAGCGATAGAGTTGATCTGCAACGGAGGGGTTGATGAGAAGCGGTGGCGGGGTTGATGAACACCGGTGGGCTGATGCGGCGGAGGTGGAGGTGGAGGAATGAGGTTTTTTTGTGGTGTGAAATGAGGGTTTCTTTTCTCTTGTTTTGTACGAAAGAGAAATGAAATGATATTAGTTTTTTTTTTTAGTGAAGCATATGTTCTTTAGTGGGTGTATGTTGTGTGTGATAGGGTGTATTGTAACTTTAGTGTAACTCCACGATAATATACCGAATAAAATATTAACTTTGGGGTGTTTTTGTTTTGAATGGAGTATGTGTTTATTTTGTTTTAGAGAATAAATGATTAAGGTTTTTTTTAATATTATTTTATTAGTAATGCTAATACTAATATTATTAGTAATATTTTAAACATATGCTTGACGGATACGGATATCTAGTAAAATGGATACTCCATATCGAATACGGATTATCCGTGTCGGATAATAGTACTATCCGTATCCGTTTTCTCGGATATTTTTATAGAGTATCCATATTCGTATTCGTTTTCATTTTTTCGAATAAATATCTGCAAATTTGGGTTTGGATATCGGACGGATGCGGATTTTCAAATATCTGTTTACAAGCTTAGTCGTATATTATAACTCTGGTATAACAAATCTTGCAACTGTATTTTTAGCTTTTTTAATTTTGCTGGTGCCATACGATATGGTGGAATAGATATCAGTGCGGTGCCTCCACTTCAACAAGTCTCTATCCTTCTTATTTATTAGAAACATGGAATGCCTCACCCTCTGCTCTGACATGTTGCTCATGTGGATCCACCACATAGTGCGACATAAATAAATTAAAAAAAAATACAAGAGCACAACTTTTAACATTAATATTGTTAGTCAAAATTCTTGCTCATATCAAACCCATTATCTATTGTTCACTGTCAATCTAGACCCTGGTACCATATCCATAACCTAATAACCATGCTCTGATACCAAGTTGTCACGCCCTGTCTTAATTAAGTAAAAATTATACTCAATTCATATAAATCCCTTCCGCAATAATTTAATTGTAATCTCTTCGAAAATAACACACGATCTATTTTTCTCCAATGTCATATTTATATGAAAACGTAACTACATTTACATATAACTTACTGAGTACAAAACATGAACATCATTACCTTTATATATAACTTACGAAATATATAAAATAACTTTACATAAACAAGTTTCTTAGTTTAACAATTACAAAAAGGTTATTGATATTTAACCCATACTACATATCGTTCATTCTCCCATTCTGAAGTCCTAACTTGGCAGTGAACTCTAAATGATAGGCATACCTGAAACAAAATATTATAGGAGTGTAAGCTACAGAAGCTTAGTGAATGACCTTACACACATACACCATACATATATCAAGTTTAAATAAAAAAAATTAATCGTATAACATAAGTAGGAATTATGGACTCTCACAAGCTTGGACCCTCCACAGTCTAATTAACCCACCGCAATTTATTGGGACCACCACATCCCTTTGTTTTGGCCCGAGTACACAAAACCTTAGTTCAGATTCTCTAATTAAAATGAGACCACCATATCCCGTAGGATCCGACACAGTCCATATAATTAGATAACTTCGCTTAACATTTTTAAGCATATGCATATGTATCATAAACACCACATCATTACATGAGCATCCCAACATAGTATTTAAACTACACATTTTTATGTAACGGTACAAGCATATACAATTCATAGGGCTTGTCACTCACCTTAAAGTAGGTAATTAGAGTATTATAAAATCTAATTCTTTGCTGTGGTAAGATTAACCACTTCCTCACATATCAATTCAACATCATTAGTATTTGAATACACAAAATAACATTAAATCTAGTCACACATCACATTAGTTGGTCAATATTAAATAGCTATAAAAGAACTAGATGTTCTAGTTTACATTTTGTAAACCCCTATGTATTAAGGTTGTAAAATAATTTCCGGAATAAAATTCCAATTTTTCTAGAGAGGATTATGCCCATTTCACTACAACATTTTTAAAGTTATTCTCTTAAAAAATAGCAATGAAGATTCAACTTTAAAACATCACCGACCAAATCAAAAGATATTTTTTGCTCAACTTATAATCTATTATACTAATATATGTCATCAAACATCTCCAACTAAAATCAATTGATTTGATTAAGTATCAAATGAGTTATGTCACCTTGAACACAACTAGGTCCAAAATAGAACATTATAACATAACAAAACACAATTAAGCATACTTACTCTCTACTTTGGATTTTAATTCATGGAAATAACTAACTAACACATGTAAACATATACACACATCACATACACAAATCTCATAAAATACAACTCTCATGAGATAATGATTAAAGTTTAGGATTTTCAAGCTTCACTTTTTACCCTCCTAGCAGTATTTCTCAGTTATTGTGTTAAACTTTTCTTCTCTCTCTCTTTAGGTATGATGGGTCTCATATAAATATTTTTAAAATTAAAATTAAAAGTGTGCAAATTGTAAAACTCATTCATTTGACCAACTTTAACAAAAATATAATTACCTTATACGAACTCCTTGATTTATATTATTTTTTCCAATAAATTCTTCCTTAGGTCCTCTTCTCTCTCTCCTCATGTTTATTTCTTCAAAAGCTTATGATATGCAATGAAGAAGAAGATAACTATTTTCTTTCTAACTAGCCAAAATGTGGCCATGTGGTCATATTTAGTGTGGTGGTGTATGATTGGGTGAAAGAAAGACCCGATCAAAACATTTTAACTTATGACAGATTTGTCCCCTTTTCATAAATCCATCATAACTCACTATTTCGGCCTCTAATTTAACCCCCATTTGCAGACACTCGTGGTAACTTAAAGATGTACAACTTTTATATTTAATATTTTTTTTAAAAATTATAACTTTACTGTGCTTAAACTGGGTTCAAATAGGAATGTAACAATCTTCCCAAAATTTCAAAACTTAAATATTTGGAAATTGAACCTCATCAAATTCGCACTAACACCTCGATTTACTTTTATAAACACAAGAATTCATCCAAAACATAATCTATAATGAAGTTGACCACATAGATAAGCATACCTAATACTTAATCATATAACTAATAAACCTAATCAGGGTCATTACATCTGCAGTCACTTATGATTTTAACACTCATATTAGAAGTATATAACCCATACACACACATGAACCTTTCTCCCTCACCACATACACAAGAAAAACTACCCAACTAAAACCAACCATACCATTAAAACCACCCTCACCTATCTTTACACTAACCATACCAACTTGAGATCTATCCCTGCCAGCTTACCCGACACCCAACCAAACACACCTAACCCAGCTCCTACTCGAACACTGCCCAAGCCCATCATCGTGAACCTCGCCCTCTTTAGGGTAAACACACAGTAGCATCCCACTCCCACTTCCTGTTAAGCCCAACACACTCCTCACGACACACACATCCCACCCATACCCATCTCCACAACTGTTATCTCCCATGCCCACCTTATTCGTCCTCTCTATAAAATATTTCCATGCCTACCCATTAAACAATACCCATCAGCGTCACCTTGTGTCTCCCATAAACCCATACCCAGTTGCTTCACATGTTTCTTTTACCCCCAACCCATATATAAATGCAAATATATTTAGTATGGAAGGGGAATTGGGGACAAACAATTTTTGGAGCTCATATTTTTAGGGTTCTGAATATTTTCGGACACAAGACAAATTGGGGAGTTGATGGCATAATTTTGAGATAAGTTTTAGAGAGTAGAGCCAAGAATTGTGATTATTGTGGGGGAAGTCTTGTCAAGATTTATTATGCGAGATACATAACTTATAAGTTTGATATTTTAATGAGAATTAAATTTCTTTCTTGCATTTTAATTATGCCTATGATCATGTTAGCTTAGTTCTCTTTCTAAGACTAGGTGAAGTTTATCATGATTAATGAATATTGTATATTTAATTTCATTTCATTTTCATTCCCGAATCATTATAAATGGCTTAAAAATTCGGTATTCACTTAAAACAACACGAGAGTATGTTTTAAACCTTCAAAATTGTTTGATAATTCATATTTTAATAATTAAAACATGTGATTTTTGATGGCGTTATACATTAATTTTTTTGATATCCCATGCTTAAATGTAACGTTAAAACTTGAAATTAATAATTTTAAAGGAATATGGATTTAAGCTGTCTAAAATTAGAGACATTAAAATATTTCGTGAAAATTTATCGTTATATTTTCCCCAATATATACGATGAGAATAGGTGCATTTTGAGGTATAAAATCGAGAATACATAATTAAATTAGTGTGTGATGTTAATTAAAAATGATAAACGGATCCAACGTTCTAGTTTTATCCCATACTTGATTACATATTTCGCAATTGCACTCTTTTATTATTTTTTATTTTGTTTTATATCTACATCATATTTATACACCCATATTTGTCTAGTTTAAAAGTCGATAATTTATTCAAATTGACGAAATATTCGTGGGATTGACCCCTATTTACACTCGTTATATTACAATAGTCCATGCACTTGCGATAATTTTATTATTTGACAACATCTCCCCTCTAACCTGTCTAAGGTCCCGAGGGGAGCAACTGTTGGGTTTGAAGTCACTTACGATCTCAATACCCACCATTAATACTAAATAAAATATATTTATACAAAAATAATATTAATATTAATATCAATGGAAATAATATTAATGTTAATTCAAATAATATTTATGCATAATTATTGTCTAAACAAAATGTAATTATATACATACAAACAAATAAACAGTTGTTATAATCAATTGGAGAGATGTATGAGGGAAAAAAGCTTTGCTTGTGTTTACAAATTGTAATAATAAAAACAAATAAAACATATATATATACAAGAAAAAGGAAAAGTAAAGAAAAAAGTCGAAGACTTAAAGAATTACAAGAAATGGAGAGTTATAAGCTTATAGATTTACGGATTTACAATAGGAGATGACTTCTCTTGTTTTTCAAGAGCAAGTGATGGATCTAGGATTATTGCGAAGAAGAAGAGATGTGTTTTTTTAGAAATGACGTTGCGATCTTAACCGGTTTTACTTTTTTAACCATATTTTACCTTTTTTAACGTATTCTTTAAAAACAATCGACCGTCCGTCGCGTGCCTCATAAACCTTAATGTCTAAGTCTTAGTAAAAAAAGGCGTACCTCATTTTTTTGCTTGAGGAAACCTTTTGGTGCCATGCCTCAAGGCCACCTCAAAATAATTTTTAAAATATTAGTGGCATATGGTTTCTGATATGCGATACGTATCCCGATTTGACAACTATATTATGGGTCACAATTTTTGGTTTCACGGGTATATGTGGTTTCAAAAGAGTTTTTTAATTGGTTTTAGAAAAAAAAGGTCGCGGGCAAAAAATAAGTGGTCTAAGCTCAAAAGGGTTACGTTGTGTCACACCCCATATTTTTAAATAATTTATTTTAGCATTTTAAATTATACGTGTGCTTGTAATTTAATTAAAATGAGAAAAATTTACGTATTTGATAAATATTAATTAGTGAGAATAAAATTAATACCTATGTCGAAATAAATTTACTAAGTGTGATTAAGTTGAAGCACCTTATACCTTTGACTTGCTTAAGTCTATACTGTATAAGTGTTCAACTAGTTTGGAAATAGTGACAAAATTGGTTGTCTATCCTAGAATCCAAAAAGCCTCAGAACTTATCTCTCTAATTCTCTTCAATGATCCATGAAGGTAAAAATTGAATCACACTACACACAATTAGAAGTGCATACATGTGTTCATATTGCTTAAAATTGAGTGTGTGTTTAATTCCCCTTGAATTGGAGCTTTAATAATTTTTTGGGAATTTTTAAATATTTTTAAATATTTTGTAAACATTTTAAACTTTTTTTTTAATAAATGTTTTCATTAATAAAATAGGATTATAAAGTTTGTGGGGTCAATATTCTATTTTGTAAACTTCAGTTTCTCACTCGAATGTTTGGTTGGGTAGAATCTCAAAGCGCTAGAGACTTCAGGGTACCTTCTGTAATTATTTTAGACGCGCGTGTGAGAGCCACTCACAAGCCAACACTTGTCATCCTCCGGGTGTACCTATTTGTGTTTCTTTTGTGAGAAGGTTGGATGGTTGATTGCTGATCGTTGGATCATTCCTAATCGAGGGTCTGCATGTGTTCTTAGTTAATCCCGGTGCTATCCATATGAACCAATCACAATCATTTTTATCACCGCTGTTTTATAACCTTTGGATCAAGTCAAAATCTGCAAGTCCTGATCTCAGCCCTTGATTTCCCTCGAACATCCAGAACCTTCCCTCAGCCCTATAAATACCCTCCACTTCTCAGCCTTAGAAGACTTTTGGGCATTCTTCTTTCTGAGATAAAAAAAATAGAGAGAAGAGAGAAGTGAGAGAGAAGAGAGAAAAGAAAAGAGAGAAGAGAGAGAAAGGGAAACTGTTAGCCAAACCCTAACCCTAACCCTAAATACTTCACCTCTGAAACAAACCTTCGAATACACTTAACCCCAAACACAACCTTGAGTGTTTGAGAGAGAGAGTGGTTTGTTCATATCGTGACTCGATCTTGGTACTAGTCCATACCGGTCAAAGTCGAATCGCGAGCCTATTAGTGAAGCAAATTCAATGAAGCAACAACTGGTACCATAGAGAAGCGGACATAAACTAGAGAGTCTTGACCAATTTGAAAGATCATTTGATGTAGTTGAAATAACTGAATTTTGGTTTGTTCGATCAAGTAAGGGAAACTCAATGGAATTCATAACTGTCTCAATCTTTTTTTTTTTTTCCTTTTTTCTTTTTATTGTCTGAATATTCAGGAGCTAAGACCATTCCAATGCCCCTTTTCGCCATGCATAAACTGAACCAACAATTAAGATAAGCACGAAAATTAAAGCTTCTATAAATACAGATACACCCAATACATCGAAACTCATTGCCCATGGATAAAGAAAAACCGTTTCAACATCAAAAACAACAAAAACCAGAGCAAACATAAAATAACGGATTCTAAATTGTAACCAAGCGTCGCCCATTGGTTCTATACCCGATTCATAACTAGAAAGTTTCTCTGGACCTTCGCTAATCGGGGCTAAAACTCCGGAAAGTAAAAATGCCAAAATAGGTTTCGGAAGCTGTTTCTATTTCTACATCTGTTTCTTCCTCACTTTCCCCCCTTTCTTCTGTTTTTGAGGTTTCTTTCAGTTTCTTAGTAAGAATGGGTGACGGTATTCTGCCTAAATAGTAGACACAGATAATAAATAAGAGAATACTAAAGATTCGAGCCATAGAATTTCTCAATTCTGACACAAGGTACTTATTAGATCGAATAAGTACATTCGATCTAATAGAATGATTTTGCCGTATCCAGACTAATACCAATCCAATCCATTTCATGAATAAAATGTGACCAATTAACCAACCAACAAAACTACTTGTTACAAATAACATCTTGTTGTTGCATCGAAACATATAAATGTTGACTAATCTGGCTAACATTGAACTTGGTAAAATGAAATGGTTGAATAATTGAAAAATGAGATTATTCAGGCCTTGGCTTTGATCTTGTTCACAACTTAAACATTAGAGTGAAGATCTTGTTTCTTTTTTCATAGAAACGTTAGATCTATACTCTGCATGTTACATTTTCACTAGATCTGCATATTTTCTACTTGGTTTAAGAAAATCTTTATTTGGTTTTGAAAATGTTTTATGGTTTCTGTTTTTACAAAACTTAACCCTGACCTAGTTGGATTCACACTTGGAGATTTTCAATCTCACAAATGTTTTCAAAAAGAGATTGATTAAGATCTTGACCGATTTTAAAAGCGAGATGTCCGTGGAATCTGGGATAGAATAAAGGTCAAAAAGGGTTGAAGTTCTGTGAGAAAGAAATAAACTAGAATCACTGCATATAGACTTTATATGTAATTTACTAGGACTGTCTGTAAATCTAAGTGTGTGTGAGTTCATGCATGTGAATAGGAATCACTTCACAAACACTTAACACACTACTACACTGGAAGTGTTGTGTTTAAGATCAAAGATCATTGAGTCGACGTAAGGAAGCTAAAGCAAAGGAAGTTAGCAAACTGGAAGAACATCATCAACAAATCAGATCTATGAGAAGTTAGAAGGACACCAAGTGGGGTATATTCCTAAACTTAGAATAGGTTGATTTGTGTGTTTGCATGTTGTATTGTTTGTAACTATTATTTGTTATTAGTGGATTTTTACTTTTGTGACTTAGAAGTCACCGTGGATATTTCCTCTGTTGGGAGAGGTTTTACCACGTTAAAAACTGTGTGTTGATTATCTTCATTTACTCATCTCATTCTATAAGTGTGCTGAATTTTTGAAACTGCCTTAGTTTTAAAAAAACAGATTACACAATCTTAATTACTCTCGTACATAAGTTTCTTTGTAAACACATCTTGTTTATAATTTTTATTTTCAAAAGAAAAGGGTTTCTCCAACAAACATTTCGGAGTTGCTTATACAGTTTAATCTTGTATTAAACGGCATTAGCGACGTTTTTCATAAGTAATTAAAATGTGGTCAATTTTTAGTACGTCGTAGTGGATAGAAACGACGGGGATTGACAGTATCTCAACTCGGACATACGGGTAGGCTATTTTTGGATTGAGATACGATATTGATGTTTCGTAACTCGAATGATGATTTTGAGAGCACGGTTGATCCGAAATGGGTCGAAATAGTCAAAATCAAGTACCGAGGGTTGAGATTGGATACCGGGAGATTTTTAGACTAATCGGGGCCTGCTCGGGGATGTATGGGTCATTTTACACTACAGGGTTAACCTAATTTTGGGATTAGGGTTGTAAATTAGAGGTTAAGAGTTAGGAGGCAGTCAGTTTACATATTAAAATCCATGAGAGCTAAACTGGTGGGAAAAGAGGAAGAAAAACACAAAAGATTCAGGAGGGAGGCTTAATTGGAGGCAAATCGTTGGGAGTTCTTGGCTAAATTCAACCCTGCAAGAAGAATATCATAATTCCTTCTACATCTAAGGCAAGTGACTAAACTTGGTTAATGTTTTTTTTAGTTCTATGTTGATATCAAAATTTGGTAGACTTGTAACAAATTTCGGGGGTGGGATTTATATTGAAAAGGGTTTTTTCGAAAGATGAATATTGTGATGTTCTTATGATCTTCGTTAGAGGCAAATGCTACATGAAAAACTAGTTCTTGTTAGAGGAAACTAAGAATGTGAATTTCATATATTGATCTGGAATGGAAATATACAAACTTGAATTGAAAAGATGAAATCTTAATTAAGAATTGATAAATTTGGTAATTCTTGATGAACAAAGGTAAATTCCTTGAATTGATGTGTTTCCGGGTTAATTCCATTGTAAAAACATGTATCATGATGTTTGGGATTGATAGTAAGGATCAATTTTGGGTTATATAGATGATTAATGAACTAAAATGTTAGGAGTTTAGGTAATAAAAACCCTAGAAACGAAGTTGGGAGGTTGGGAATGAATCGTGCCTAAGAAAGAAGGCTACAGGTCAATCTCGTTTAGAAGCCTCATTGAAGCTCGTTCGAATGAGGTTGTATTTCGTTCTAATGACCAGTGGATTTGGGTCATGAAGCTAACTCTTTTTGTTACGTACGCGTGGCCGCCAGTTTCGTATTTTTTTGATTTTTTTGAATTAGTTATGAATTTTCTACAAAGGGTGTTTGAGTTCGAAATCTTTTGTCGAAAATCAAATTCCGGTACGGATGCACGGGTGTTTTAAGGTAAAAAAACACTTGAATTGTGATTTATGAAATCGGGTTGGGATTTCAGAAAGAGTTAGGCTACGGGCCAGAGTAGAATATCTTAGTGTCCAAAATAATAATGATATGTGTAAATTAATTAAGCGATTACTTATGTATTCGGGAGTCGAAATTTGACTCGGGGATTATGGGCTAGTGCTACGAGTGACATAGGCACGTTTAGCCGGTTATATATATATATATATATATATATATATATATATATATATATATATGTGTGTGTGTGTGTGTGTGTGTGTGTGTGTGTGTGTGTGCATGAATATTTTTATGTGTGATTGATATATGTGAAACATGCCTATCCTAGCAGATATGCTATCGTTGGATCTTGCGCACCATGGGAGGTCACTCTGGTGAATTATAGCACAGGTAGTACCATCCCCCTCGGTCATAGAATATATATATATTTGTGTGCATGTGTGTGTGCGTGCGTGCATGAATATTTTTATGTGTGATTGATATATGTGAAACATACCTATCCTAGCAGATATGCTATCGTTGGAGCTTGCTCACCATGGGACGTCACTCTTGTGAATCCAAGCACAGGTAGTACCCTCCCCCTCGGTCATAGGTTTGTACACGACCATTCTATGTAGGTTTGGAGTCTCGTGAAATAATGTGGTATGGTTATAACCCACGGACTTAAGGCCATGACCGCCTCCGATTTTCGTTTCCATTTTGGGTCCGGTGGTGAGATTCCGACCCGATGCCCAGATTGTGGTAGACAGTCCTAGAGCTTGATGGCATACTAGTGATTTCTCATCCATCGAGGACATACTCAGAAGGATTACGGTTACGTATATAACGAGCGATGTATGTGTATATATTTGATGTGTTACAAACCTACGTATATAAAGGTAGAGATAATTATGTACGAACATTATAAGTGTGAATGTTTATTAAAAACTAGAGTAAATATATGAAAATTAATCGTGATGATATAATTGAGAATTAATTAAGCGGAGGGGTAAGCTAATTAAGAAATTACAAAGAAACAATATACTCCAGACAGGGTAGTGTGTCAGATTGAGATTTTTAATGGGTCTAGTTAGGCAGGTAGCATGACTAGGAGGGGTAAGAATCATACGTTAGATTCACACATTAGATGAGGGGTGAGGGTTATTTCACACGAGTGCGCTACCAGTTTAAATATGGAAAATTGTTTTACATTTTCATTACTGCAATTTATTCACTTCCTAAATATTTTCAAAAGTTTTGGGCTCTAACTCGCATCAATATTTTCAAAAACTAATAGATTTCTTTACTGGTGTGGTTATTTATATTGTTCACTGTGAATGGGCTTATGTGGAATGGTTTCTTTTGGTATGGTAATTTGAAGATCAAAATTTGACACAACTTGTTAAACTAATAGATGGTTAGTAATTAATTGAATTTCGACAGTGATGTTAAGAATGAATCATATGAGACTATCGTTTTATTTTGGTAGAGGGCTGTCCACCCATTGTTTTAATAGGCGGGGTGTCACACGTTGAAGCTTTAACGATCCTCACATGATGATGTTGGGCCTCTCCGGTGGTCGAAAAAGAATGGGCCAAGGATTTAGGATGAATTTGGTAGACTTTAGGGATTGTTTACAACACGGGATAACATATATTCCAAGGCAGAGGTACTTCAGCGACCCTTGTTGATCATTGGCAAAGCAAAGTTTGTTTGATGCCGATAAGGATTGGCAATGGCAGTGAACAATAATTAGAAGGATATGAATGGGTTACGCACAAAATTCTTAACTGGGACAGGAACCAGGTGAATAACTGATGATGACGACAGTGCCTGATGGGGATGAGTCAGATTGTAGTAGCAAAACCTCATATGAGGTTAGATAGATGTTTGCAAAGGGTTTTTAATTGTTATGCCTTGTGTTTATTCATGGATTAAGGTTTTATATAGGTTGCGTTCACTACTTATTCTTGGTGTTGAATTATTAAGTTTATTACAATTATTGATATTTTATAGAATAATTTTTTTAAAATTAAAATAAATACCACTTAGGTGGACCGCCTTGGCGATAGGGGCTTGCCCACTTTTCACCTAGTGATTATTTAGTTAAAAAGAAAGAATGTGAATTCAATGATGCAACAAAGTTAGACAAGGACCTTAAAAAACAAATTCAAAGTGCCTAAGAGCATCAACAACGGTGGATGCTCATGAATGATAAAGTTAGAGAATCAAATGATGAGTTTGTCTTTCCTCACTGTTAAGGTCCATAATGGTGGAGTGTGATCAATTTGCAAAAAACTTCTTACGAACTAGTGTTGTTCGTACAAAGAAAAGAAATCCTTACGAACAACAGTTGTTCGTAGGAATTTTTACGAACTAATGTAGTTAGTAAGAATTCAAATATGTAATAAAAATTCATTATTTATATTTGATACGAACGTCATTTCTTCGTAGCAATTGCTACGAACTAATGAAGTTTGTACGAAGTGTTTACAAAATTTGTAGCCACTCTACGATTTTAGAGAATCACCATAGATCTAGGAACAGATTCTGCTCGCATTTTCCCACTATTGTAGACGTACCATTTTGCAAAACAACAAGCTTACTTGGATTTTAATACCACCGTTGTGGATGCCCTAACAACTCAAGTATAGCAAAAACAGGATTACATGACATGACTATATATAGGTACACCTACACCAAAAATTCTAAATATTAAGGCGTGGATGTACCAAAAATATAACAATACAAAAATATATGTATTTGCATTTTATTTGGACTCAATATAATTTTTATTTTCATTAAGTTCTACTCCTTCAAACATATTTTCTTTAAAAGCAACATTATTTTGTAGTAGTGCCTTGCTTTTTGTAAAAAAACTTTCATTATTTTTTATAGTTTCAAAGCATGCATGACTTGTTTTCCCACCTATATTGTGTAAAATTTAATCTGATAATGCATTTTAAACCGACTACACGAATACATTAAATGCCTTTTTAGGTGTGCAAATGAGTTTCACATTTAATAGAGTAACATGCTGGAGTTACTTCCACAAAGGGTCTGCATAATAATTAATCATGCGATGGAGCTACTTCCACAAAGTGTCTGCATAATAATTAATTATCATGAACATTTGGAACACAAACTTAAAAGGTAAGGCATGCGAAGCTTAGATTTATCATTATTTCTTCAAACTTATCATAGATACCTTATTTTGCTTAAAATTATACGTCTGAATTGCATGTTTTCAAGTAATTAGGACTAAGTGTGGTAATTCGGCTTAGTTGTTTCATAATCAATTTGTATTGTAATGGGTTTAATTATGAATTGTAAGTAGTAATAAAATCTAAAACGACCATTACTAATTAATTGTGACACTAAGTTACATCATAATCAAGTTATGTTTCTAAAACGTGTTCGGTTTTGTTTTCCACTGTAAATCTAAATTCGAAATAATGATAATAATAAAGAATAAGAACACGGAGCCAAAATTACCCAAAATGTTATTTATATCTATATTATACCTTTAATACAATAGTATTAGAGGAATTAATGCACAACTTTGCAATTAATGTCAAAATAACATTTTCTTCTATTTTATCAATGCTATTTTCTTCTCCCTAACGATTTCTTCTCCATGTCCCTCTCTGTCCCCAAAGTGATCCTTTCTCTCTCCCATCACTTACCCTTCCCCTTCCCTTATTTATTTTATATTTTTTCTCAAAAACGTTTGGTATCCCCCTCACCCCCTCCGTCTCGAAAATCTCAGGTATTCCTTTCACAAGCAGAACAACTCACACATCCACTGACCATCTATTTAAATATATCTATTAAGGTTGCGTTTGTTTTTTTATCTGAATCTGAAATCTGAAGACTGAATCTGAAGTCTGAAATTTGAATCTGAAAAATATGTTTGTTTTTGCGTCTGAATATATTTCTGAATGAATGTATTTAGACTGATTCAAACTTCATATTCAGACTTTAGACGTAACTCTACCTCTTAATCATTAAGAGCCAAATATGACCGTTACCCTCTTAATCATTTAAAAAAACAAACACTTTTTGATACCTCTTAAATCTGAATGGTTCAGATTCAGACTTAAAAGGTAAAAACAAACGACACCTAAGTTAAAATCCAAAAATCAAAATTTTCTCTCTCTCATCTGATCAAGAGCCACGGGAAGAACACCTACTTACTTTTGGCAAACGGGTTCTTATTTTGAGTCGGTGCCCCCATGATGGTCCTCGTATGCCACGGGTTAAACATCAGGCATTCAACAATGTGGGTTTTAAAAGATAGTTTGGTCTTTTATATATGTAGGATTCATAGTTGAAGTTTGAGCAGTGATAATAATCGAATACAAAGTTGCCCTAATATGCGGAGGTCTTTGATAGTCAATATCAATTGAACAAGTCTCCAGCGATAACCAGGGGGCTCGATAGTCGACATTTGTATTCAATCTCTTTGAGAGAGGGTGGTGTAGTTATCGAAACTGCTTGCCACGATTTTCCATAGGAAGGTCAACACGGTGGTGAGGAAGAAACTCCGTAAAAATGTAGTAATGGCCCTAATTATCGTTTTCCCAAACGCCATGAGCAGAGAGGGCCCCTTCCGGCAATCAATTTTCTGATCGAACCATTGTCATGAATTTTAAAAACTTTCAAAGGTTGGTTTTGAAGCGTTGAAGGCGGACGTCTAAATAGGAGAGGGAAGCACCAAAAGCTTATATCCATTGAACTTGGGCTTGGGTTTTTCATTGCATTTGTCCTTTTAATTTTTAGCATGTTCTTTGTTTTCCATGTGTTTTTATGAGGTTGTTGATAATAATTTTTGTATTTTCTATTTCATTCTATGTGTTCATATTTTATATTGTTGTGATTTAGGGATATTCAGGAAAAAAAAAACACAAAGATAAAGAAACATAAGGCTTTCTCATGCAAGGCTTTACAAATAGGCACTACAAAGTTTTCAAATTTTCGATCTATTTTTTTCATATGTGAAGAATCAATTAATCCTCTCATGCAAATAATTATTCATTATCATCAATATCTTAGTCTCATATGTTTATATGTTTTTTTTTGTGTGTGTTGGTAACATTTTGATGCTACAATAAAAAAAAATTATTGTTGATGTAAAAAACTAGATTGCTCTAATTATTCAATCACAGATAAATAAATAAGACAGATTTTTAAAGTGGTTCGGCTAGGAATAAAGCCTACGTCCACTGTTATGTTATTGCTGAGTGTTTGTGGAATTCTTGATTACAAGTTCTCTCAAGAAATTCCCGTCCCCTTGAATGAGGAAGATACAAGGTATTTATAGCCCTTAGGCTGTACATGAAAGGTCCAATACATTAAATGATATACATATGAAAGGGTAATACATTTAATGCAGCGTGTGCGTCAAGAATATAATGAATAGTTGAACAGTTGTCCGTCTGGTAATTAATGATACGGCCGAGATGCAGTTCGGACCGCCTTAGTTGCTCGTTGATCAAGAGTTCCTCGGAGTGCTTAGAGTATCTCGGGATGATAGAGTTCCTCGGGGTGTCCTCCTCGTTGCTCGGAGAAAACATGACTTGGTCGGGGGAAATAAACTTCCTCGTTGTTATTGTGCCATGTAGATTGACACGTGTCTTCTTATTATTGGTCCACATCAGCAGATTAAATTTGGTATCAACAGAAGCCCCCAATGCTTCATGCTTGATGGGTTACTTGAAATGATGGAGTATTTATTCTGCAATGTTGCTCGGTGCTCGTGAAATTCTTGATCTACCTTCTTGATTTGTTCAACATAAAGTGCATTATCTTTTGGACGACATATGATGCCGCTTGTAGCTTGTCATAATCTTCAAGTATGTTGATTGGTTTGCTAGCCGACCTACTGCCTCCTATGAGCTAGTGGTGGACTTCGAAACATTTTCATATAACTTCTTCTTCAATATTGGTTGGGATAGTAGTAGCAAAGATCTCAATACTGTTGATGTTGATTTTGATTTCTACCTCTGCTTGGGGACGATCAAGAGGTTCTCGGGGACGAGCAAGAGCTACTCGGGGACTAGCAAGAGTTTCTCGGGAATGAGCTAATGCTTCTTGGATAGATCATCTGTGATGAATATCAGAATGTTGAAAGGTCTTAACTTCATAAACTCCCCTTATATTTTAGATGATCCTCCTGCTGGCGAGGAACCTGTTTCAAAAGTAGAAGGAAAAGAAACCAATAGAATAGGAATCTTAATGTAATAGTTAGTATACATTTTCATTCTCGATGTATTTTGTTTTTTGGATGAAAGACTTTCATTTTTATTCGCAATCTTAATTGCTATTGTCTTGTAAAATACTTTACATCTGCGCTTATGTATAAGTTAAAAAGTTAACAATATTGTGTTGTTTATCGACCAACTTAGTAATAAAAAGTTACAAGTATCAATAATGTTGCTCGATCACTTAATAATAAAGTAATGAGTATAAAAATGTTTAAAAATTTTCCAACCAACCAAGGTTGTTAAATTATGCTCATCGACCAATTATGGTTAGTGAGAGTTTATCCTTGACTAACCATACTTGGTAAATTTTTGTCTTTTTCATAAAATGTGTCCGACCAACCAAGGTCGATAAATTCCCCTCGTCGACCAACTACAGTTAGTGGGTTTTTATCCCCGACCAACCATACTTGGTTCAATTTCAAATATAAAAATGTGTCCGACCAACTAAGGTCAATAATTTGTCATAAGTTGTAATGTGAGAATATATTTTTATCTTACCAACCGTAATTGATCATGCTGGTGTACACCTCCTAACCAAAGGAGTAGTTTTTTGGCTCCTTAGAGCGCCTCCTAACCAAAAGAGTATTTTTTGGCTCCTTAGAGCACTTTTTGGCTCCTTAGAGCACTTTTTGGAGCACTTTTTGGCTCCTTAGAGCACTTTTTGGCTCCTTAGAGCACTTTTTGGCTCCTTAGAGCACTTTCTGGCTCCTTAGAGCACTTTTGGTCCATTAGCTCTGAGGATATCCTGGCGCTGAATGAACCTTCAAAATGTTTGACTGATGATAATAGGCAGCAAACTCCTCGTTTTTAAATTGTGTTCCATGGTCTGTGATGAAGGCATGAGGGAGACCATATCGGCAGATGATGTTCTTCCAAACAAATTGGTACACCTTCCTTCTCGTATGTCATGTCAATAAGTGGCTCAGCTTCTATCCACTAAGTAAAATAATCTACTGCGATGACGAGGTATTTGAATCTTCCTCGAGTCGTCGGCAATGGTCCAACCAAATCAATCCCCACATGGAAAATGGCCAAGGATAAATGATGGGTGTCAACAATGTTTGTGAAGTTCTTCGGATGGAGGAAAAGCGTTGGCACTTGTCACATTTCTTGGCATAAGCTATACAATCATCTCTCATCGTCGGCCAGTAGTATCCCTGCGTCATCACCTTTTGCAAAAGTGTCCGACCTGCTACATGGGCTCCACATGACCCTTCATGGATCTCTTTAATCAATTCACCTCGGAGGGATGTACACATCTTTGCAAACCTGCCATAATTCCTCGTCGAGCAGCTTTAAACTTCCATTTCTTGGCAGCGAGCTTATCTTCCGAATACCATTATACCGAGCAACTTTAAACTTCCATTTCTTGGCAGCGAGCTTATCTTCCGAATACCATTATACCGAGCATCTTTAAACTTCCATTTCTTGGCAGCGAGCTTATCTTCCGAATACCATTATACCGAGCAGCTTTAAACTTCCATTTCTTGGCAGCGAGCTTATCCTCCGGTAATTGTTCCTCCTTAATATATGCTCTGATAGGATCCATCCAAGATGTTCCTAAATCAAGGGTAATAATATTCATCGTCAGCTCTTCATCTATGCTCCGACTTTCTAATGCTTCAATTGGTATCGTTCTTCGCAGCTCGGTACGAGTAGCTGATGCTAATCGGGCCAAGGCGTATGCTCTCACATTCTCCGTTCTTGATATTCTTACCAGTTGGACAGCAACATACTCTGATACCAACTCCATCACCTTTGCTTGATACTTGATCATCAATTCTCCTTTGGTTGCATATATTCCCAACATTTGATTTACGATCAATTGAGAATCACTGAAGACAATAACCTGTTGTGCCTCCATAGTATTTGACAAATTAAGACCTGCTATCATGTCCTCATACTCAACCTCATTATTAGAAGCTTTGAATTAGAAACGTAGGGCGTATTCCCTGTCGACCTCATCTGGGCTGTTCAAAACGATCCCTGCCCCACAGCCTGTAGTGAAAGATGATTCATCTACATATAGCCTCCATATAGGCAACTTGTCTTCTAATTTCTGGTCTGACAGAGTTCCTCGGTGGAATACTTGTCGCTTTCTTTCATCATGTCCTGATACTTCTGAATACACCTCCTGAACTTCAATATTCCTCCTGAACTTCAATATACCTCCTGAACTTCAATATACCTCCTGCACTTCAATATTCCTCCTGAACTTCAATATACCTCCTTAACTTCAATATACCTCCTGCACTTCAATATATATCTCCTGCACTTCAATATATATCTCCTGAACTTCAATATCAAAAGTAATTCCTGAGAAAGAAAAACAACTCCTGAATGATGATTAGTCGGGGTTGAATTTGATGCTCGACTGCATGACGATAATGTGCCACCAAATGAACAAATATATCTGTAATAGAAGCCCCCAACTGTGGAATGTGAACTTTGAATGAGATTTATCAACCAATACCGACCGGAGTTGGATTTTATCTACCAACCGGAGTTGGATTTTGTTTACTAACCAGAGTTGGATTTTATCTACCAACCGGAGTTGGATTTTGTTTACCAACCGGAGTTGGATTTTATCTACCAATCGGAGTTGGTGGTAATTGATAATAAATGATGAAGACTTCCTCGGAGCTGACCAACGGATTTGTTGGGAATAAGATAATATAAATGCTGGAGACCTCCTCGGCGCTGACCAACAGATTTGTTGGGAATAAGATAATATAAATGCTAGAGACCTCCTCGGCGCTGACCAACAGATTTGTTGGGAATAAGATAATATAAATGCAGGATACCTCCTCGGCGATGACCCACAGATTTGTTGGGAATAAGATAATATAAATGCTGGAGATATCCTTGGAGCTGAATATATGATTATAGATATTTATCGAGCTCCATGCTGAAATGAGAATAGAATATGCATCCAAATAGATATAAAGAATAATTAAAAATAATAAAGTGCCTCGCCGATCAGTCGAGGTAGAATCATATAATACCGAACAAGAATAAGATCTTTCAGAACATAAGAATATGGCCGAGAACGTTGTCAGGCCTGAATATAAATAAGAATTATCCGAACGAATGTTGTAATTCTCCTTAAAGCTGAATAAGTATCTTGTCAAGGCATAATTGCGGAATGCCGAATAAGAATAATATTTTCCAGAACATAAGAATATGGCCGAGAACTTTGCTGGGCCTGCATATAAATAAGAATTACCCCGACCAACTATCCGTTGGGGGTGAAATATAATAAATGTTATAGCTTTTCCTTCAGAACTGAATAAGTATCTCGTTGAGCTCCATGATGAGATGAATATATAATATGCATCCGAATGGATGTTAAGAATGATTTGTGCTTGAGCAGATATCATAGCAATAATAAAATCAATAGTTCCTCGCTGAGGTGAAATTTCATACTGCCGAGCCATGATAATATTTTTCAGAAGAGTAAGATTATTTCCGAGCATTCGTCGGAGTTGAATCTTGTACCTGTAAAAATTAATATCTTGCTCTACCATTTGTGTAGGCTGAATTGATTAGTCATGAGAATAATTTACTCATCCAATCAATATATGATATGTATATGCTTGAGAAATAAAAATATTAATTTCAAAATATCAGGGGTGCTTAGCATTTTTTAATACCCCAAGATTCTACTGCTGCCGACAAACAACATGGATGTTGCCGACCAACATTTAAGGATATCTCAAATTATAGAATATATGGTTGGATGACCAGAATATATCGAATCTTTAGATCAAAAAATAACATTCAATGTAAAATTTAAGCCTTAAGAATGTTAATTAAACGAATAAATATATAATCCACTAGATCGTGTGATTTCGACAAAGAAACCTTGTGATGTGATGAACGAGGGTCCAACATATCAAATTTGTGCCCAGAGTATTGATATGGTCATGATTATTTTACTGATCCTCTTTTATAAGAGGTGGGTAATGATTTTTCAGTTGAGAGAAAATTATTTTTTATATTGATCCCTTCCTATTCCCAATTTGGAGAGATAAAAATATGGTGAATGATTAAAGTTATTACCAAATAAAAAATCAATCAATTTGACTTTATTGACATAGATGGAAGATGAACCAAATTAAGTATATAATTCATAAAAGTGAATGCAAAGAGACTCAAACTTGTGAATGCAAAGAGACTCAAACTTGAAGAGAGAGAAAATAGATCTCGGTCATGATTTTCATGAGAAGACTTTTCATTGTCTTTAACCTTTTTCCCATTCTTTTATTAGAAATATGATGGGAATTTGAATAGACATCAAATATCTTACAAAATTTATTTCAAAATCAACAATGAAAATGATTAAATCTTATCATCGTCGTATATATTGGTATATGTAATAATTTAAAATATTTATTCCATGATATAAAATTGAAACTTGAGAATCAAGCAAAAATTTATAATTTATGAAATCTACTATTTTTCAGATTTCTAAATAAGGATGAATCTAACAGTTATGATTTAAAAATCATGAGATGCAACATTTTGCAGATAAAAATTGGATAATTAATTTATGTATATAAACATAAAAATCATGATTCAATCAAAAGATGTATGTATAATTGATTATACGTAGAGAAAATAAAAAACTTAGCTTTTGGTGGAGAACAATGCTTGTAACACGTTCCCACAGACGGCGCCAATCTGTTGATGTAAAAAACTAGATCGCTCTAATTATTCAATCACAGATAAATAAATAAGACAAAGATTTTTAAAGTGGTTCGGCTAGGAATAAAGCCTACGTCCACTGTTATGTTATTGCTGAGTGTTTGCGGAATTCTTGATTACAAGTTCTTTCAAGAAATTCTGGTCCCCTTGAATGGGTTTGATACAAGGTATTTATAGCCTTGAGGCTGTACATGAAAGGTTCAATACATTAAATGCTATACATATGAAAGGGTAATACATTTAATGCAGCGTGTGCGTCAAGAATATAAGTATTCAATGAATATCTGAACTGTTGATTATCTGGCAATTAATGGTACGACCGAGGTGCAGCTCGGACCGCCATAGCTGCTAGCTGATCAGGAGTACCTCGGAGAGCTAGAGTACCTCGGTGCGCTAGAGTATCTCGATGCGCTGGAGTTCCTCGGTGTGCTATAATTCCTCGATGTATCCTCGTTGCTCGGAAAGAAGCATGGTTGGTCGGGAAATGAACTTCCTCGTTGCTATCGTGCCACGTAGATTGGCACGTGTCTTCGTATTATTCGTCCATATCAGCATATTAGTTTTGGTATCAACAATTATGGCCCCCAGATAATGTAATTTTCTCTTAAATGACTTTTTAATATTTGTTTTGTTGAAAAATTTGACTGTTTTATATTTTTTCCTTAATTTCTTTCATTGTTCTTGAATGTTTGCAATTGTATAAAAAATTGTAATTCGACCTAACTTTTTCCCCTTAAAATTTACTCCATCTTATATAAAACATTGGTTTTCCTTTCATTTTATATTAATTTTCAATTTACAGGTGAAGAAATGTATATATAAGAAGTTATAAGAAAATTATTCTACAGGCGCCTGCGCATCGCGCTGGTTACATGCTAGTTATTAAAAAATGCGGACTTGTGGAATTGAGTAGTAAATAATTCTAACATGCGTAAGTGTATTAGCCTCGTCTATGACCGCTTTGACCCAAATCGGGATACCCATGGACCAAAGCATTGATCGCAATCTGGGAGGTCAAATATAAATATTCACTCCCTTCAGGATCATACAATTTACAGCCCTTGTCACTCGACAACACAATAGGAGCTCTCGCGTAGGTTCCCACAATAACTCTTTTATCATTTTCCATTACCTCTCTAGTCAATACACCAAACCCTAGTTTGACGAAATTCGGTGCTCGCACTTCCACATTAGCACACGAAACACTTTGTAACTTTTAGATGGGATTGAAAATCTATGGCTTTGAATGTTAATTGAACGGTGAAGACCGCTTGTAAGTGAAACTGGACTGCTGAGGACAAGTTGAATTGAACTCATTTCTTCAAATGTTTAATTATCCGAGGCATAACTTGAGGATGAAAGATTAGGTTTTTGAAAAAGAAATTGAAAAAATGATGTAATAATGCCAATATAGAAATTGGGCGTAACTAAGCTGATTTTGACCTACGAAAGGGCTTAGGGTTTATGAATCATAATTCAATAGTTTTTGATGATTCAATATTAGAATTGTCAAACTAACTCCCAGTGTAGTCAAAATTGGGAGTTGTAATAAGTGCAACGTCTAGTCGACAAAGTGATATCAAAGCATATTCTCAAAAACATTAGGTGCGTGGAGCACATAAAATAAAAACACTTAATGCTTCTCGAGGGATTTGATGTCGGATTTTTTTGGGTGAGCAACACTATTATGACAAAATAAATGATGCAGTCATGCACTAAGATCACAAGATTCAGGTTAACAATGCTAGACGACTTAGTTTCAAGTGCTAATAAATTAAAGGGTATTTTTTTTACTCCTTGAAATAATGCTATAATTAAACACAATCTTTCATTTAAAAAAATACATTTATTCCCATCATCTAACATATTGTTAATTCACCATTAACCAATCATAATAATCAATAATTATATTTTCCCCTTGTATGTGTGAAGATCAAATTACCCTTGAATTCATCTTCCGACTGAAATCCCAATTATTTCATACAAACCGTAATTCTTAACGAACAACAAAAAGTAACCATTAATCAAATCTCTAATAAAGTACGCATAATTAAATAAATAAGCACAAAATCACAAATTTCAAATCAATATTCCTAATTCGAAAATCACAAAATTATAAAAAAAAAAAATTGAAATCAGAAAAAACAAATCAAATCATCAAAAATCGTGGAAGAGAACCTCAAATGCTTTGGATCTAAACATAATTCAAACTTCTATACTTTGGATCTGAACAGATCAAAGCATCAGTGAAACGTTGCCGCTACGATTTGGTCTACGTAGCACCAAATTTGCAGGAGCATTTAATCATCGGTTTTGTTGAGGCGCAGAATAATCGATCGTGTTCAAGAATCACATGGCCTTGACCTGTAAAGTTTGTAACAAAAATCTTGTAGATCTTCACTAGGTAAGTGGGTAGCTAATACTTAAAGAAAACCTTAGAATTATAAAGGGAAGATACCCTTGACAAGAAACTGGCAAATTTGATAATGTGATTAACGGCTGTGATCTTTCATGATTTCACTATGTGATTATGTTATTAGAGATATTGATTTGAAAATTGTAGTTTTGTATTATGATTTTTATTTATTTTTTGGCATTATGTAATTTATTAAAGATTTGTTTTGTGTTTGTTTTTTGTTGTTCATTGAGAATTAAAGTTTGTTTGAGGAAGTTAGGGTTTGAGTTGGGAGAAGAAGATTAAGGTGGAAGATGAATTCAAGGGTATTTTGGTATTTAAATAAACAACGGGGAAAGTATAATTACCAATTATCAGAATTGGTTAATAGTGTTAACAATTTGTTAGGCGAAGGGGTGGGGGTGCGGGGGGGGGGGGGGGGGTAAGTTTATTTTTTTATAGGGGGTAATTATGTCTAAATATGGTATCACATATGTCAGGGGACAAAGTAAAAAAAAACTAAATTAAAAGGATTTTAAACTTAAATATATTTTAACTTATAAATTAAACTTTGATTAAAATCATTAAAAAATTATTAACTTTATTTAAATTTAATATTAAACTTTCCGTAAAATTGTTTTAAATAGTTAATTTTAACTCAGAGTTAAAATTTTGAATTAAAATAATTTAAAATTTTCAAAAAATAAGTTTAAATTTTAAAACTTAATAAAATGAATTAAACCTATATCCAAATAAGTTCTTTTTTTTCAAAAATTAAACCTATATCCAAATAATCACACAAACCAACGTAATTTCGTTCTCCAATTCAATCCGACTACCGCTGCACCTCCACAAGTATTCCACTACCACCGCACCTCTAATATCACCATCTATTCTGGCGAACTTTGTCTCTCTCCCTCTCAAACTCCACCTCAAATGATGGTAGAAATATATTTAGTGTTGGGTTTAAAATCGATTCTATATCTATTTGAGTTGGGTTTAAAATTGATTCAGGTTGGTATTGAAATTGATTTCAAATCAATTTGAGTTGGGTTTGAAATTGAATCGGGTTGTAATTTAAAGAATTAAATAACTCAGAATTTAATTTTAATAAGAATGTGTTTATATTCTTGGACAAATTTATTTTGGGATGTTTTTATATTTCAGCTTGTATACCACTGGACCATCCTAAGAAGAGTCTATAGGCCCAAAATAACGTTGGAAACGTGTTAAGGTAGGCCCCAGTGTTGGGTAACCCTTTGAGGTAAATTTTTTAAGCATGCAATTATTGTTTTGGGATTATTTTGGGGCTCCAAGTTGAGCCCATAGGGGACCTACAAAATTAAAATATTATATAAGGTCATTGAGTGATTTAATTAACATAACTTTGGAAACGACCAAGACCCTAACTGTGAGGGGGGGAGATTAGAGCAAGGAAGCACAATAATGGATATTCAGCACTAGGATTACACACAAGAAATACTTAGATTTTTTTCTTGTTAATGGTAACTTGTTTATGATTTAATGCTATTTATCTTATAAAGTGAAGTTAATCTCGTCTTAGGGTTGAATCTTATTATAGTCAGTGAATAATTAGTTTCAATCATTGAATAATTTTTACTATTAGTAGAATATAATGATTTGATGATTCACATGCTTACATTAAGTTTTATGTTATGAATATGTTGATCTAAATGGTTAGAATTTGGATTTATGATGAACCCGTGTGAAGAACATAAATATTGAAGAATAATATTATTAATGATAGATTTACCCTTATTAATGAATATATCATTAATGAATATACTAGATACCCTTAGAAAGCATATTGGGATTTATTAGGACTGATTAAAGGTTGGGTAAACCTCCTATGGCGATCTAAGGTGAAGAAAAGCGAATGAATTGATTTTTAGGCTAAAACTATATAGTTTTGCAGGGTCGGATCAATCATGCTCTTAACCCAGATCAATCAGGGGTTGGTATTATATAATACCTTATTGGAGGGGCTAAATTGATTCGAGTTGAGGCTGGATTGATCCGAGTTGTGAAGCAAGTCCCAATGACCTTTTTCTAGGTGGTCTTATGAAGGTTTTAAGCAAAATAACTTATGGGGTCTTAAAGATAAGTAATATAACTATTATAAAATAAAGGATGAATATTATATTGGTGAATATAGTATGAAAATATGTATGTGGATCCGGGGATAACTAACGGTCATTTTGCCTGATTTACACGGGTTAGGGTTATAAATCTTAATCTTATACATGCATTGGATGTTGTACACTATGTGTGTGGACATATTAGGGGGTGTGTGTTCATTCGTGAGGATTCTATCGATAGGTATTCGATAAGATTATTTATGGGACCGGATAGTATTCCCCTATTTGACGATATACATTGCGTATAGGTATATATCTCGATCCCACGTGTTTTAGGTCAACCTTCTCGCGTGAGGGAGACATTGGAGGCTTTATCTATCATGTAATTTGGTATGTGCTTACAAGGTGGTGTATTAGCAAAGTGGTTTCCCCATTTGTGTGTTTGTTGCAATTCATTAGGAGTAGAACCTGTTGTGGATTGGCCCATTAGACGCACGTGAGATTCTGAAGGATAATTATTTTATCTGTTTTTATATTATGTAGCTAGTTCTTTGATGAAATTAATGTTTATTGTAGCGTGTAATGTGGTACTAGCTAGTGATTGGCATAACCTACATTGATATTAGTGGTTATAATATCTAGGCTAATGATAGTTATAACCTATTTAGAGATTGTAGAGTATAGTAGCCAGGTCAGTGAGGGGCTAGGTTTCATGGATATTGTATATTATAATAGCGTGACTAATGTTAGGTTGGACTTACCAGGATATTTGGGGTAGTACCGTAGTTACTCCAGTGATGGACAGAGCTTATGTGGTTACTATGTGTCATAGGAGCTAGTTCATATTGAAGTAATCAACCCATATGGATAATGTGTGGTGTAGGGATACTATGAGTTCGTTATCAGATTTAGTATATGTTTATAGGCGGTGGTATTATATTGTAGTGTGAGTTGGGAATTACGTAGGGTACATGATTAGTCTTGGTAATTGGGTACAATGTTGAAGGTAGACTTAGTATAGTATTGACATGTGTTTAGGATATTACTTAGTTAGAAGTGATGTAAGATATCTCTTAAGGGCGTACCAGATGGGACAACATAAGACGTAGATAAGTCTCACTTAATAATTATTTAAGATTAATTAGATAATTCTTACAAATATGGGATTTGACCCGCTTGTTTTTCTTAAACATCATTTTAATATATTTTGCAGTTGCAGGAGCAAGGATGAGCGAACTAATCGCAGGGTTAGCCATATCCCGATATTAGAGTTAGATACGTAGAGTTAACTCTTGTTGTATTTCTTTTATAGTTACACTTCAAACATCCAGATTGTAAGAGTATATGTGTACTCATGTGCTCCACAAAAAATTGGTTTGTCATATTCCATGTGCAAAATATATTTTTATGTCTTTTTAGTCCTTGAGGTCGTTACGGCATAACACAACTACGATACATTTTCTCTAGATATGCTTGGACTTCTTAACCCGACATCAACATGATGACATATTGATGTGACCACTTAGTTAAGATATTTGGACCTTCTAAAAAGACTTTAACACTTTATCACTTTCAAATTAACTTTTTATGTGTTCTTGTGTTGGTTTGGATTTTGGTTTTACTTGATACACATATGAAAATATACTTTTCATAAATAAATAAACATATTCTTTTTATCTTTGCACAAGTATATCACATGAAGGGTTGAGTGAGGTTTAAACCTTTGTGAATTTTATTTTTAACTAAAGAGACTTCCACTGATGTCTCGCTGTAGTGAAATAGGATTTCGCTGACACGAAGATCTAGGTCGCTGATTGCGACATCATTCGAAGTTTTTACCCAAATTTGCTAAATGTCTTTGGCGACTTCCTTCGCTAATCCCTCGCTGTAGAAAAAAGTTTATTCGCATTAGTGAACTGATTTATTGCTAGTCGCGACCTATGTCTACGAACTATATATTTTAGAAATACCATTTTTGGAAAATGTGAAGACTTTTGGAAGCCAAATCTTCTTTGAACTCAAGCGATTTGATTTTTTAGTGATGCCATATTCCCACTTCTCTTAAGCTTGTCTTTTACACTTGGAATATCTTGATATATATGGATATATTCACTTCATAATACCTATATTTATGAAAATTCTATAGAACAAAAACTATTAGGAATTTTTTTAAAAAGAAAATACACTTGATCACGAGGATTTTTTTTGAGTTTAAATATTCTAAAGATTTAAACTATAGTTTATCCTCATCACGTATCTCTTTGTGTTCTTCAGGTGTTTAATTATCTAATTTTGACCATAAGTCATATTAAAGTTGTGGGAACCCATTTATTCTCAACCCACGAGAGTAGCCGATCAAGCCCAACAGACCAAAGAGGCTGCCCGACCCAAATCATGAGATCAAGAAAAGCACATGTATTATCTAAACTACACGGAGATAGGACCAGGTCAATCCCCAATGATATCGCGGAGATATTCAAGGGACTCATTGTTCATCCCATTATGGCCATCGTGGAGTTACTTTCACAACTGAAATTCTACATCTATAAATTTTAACCCCTGGCCCGGGGCATAGGGGCATGTAACCAAGCATATCGAGAGATACTTAATAAAACAGTAGACCTCTCCGTGGACGTATGCAAGTTGCTGAACCACGTACATAGTTGTGTTGTGCGTGTTATTATATGCTTTCTTGCTTAATTATGATTGTTCTTCGTAAATTCTTTATTGTGATATTTTTTGATAGCACAATTAGCGTCGTCTGTGTGAATCGATTGTTGTTCCTACGAGAACACTCACTAACTGAAAGCCTACAATGTCTGAGCACGACAATAACCTCCCTCAAGCCGACGACGTTCAGGAAGAACCTATCCCTCCTAGGGTAAGGTCTGAAATTCGCCAACCGAATCCCAGGCTTCGCCAGGAAAGGCAGACTTCTGAAGAAAGCCATGGACCACCTAGGTCCACACAGATTTCCAGGTTGGTCGACGCCTACGAGGCTAGAATTCGAGAGTGAGAAGAAGCCATGCATAACCAGGAAGAAGAAAATGCTCGCCTAAAAAGGCGACTGGAAAGAATGGAGAAAGATCTCCATAAGAACACAAGGTAACGCCAATATCGGACTCTTAACCCTCGAGTGAGTAAATCTCACAATCGAGGAAGGAGACCCAGGCACGACAAAGAAATATCTGAGAGGAATAGATCATAGAATAGTTTATCTGAATAACTACAACAATCTCGATGCCACAGGAGTCCTGGTCGACAGAATGGTGAAATCAGGAACTTGGTCCGAAGGGAGATAGATCAGCATCCATCTCACCAAGGAGCCAGATTCATACGACAGCTAGCTAGAAGATCTCCACTCAAATGAAGTCCCCTTTCTCAAGGGCGATAGAAGAAGATGATCCGCCTAAGAAATTCGCAATCCCCAAATTCAAGATCTATTATGGGAAAATTGATCCCATCGATCATGAGCCACAACGATGCATTGACGTGTCGCATCTTCCCTTCCAGTCTTCACGACGTGGTGCAGAAATGGTTCGAGAGGCTGCCACATAGGTCTATCAGGAGATTTAAGGCTATAGATGAATTATTCACAGCTCGCTTCATAAGCAGCAACTCCCATCCCAAGCGAATGGATGGACTGCTCACAATGAAGAAAAAACCATAGGAGAACCTCAGGGAGTATGCCAAGAGGTACTGGGAGGTTTTCAACAAAATTGAGGACTGTTTGGAGCAAGTTGCCATAGTGTCCTTCAAGATCGATCTCTTGAGAAATTCTCTATTGCACCAACCCCTAACTAAGAAGGAGGTTAATTCCATCAATGACATAATGGCCCGTATTGAAAAATATGCCAAAGTCGAAGATATAATCCATCTTAATGTAGGGGACAATGGCCGTACGAAGACGAACAAAGAAATAAGGAAAACTGATTCTCAGAATAAAGGAAACAAGAATGGGGGCAGGAATGGCTCCAAAAATGGCAGCAGGAATGCCCCCTCGAAAGCATTCTAGGTTGTCAACATAGTCTTCAAGGAATCTATATACAAAATCCTCAGTAAGATCAAGGAAGAGCCATTTGTACAATGGCCAGGAAGATGGGAGGAGACCTAGCAAAACAAAATAACGCACTGAGATGTGTATTCCACAAAGAGGGCGGTCACAGGATTGAACGCTGCAAAGCACTCAAGTCTCATCTCGAGGAATTGGCCTAGGTGGGCCATCTCAACGAGTTTATAGATAAGAAAACAGACAAGGTCGCAACCAATGGAGACCAAAAGTTGGATCAAGGACGAGATAGGCCACGAGTTCATAGTAATTTATGGGTCATCACACCTCAAATATGTACAAGGAAATACTGTTCGGGTGGAGGTAAAAAAGTTTATTGCTGTTATGCAAGCTATTTAAATAGATCCCGCCAAGACTCGGGTCGGGAGGCGTCGACGACCAGAAGAAGTCTACTACAATAAATATATTGTGTTTACTGAAGACGATTTAGTTGGGGTAAGGACCCAACATTATGATGCCTTAATTATCACACTCCGAATAGCAAACTGGGATATCAACAGGTTGCTCATCGACCAGGGCAGCTCATCCGAAGTGATGTACCTAGGACTATTCCATAAATTGAAGTTGAATATCGCCGACCTCAGGGAGGCCACCATTTCGTTGGTCGGCTTTGCAGGAAAGATAACCATGTCGTTGGGAAAAATAGTCCTACCAATTAGGGCGGGAAATATTTTAAAGATAATCGAGTTTCTTGTGGTAGATATCGAAACCCCCTATCATGCCATCATAGGCAGGGGATGTCTCAATGCCATGAAGGTCGTACCATCGTCATAATTAGAAACTCAAGTGTATTACAGATCGGAAGGTGGTTGAAATTCATAGTGACCAGGCTATGGCTAGAAAATGCTTCATTGCATCAGTTCGCCCAAAACAAAAGAAGAAGAAAGACGAAAAGAAAGTCCACGAGGAAGCCCGGGAGGGGGTATTACCTTCCAAATAGAAATTACGGTATGATCGACCAAGGGTGGAAGAAACCATGGTCCGACCCGTAGATAGGGTTGTTGAAGACCTAAAAGAAGTTGCAGCTGAAAGCAACTCACTTGAGAGGAGATTTCTAATCGGTGCCTCTCTCACCGACTGAGAAAAGAAAGAGCTAACCACATTCCTTCGAAGCAATCTGGATATCTTCGCTTGAGAATCGTATGAGATGCCAGGTATAGATCCCACTATTGCATGCCATCGACTCCATGTCGACCCAACTTTCAAACTAGTCACTCAAAAGGCTCGTCGAATGGTACCAAAAAAGGCAAAAATAGTACAAAAAGAGGTTGGAAAGCTACTGGATGAAGGTTCCATTCGGGTAGTTCAATTTTCCAAATGGCTATCCAACCCAGTAGTAGTACCCAAAAATAACGAAAGTTTGAGGGTATGTATTGATTTTACCGACCTCAACAAGTCTTGTCCGGAAGACAGTTTCCCCCTTCCAAAGATAGATCAGTTGGTCGACGGTACAAAAATGCATGAACTGATGAGCTTTATAGACACTTACTCCAGATTGTGACACCCCGCTCAAAATAATAACGGGTGGCTAGCCCTATACTAAATTAAATTAGGAATCTCAAGTGGATCATTCTCAGTATCAACTGTCGATACTAAAAAAAACTAGCTAACTACCTAGTACTATAATAAGTGAATGCCAAAACAAAAATTCAAATCATACTATGAACATAAAAACAACCATACAGTAATTACCAAATAAGATAAAATGTGCGAACGTACTACGATAAAAGAAATACTCAAATAGTACATCATAAGTACAAAAAGAAAGTATACCCGGATATGTTGTCTGGTAAACAGATAATACAACAAACCAGAGAATAGAAATATAAAAGTACTAAATGTAACTCTTGGGTATAAACCCGATACACAAAATTAATCCTATCTAGATTTACAAACGGTAGGAAGCGGCGATACAAAATCCCGCAACAGTCTGCATCTGCTATGGCTCCCCAGACACTGGATAGAAAAGCATCATCCGTATCCTTGCGGTGGGAAACCTGAAGTATACAATATATATATATATATATATATATATATATATATATATATATATATATATATATATATATATATATCAAGAGAGAAATATAATCGGGTCAGAGCCCGAGGTGTGAAAACATTTATAGCAAGTGTATTAAAATGCATAATAATAATGAATGCACAATTTCATAATTAAAGTGGAGTCGCACTCACGTGAGACTCAAACTCACCCCCCTCGACTAAAGCGCGCACCTAAGCGTATGCATATGAACCTTAATTAAACAACCCAACACCTTCTAGGGATAACTCAGTATTAATCTACACATAGACTACACCCGTTTAACCCACTATCTCACGTATAAACCCATAATATTCTCATTCTAGCATACCCTAAGTTTACGTTCAAACTTATATATATTAGCATATACATTTTCATACATCTTATTATAAATCATCTGTTTCTAAATCTAAACTTGAACAAGTTATTAGCTACATAATATTTACTCGTCATCTTTATAGACTTCTAAAGCAATGCCTCACTATAACACACAAATCTAGGTACTAAGAACTAAACTTCCCCCCACCCCCAACATTGCTTTATGTTTCGTGCGTGGGACGTCTTGCAAAGCGAAATCCAAACAAGGACCCCTCTGATACACTACTCCTTGACTATGTTGGTCGTCGAGATCCATTATGTCCTTGGTACACAACACCCCTAATCTCAACTACCTATTTTGAATAATTAACTCTACTTACCCAAATAAGATATCACAATCCCTAGGATATATATCTTTTCTCTAGTTATAAAACATAACTAATCAATTTTATTGAACATGTACACATAATACCAATAATGTGCACTTAAAACACCCAAAACATATTCACTTATAGGATATAAAAATATGCTACACAATGCTATCATCTTACAGGAATTACTCACTTTATTCCGGGTTACCAGCTACCGGACTATTATCACACCGCCCTGGTAATAGAAACAAAACACAACGTATGGGCAACAGTCATAGTTCTGAGCCTGAAAGTGAGAACGAATCATACCCAAGATTTCTCACCCAGAACAAAATCACGCAATAAATAATGGACGACAATGACCTGGGGACTATACGCACCCTGCTCCTCAAGCCATGGGCCTCACCCACATCGCGCAACCTCCAATGATATCTTATGCTAGGTATCCCACACAATAAGTATATATATCATTCGCACTATATATATATATATATATATATATATATAATAATGCTCCTGTGCGGACTAGTCCGCATTTTAAAAATGCGGACCGGACATTTGTCGCCTAAAGGTGCGCTTAGAAATTACCGCCTAAATTATAGGCACACTCTCTCTCTTTTCTGGGCTCATCGCCAGGTGACAAATGTCCGGTCCGCATTCTTAAAATGCGGACTAGTCCGCACAAGAGCAGGACTGTATATATATATACGTACTACCTCCAATCCGTAAGTATAGATGAAAAGAATTCAGATATTTGTATATAACTCTCATTATATTAACCGTCGCTATAACGCATTCCTTCCCAATGCATTTTAATAATGCGGTCTCTCACTTGAAACTTATTCATCCATTTTACCTATGATATGAATAGTCTTCCAATTTGATCAACATTACGGATACTATCATATAACCGAATGCATATAACAATCCTCATTCACACACCATATATATTCGTATGCATACCAATATAAAACAATTATCCCGGCTATAGGTACGCACATAACTAATAGTCGGTAAACCTCAACCTCAATTTTAAATTCATTTCACGATCCCATCACGCATTGGAATACCTACCGTTAGTCACACATAGATATATACTAACTACCCCGAGTATAATTACAACACCACCCATTTCAGTCGATAGTACAATCCAATCATTCTCAATTTAGATTTCGGTTCAGTTGTCCATATGAACCCTTAATAATATTGCATCTATGATTACATCCGTAAGTTTATCGTCTCTAAAATTACACGACCTCTCTCTCTCATTAGTCCCCGATTACATCGAAATAAAATCCCGCCGCTAAGAGGATTTGTCATAAAAGTCAGCGCAATAATTCCAAGTCATGCCTTCACAACCACCTCTAAGAGTCCCCCAACCTTACATTACGAAGTAACTCACGTTTACTCTCCTAATAGGATTCCCTTTGCTAATGGGATTCCCACTAAGTCAATGCGACAACTTCAATTTACATTTTCCCAAAGCTCGATACGTTCCCCAATATAACCTTGTACCCCTAAAAATCTCCAAAACGTACCTCTCGTACCATATTTGGATGTTTCGAATCGAGAAACCCAATCGAAATGGAGCAAAACTCATTATAGAAAAATTTCTCAAAATAGCCCTGAGACAGACTTACAAAAACCCTAATTTCGAATCGTTTCGGAAAGGGTCGGCCCGAGACATACTTACAAAAACCCTAATTTCCAAAATCCAAATATATCATCTCCCAACCATTAATCTTCAACCCAAATCATAATTCTAATATCAAAACATATATATATATATATATATATATCAACTCTACTCATTATACAACCTCAAATCCCTATCTAAACATCAAATGCAAGATTTAACCCAAGAATCTAGGTTTTGGCATATAACCCAAAATTCCATTCTTTTGTCCACAAATTATGAAATAATTGATACACATAAATTACTTAGCAAGATTAATCACTTGCCTCGAAATTGTAGAGGTTGAATCTTCCTCGAAGTCGTGCATTGGCCGAAAATCCCAAGCTCCAAGCTTTTCTCCTCTTTTCTCTCTTCCTTTCCTCTTCTCTCTCTCTCTCTGGCTTTTACAATCTCTCAAATGAGATTGTTAACTCACGTAGGACTTATAAGCCTTATTCTCCAAGATACCCGACTTTAAATTATACTGCACACTTTAAATGAAACGTTTACTACAATTCGAGTCAAACTAACTTAAATTATTCTGAAACTGAAATAAAACCCAAGGACAGTCATTTTGACTATCTCGACCCATCCGAAATCAGCCACGCACTCAGAATCATCATCCGAAATGCTTTATAACATCCTCAAATTTTGACCCCATTTGCCAAAATTAAAATCCTCCAATTTAAATAAATTGTATTTCTCCTCAATAAATTAAATTCTCAATCCCAAAAATCACAGGGTATTACAGACCTCGAAATTAAGATAAACCTAGGACTCCGAACCTCAACTAGTTCCTACGTCACCTACCCTCTGGATTACCATACCTATTTCTCCCACTTCTCAAGGCGAATTACTATATTTAGAAATCGAATTAGTTAACCAGGGAGCCCATACACCCTGTACCTAGACCCCGATTACATAAACATGACTCGGCTCCACTTGCTTCAGCTCGTAATATAACTCTCAGCAAATTAATCTATAATAGCGTACTAAGTTTGTAAAATTTTGAGATTTCCAATGATTGAACTCTTCTCAATTCCAGGCATTCGCTACTTTCTGAAGCACCTTATACTCTTGACTCACTTGAGTCTACATTGTATAAGTGCTCATATAGTTGGGAAATAGTGACAAAATTGAGTCCATTCCCTAGATTCCAAAAAGCCTCTGACTCTACTCTTTATTCCTCTTGATTGATTGTTTAAAGGTATATTCCCAATCACCCACACACTCATTAGGATTGCTTTCATAATATATGTATTGCATAAAATGATTGTGCGAGAGTTGTGTGTGTTTAATCCCATTTAAAATTAGTTTTAATAATTATTTGGGAATTTTTAGGAATGTTTAAATGATTTTTTAGAAATTAAAATGCGGATTAAAAAGCTTTTGGGGTTATTTTGTAATTATTGTTTTTATGCTTTCATCCCTGAAAGTTGGTTTGGGTAGGATTCGAAAGCGCTCGAGACTTTAAGGGAGCTGTGTAATTATTTTAGGACGCGCGTGTGTAAGCCAATCTGAGCCATACACATGTCAACCTGATCTCGGTTTGATTCGTGTTTATTGGTAGACTCAGTTGCTTAGTTACATCTCAGCCCTTGGATTGTTTTTATCAACGCTCTGCATGCGTCTAATCCCAATCCCTGTGAACCTTTCTTGACCAATCAGAGGACGTTTAATCCACCGTCGTTCTTCCACCATTAGATCAAATTTTATTTCCCTAGACTTAATCTCAGCTATTAGATTCACCTCAGCCTTCTCGATCTTTCCAAGCCTACTATATAAGGAGGCTTACCCTTAGACTTTAGAAGACTTTTGGCAGTTCGTCTATATAGAAGAGAAGCGAGAAGAGAGAGAAGAGAGAAAACCAAACTCGTTCAAACCCTAACCCATCTTCAAACCCTAAATTATATTTTCTTAAACCATTTGCACCAAACACCAACCATGAGTGTTTGAGAGTCACGTTTGTAGGAGTTTGAAAGTTGTTCGAGGTTTGAATCCTCTTGAGTTTGAGATCTTGTGTCCAACTTAAGCATTTCGGTTAGATCTAAATTTCTTTTTGATAGAAATCATAGATCTGGTCATTTTATGTTATATTACACCTAGATCTGCATATTTTAGTTTCTCATCTTTAGAAATCGTATTTGTTGATTAATGTTTTTCTAAAAATGTTTTTATCTACTCAAGAATCAACAAATCTAGTTTCTATTTCTAGTTCTTCTCAAACAAGACTGTTGGCCTAGTTGGAATCACAATTGGCGGTTTTTAATTTCAAAAGTACTTTCAAAACCCTCTGAAATTGATTAAGACCTTGAAACGTCTTTCGAGCAAGTAGCCTTGGATTCTGGGTTTATTTGAAAGGTCAAATAAAGTCTTTTGGTTCTAAAGAAGAGAGAAACTGAAAACAACATCATTTAGATCTGATCTTTAATTTGCTAGGACTGTTTGTATATATAAGTGTGCATGTGTACATGCATGTGTTAGATCACCATCACAAATAATTGTCACACTACAACACAAAAGTGGTGGATATAAGATCTTGAATTAACAAGAGTCGACGTAAAGACTGGAACAAAGTGGATAAGTTAGTAAACTAGGAAAGCCACATCAACATCAGACCTGTAGAGAAGTTAGAATCAAACCAGTGGGTACATTTCTAAACTTGTATAGGGCTGTTTTGTATGTATGTGTGTTAAATAGTTTGTAACTTGTATATTTTGTTTTAGTGGATTTTTGGTTTGTGACTTAGAAGTCACCGTGGATGTTTCCTCAGTTGGGTGAGGTTTTACCACGTTAAAAACGCCTTGTCCTTAATCTTTCTACATCTCCTCCTCTCATTCTTATGGTTGTATTGAGTTTAATTAATTTAAACTGATTTACTATACCTGTTATAAAATCTTGAACAGATCTCGTGCATGTTTTATTAAACACATCTTGTGTTAATTTGTTATGATTTAAAGAAAAGAGTTTCTTCAAAAAATAGTTCGGAGTTACTTCAATAGTTTAATCTTGTATTAAACGGCCTCAGTAACAGCTTTTTCAATTGGTATCAGAGCTTTGGAAATTTATTTTAAAGATCTTGTGTTTCTGAAATTATTTTCTTAAAATCAAATTTTGGACAAGAAAAATGAAAGATTTGATAACTTGACCAAACCTCCTCTCTCTGATGGAAACAACTTTGCTTATTGGAAAGTAAGGATGGTTGATTTCATACAAGGAACCTTGGGAGATGATGTCTGGGATATTGTTGAAAATGGATATACTTATCTTACAAAACCAGCCACTGAAGGAAGTAATTAGAAGATTAAGAAAGTGTTGAGTCACTCAAGAAGAGAAACAAGTTTCTTGAAACAATAACAAAGGAAAGAATGTCATTTTTATGTCTATAAATGAACATGAGTTCAAAAGGATCTCATCTTGTGCCACTTTTAAGGAAGCTTGGGATACACTGATTTCTGCACATGAAGGTGACACTGGAGTTAAGGCTGCTAAAACACAGATGCTTGTCCAACAGTATAACACTTTAATTATGTCAAACTCTGAGTCATTTGATGATTTTTACATGAAATTGACTGACATTGTGATCAAAATGCATGCTAATAGGATAACTTATGATAGACATGAAATTATCTCTAAAATTCACAGAAATTTGATAACAAAAGATATGCTATTGAGGAAATGAGTGACCAAAATCTCACTCCTGAATTACTTAGTAGTAAACTGAGAACTGTGGAAATGGAACTAGAATTCGAGAAATAATTGACCCAGTCCTATAGGAAACAGACTAGTTCCAACTTGAGTTTTTCTTCTAAGCCGAGGAAACCTGAGCTTAGTATTCCAAATAATGACTCTGATGTGGAATATGATATAGATAGTTTGGATAATCAAATTGCCTTGATGTCAAAACAGTTTAAGAAAATTTTCAAATTTATAAATAAAATGGCAACCAAATAAGGCAAGCCAAATTGTCCAACCCAGTCTAACCACAAACCTCATGAGAAAGGTCAAGACAAATATCACAAAGACATTCATACGAGACGTAATAAAGACTTCAAGAACATTGAATGTTTTAGATGTGGTAAATTGGGTCATATAGCACAAGACTATAGAGTTAAATTGAACACGACCAATAAACATACTAGGGCCAATATTTGTAAGACATCGAATGATTCAAGTGATTCTGAAAATGAGGAACCTGAGTCATCTGATGTTTTGATCCTTGCATGTCTTTCTTTGCCAAGATAATCTATAATGATGATATGTATGTGCTTATGTATGAGAATGATGTTAATAGCTCTACTTCTGTTGTTATGAATCATGCTGCTACTGGTTTAGATGCTTTACTTTCTGAGAACAATGCTAGTTCTACTATGGGGTGTGTGAGTCAAAGGGAAAGCGATAATGACGATGTCAATGTGTGTGTGAGTTCAAGAAATGAATCCTTAGGGGTCACTTCACGCACTTCACTTAGTGATTCTGACACTGAAGACCTCCCTGATATTCACATGCTTTATGCCTAGAATCTCAAGAAAAACACTAGACTAGATAAGACTGTGAAATATCTCACTAAGAAACTAGAAGACCTTAGTCTAATGGTCAAACTTAACGCTGAAGAGTATACTACCCAATGTCTAACTCATGAAAATGAATTCAAAATTTTTGATCAAAAATTGAAAGATTTGATTGAAATAAATGAAACTCTGGAGAAAAATATAAAGGGACATTATTAGAATTGGAACAATCTAAAGAAAAAACAACAACTGTTTTAAAAAAAATTGCAAAATTTAAAAATAATTCCAACTATTTTGATGGCTTCATTGCTAATTCAAAAACCAATTCTGATGATCAAACTGGAATAGGCTTTTGCCAAAATTTAAAAACACAAACTAAAAGCTTTGAATCAACCAAGTTTGTGTCAGGAGGCAAAAGACCTATAGAAACTTGGCCAGATTTTCATTCCCAAAAAGATGAGTTTGATGAAAAATAACAAAAGTTTGATGTTGGGGAATCAAGTAATTCTAAGTGTGAAAGTCCACCTAAGGCTAAATACATTTGCCCTCAGATTAGGAAGAGTGATTTTTCTTTTCAAATTGTACTCCCTAGTAATAAGGTTCAACATCAAAATTCCATGAAACCTATGTTTAGAGACTTTCCTAAGGAGATACCCTCATCTAGCAATCTATACTGCTCGTACTGTGATATATACGGTCATTATTTTGAAGGTTTCTACTCTAGACGTTTAGTAAAACCGATCTGTAATACCCTTATATACCAGAACTTTAACTACTCTAGGAAAAGCCGTAATCATTATGTCCTGCCTAGACAACCAGATAAAAACTCTAACTATAGAAAGAGAAAGATCAAACCTAAAAGAACATTTTCAAGAAGAACAACCAGGCACTTTCCTAACCCAAATTCTCATATTTTCCATAAAATACAAACTCATGCGCAAAACATTTTTCAACAAAAATCTAATGCTAAAATGTTTTAACAAATAAGAGCAAATTTGTGCAAAACAAAAACAAGAGTTGTTTGGGTTAGAAAAGATGAGCTATTTCCCCAGATGAAGTGTAAGATTGTGATTACTGCTTTAAAAGTTGAACACACTCCTTCTGGTTAGTATTTAGACTCTGGTTGGTATTTAGACTCTGGTTGTTCAAAGCACTTAACTGGTGATGATACAAAACTTTTAAACAAAACCAGCTTTGCCGAAGGAAAAGTTATTTTTGGTGACGGTGTATCATCTCAAATCATTGGTAAAGGAACCCTCTAGGAAGAAGGGTTGCCTTTTCTTGAAAATGTTCTTTTATTAAAAGGTCTTAAGGCTAATTTACTTAATATCTCGCAATTTTGTGACTCAAATCATACTGTCACCTTTTCAAAGAATAATTGCAAAATTTTAAATGAAAAAGGTGAGTGCATTCTTATAGGACTCTGGACTCCTGATAATTGTTATACTGTCATGAACAGTACTGAGGTCTGTAACATTGCCAGAATGGATGACAATAAAATATGGCATAATAGGATGGGTCATATAAATTACGACAACCTTAGTAGATTGTCTTCACAAGAAATAGTTAGAGAAATTCCAAAAATCAAACCTATCTCTCATATTGTTTGTGGATCATGTCAGGAAGGAAAAATTATTAAGGCAACTCATAAGAAAGTTAAAGATATCCTTACCTCTAAACCCTTGGAGCTCATCCATATAGACCTAATGGGTCCTTCTCGTACTATTAGTCTCTGTGGACACAGTTACATTCTAGTTATGGTTGATGACTTTACTAGATTTACTTGGGTGGCTTTCTTAAAACAAAAGTCTGATACTTTCCAAACTTTTTTGAAAATTCTTCTTCGAATTAAAAATGAGAACGACACTCAAGTATATAGAATTCTTAGTGATCGAGGTGGAGAATTCATAGATACTGGAATTATAGAGTATTGTGACTATAATGGTTACAAACATGATCTTAGTTCTCCTAAAACTCCTCAATAAAATGGAATTGCTGAGAGAAAGAATCGTACACTTCAAGAGATGGCACGTGTTATGATTCATGCCAAGTGTTTACCTAAATATTTTTGGGTAGAATCAATTCATACTGCATGTCACATTATTAATAGGGTCTATCTTAGGAAGAATTCTAGATAAACTCCTTACGAACTATGGTATGGGAAAAACCCAATATTAAATACCTTAGAACCTTTGGTAGTATGTGTTATATCTATAAATATAGAGAGCACTTATCCAAATTTGAGACTCGTGAAGATAAAGCTATCTTTTTAGGATATTCTCCTGAGAGTATAGCATACCGTGTTTATAATCTTCGCACTAAGACCTTAATGGAATCCGTAAATGTTATTGCAACTGACACTACTGTTGAGAGTAAGACTGGAGAACCAACTATTGTGGAAGAGTCTGAAAATATTTTAGAAAATGACTCTCCAGAAATAGATGATTCTTTACCAATTGAGACACCTGAAGTACCTAACTGGGTTTTTAAAGATCATCCCATAGATAACGTTGTTGGTAACCTTAGTGAGCTTGTTCGTACAAGATCTCAATTAAGAAACTATGCACATTATGCATTTTTTGTTTCCCTTGTGGAACCAAAGAATGTAAATGAGGCATTGAATGACCCTCATTGGATTTCTGCCATGCAGGAAGAACTTATTCAATTTGTCATTCATGATGTTTGGTATCTTGTACCTTGGCCTAATCACAAAAAAAGTTATTGGCACGCGTTGAGTTTTTAAAAATAAATCTGATGAAAGTGGGATAATCATTAGAAACAAAGCTAGATTAGTTACTCAAAGATACTCTCAAATTGAAGGAATAGATTCTAACGAGACTTTTGCCCATGTTACTCGCTTAGAATTTGTTCGTCTTCTCTTTGCAATAGCTTATTACTTGCATTTTACACTTTACCAAATGGATGTCAAATGTGCCTTTCTTAATGGAATCTTATCTGAAGAGACCTATGTTGAACAAACCAAAGGGTTCATCGACCCTCAATATCCAAACCATGTTTATCGTCTTAAAAAGGCTTTATATGGTCTAAAACAAGCGCCAAGAGCTTGGTATGAGCGCCTTTCCAACTTTCTATTAGACAGAGGATTTAAGAGAGGTGGAAATGATCAAACCCTTTTTGTCAAACATTTTGAAAAAGATATCATTATAGCTCAAGTCTATGTCGACGATATCATTTTTGGATCCACTTCCCCTTCAGAAGTTAAATATTTTTTTAAAATTATGCATAGAGAATTTCAAATGTCTCTTATGGGGGAGTTACAATTTTTCTTGGGTCTTCAAGTCAAATAGAATTCAGAAGGTTTATTTATTTTGCAATCTAAATATGCTTTAGAGATTGTCAAAAAATTCGGGCATGATAGTGCAAAATATGCTAAAACTCCCATGAGTACTACGGTCAAACTATCTAAAGATGAGAGTGGTAAATCCAAAGATCCAACTCTATATCGTAGTATGATAGGATTCAACCTTACAATACCTTACTTCCTAGTGTCCTGATATTATGTACGCTGTTTGTGTGTGTGCCCGTTATCAAACAATACTAAAGAGAGCCATTTAGTCCGTGTTAAAAGAATCATTAAATACCTAAAAGGTACAATAAATTTAGGACTTTTGTACACCAATGATACTTCTAGTACTATAATAGGATACACTGATGCCGATTGGCCAAGGTGTACTGATGATAGTAAGAGCACATCGGGAGCGTGTTACTATATTAGTAATAAGCTTGTAGGATGGAGTAGTAAGAAACAAAACTGCACTTCATTATCTACAGCTAAATCTGAATACATAGTTGCCGGTAGTTGTTATGCTCAATTACTTTGGCTTAAACAAATGCTAAATGATTATGGTATTCAAGAAGATCAACTATATCTCTATTGTGATAATCAATGTGTGATCAATATCTCTAAAAATATTGTTCAACACTCGCGAACAAAACATATAAAAATTAGACATTATTTTATACGCGAATTAATTGAGACTAAGGAATTGAAAATAAATTATCTTCCTACTGATTTGCAACTCGCAGATATGTTTACTAAACTTTTGGATTATAATAGATTTTTTGCTTTGCGAAAATCGATAGGAATGGTTTGTGCTGAATAGAGCTGTCAACGGGTTAACGGGTCGTGTTAACGGGTTAACGGGTGAAAACACCCTTAACCCATACACGACCCGTTAAGACTAACGGGTCAAATGATAATACCCAAACACGACCCGTTAATATTAACGGGTACACGACCCGAACCGTTAACACCCGTTAATATTAACGGGTCTAAACGGGTGACGGGTTGGGTGACCCGTTATTATCCGTTAATACCCGTTAATACCCGTTAATACCCGTTAATACCCGTGTAATATTAGTTCGGGTCACACGACCCAATAAAACCCGGTACCAGTAACGGGTGATAATGGGTATAAACGGGTTTAATTGTGTAAGAGTACAAACCGAAACACGACCCGTTATGGTAACGGTTCTACCGTGTTGACCCGTTAATGACCCAAACCCGATAAGACTAAACCCATTAACTTATAATTTCGTGTCGTGTCGTGTCGTGTTATCGTGTCGTGCCTCATTTTGCCAGGTCTAGTGCTGAATAAGCTCCTATGACTTACGTATTACTCCCTTTGTCCATTTGAGACAAAATGGGGGAGTAATTTGAGTCTTATGAGTTTTTATTTTTACATATTTCTAATAAGCTTGATCTTAGTGATTATTTGTAGGATTCTGTACATTTGTATTCAACAGATGTTATTAGGGTATTGGATTATAATTAGTTGACTTATGTAATTTTCTTTTTCTAGGAAATAGGTTGATAGAATTTTTGTATAGGAATAAGTTTTTCCTTATTTCTTTGTAACCCTACGAGTCCTAGATGACTCAAAGGAGATTTTGTCTCATATTTCAAAAGGAGGAGATTGAAACACCTTGTACTCTTGACTCACTTGAGTCTACATTATATAAGTGCTCATCTAGTTTGGAAATAGTGACAAAATTGAGTCCATTCCCTAGATTCCAAAAAGCCTCAGACTCTACTCTTTATTCCTTTTTATTGATTGTTTCAAGGTATATTCCCAATCACCCACACACTCATTAGGATTGAATTCATAACATATATATTGCATAAAATGATTGTGTAAGAGTTGTGTGTGTTTAATCCCATTTAAAATTGCTTTTAATAATTCTTTGGGAATTTTTAAGAATTTTTAAATATTTTTTTAGAAATTAAAATGTGGATTAAAAAGCTTTTGGGGTTATTTTGTAATTACTATTTTTATGCTTTCATCCCTGAAAGTTGGTTTGGGTAGGATCCGAAAGCGCTCGAGACTTTAGGGGAGCTGTGTAATTATTTTAGGACGCGCGTGTGTAAGCCAATCTGAGCCATACACCTGTCAACCTGATCTCGGTTCGATTTGCATTTGTTAGTAGACTCAGTTGCTTAGTTACATCTCAGCCCTTGGATTATTTTTATCAACGCTCTGCATGTGTCCAATCCCAATCCCTGTGAACCTCTCTAGACCAATCAGAGGACGTTTAATCCACCGCTGTTCTTCCACCATTAGATCAAAGTCTATTGCCCTAGACTTAATCTCAGCCATTAGATTCACCTCATCCTTCTCGATTTTTCCAAGCCTACTATATAAGGAGGCTTACCCTCAGTCTTTAGAAGACTTTTGGCAGTTCGTCTAAATAAAAGAGAGAAGAGATAAGAGAGAGAAGAGATCAAACCAAGCTCGTTCAAACCCTAACCCAGCTTCAAACCCTAAGTCATATTTTCTTAAACCATTTACACCAAACACCAACCCTAAGTTTTTGAGAGTTACGTTTGTAGTAGTTTGAAAGCTGTTTGAGGTTTGAATCCTCTTGAGTTTGAGATCTTGTGCCCAACTTAAGCATTTCGATTAGATATATTTTGTTTTTTATAGAAATCATAGATCTGGTCATTTTATGCTATATTACACTTAAATCTGCATATTTTAGTTTCTCATCTTGAGAAATCGTATTTGTTGATTAAAGTTCTTCTGAAAATGTTTTTATCTACTCAAGAATCAATAAATCCAGTTTCCGTTTCTAGTTCTTATGAAACAAGACTATTGACCTAGTTGGAATCACAATTGGCAATTTTTAATTTCAAAAGTATTTTCAAAACCCTCTGAAATTGATTAAGACCTTGAAACGTCTTTCGAGCAAGTAGCCTTGGATTATGGGTTTATTTGAAAGGTCAAATAAAGTCATTTGGTTCTAAAGAAGAGGGAAACTGAAAACTGCATCATTTACATCTGATATGTAATTTGCTAGGACTGTTTGTATAAATAAGTGTGCGTGTGTGCATGCATATGTTAGATCACTATCACATATAATTGTCGTACTACAACACCGAAGTGCTGGATATAAGATCTTGAATTAACAAGAGTCGACGTAAAGACTAGAACAAAGTGGAGAAGTTAGCAAACTGGGAAAGCCACATCAACATCATACCCGCAGAGAAGTTAGAATCTAACCAGTGGGTACATTTCTAAACTTGTATAGGACTGTTTTGTATGTATGTGTGTTAAATAGTTTGTAACTTGTATATTTTGTTTTAGTGGATTTTTGGTTTGTGACTTAGAAGTCACCGCGGATGTTTCCTCAGTTGGGTGAGGTTTTACCACGTTAAAAACGCCTTGTACTTAATCTTTCTACATCTCCTCCTCTCATTCTTATGGTTGTATTGAGTTTAATTAATTTAAACTGATTTACTAAACCTGTTATAAAATCTTGAACAGATCTCGTGCATGTTTTATTAAACACATCTTGTGTTAATTTGTTTTGATTTAAAGAAAAGAGTTTCTTCAAAAAACAGTTCGGAGTTACTTCAATAGTTTAATCTTGTATTAAACGGCCTAAGTAACAGCTTTTTCACTTTCATGCGGGGGTGGTTTCGCAAGCGAAATCCAAATAAGAAACCCTCCCAATACACTACTGTGTAGCTCTGTCGCGAATTGAGATCAGTTGAATCAGGACTAAGGTTTTATAAAATATTTTCGAACCCTAGATATTGCCTGAAGGCCTATAAAATAATATAATATAAAATTGTTTTGTGTCTTTCGACACACCAAATTAAACACCTCATGTTCAAAATACAAGGCATCAACAAATACTATGCTCTCACCAACACCTAGTTCTCAAAACTATCACAACCATGAGTTAAATTCCTCACTCAACAATGATCCTTCTAAACCCTGAATCTTCTTAGAAATAAAAATCCTTTACATCACGTCCAAGCATCGCCTTGAGATAGGCCCTTCCATAATTGGAACAATACATTAACGCGCATCTAGCCTAACTATAAAAATGATAACCTTACCGAATCCCACCAAACATGTTTTAACAGTTCGCACTCCCAAAAATCAAAAACACTACTCTCTACTAGCCTATTGCAAAACATCTATTCTCCCAAAAGATAGTATCTACGTGCCACCCCCTTGATCACTCCTCCTTTTAAGATAATCCTATACACCATATGGTTATAACAACTAACCACTCACTAAAATCTTACGTGCGACGCTCCCAATACCGCTCAAAGCATGAACTGAGAACAAAGGGAAATAATTTACATATTACTTCCAAACTCCAACTGCCTTACTTCATCAATGGGTCCCATTCAAAGTTCTCTTGCCCAAACGGGCCTAGGAACTGTGGTAGGAAATTTATATTCAAAACCCTCCTCAAAAGTTGCCCACTACCTCTTACCTGATAATCTCTCTCCCTATAGTCCAATTCTCCATAAAAGAAACGTTTCCCAAAAAATCCTTCCTGTCAATCCTAAGGGACAAAAAGCTATTACGGCCCTCAACAATCCGGCCTATAACCCTGTTACGACGATGATCTTTCTCTGCTGGTACCATCTCCTTCAATCCTACTTGATGAACCCGAGTCCTCAAATTTCTTACTCCCTTTTAAATGAAGACGATACTCCTGACCATGTGACAACGCCACACACATCACATCGGTGAAAGTCAGCAACGCATCTAAACCTCCCAAGAGCTTCGCTATTCGCTTCTCCTCCGTATATACCTCATCGGGTACAAAATTCACCAATCGAGTAAATTCTTCTTCGTACTCAACCACCGTTCGATCACCTTGAGTCACCTCTAGTAATATCTACCTCATCTCCATCTGAATCACATAAGGAAAATACCTCTAATCAAAGTGTACCCGAAAATCTGATATGGGCATTGCATCTCTATCTGCTCCGACGTGGTGGTTTACAACCACCATTGTGGAGCTACATCCTTAAATTTAAAGATGGAGAGAAATCATTTCTGCACCTTACTGCATTCCACCATTCGAAGGTGCTTTGTATGCCCTGCTTCCACTGTCTTGTAACTATTGCAGCAACTCCCCCTGATAATTTTTGGAGGATGTCCTTCCTCGAAGGCTTCTCGCACTCTTTCCGATGCAGATAGCCCCGGGTGGTATTAAGCTATCGGAGCTGCAGGTTGATGTGCCATCGCAGCAATGGCAGTATCTACTGCTCGTGCCAGAATATTGGCAGCTTCGGTTGCAGTAACAATCCCTTAGAGGTATTTGGGGTTCCATGTTCTTAGTCCCTCGGGTTGTCTTGCCTGAACGACTTCTTCTCGGCGACGTCTGAGATGAAAGCAACTGTATCAAAAGGTCATTAAAGTGATTACATATCACAAAAGAAAATATAGGCATAGTGAATACAACAATCCTAATGATAGGGATCTACATCGAGAACACTAATGGAAGAACGCAAAAAACCCGCACATATCCTAAGACACTAGAACCTAATGCTCTGATTCCACGCGTGGCACCCTGCTCAAAATAATAGCGGGTGGCCAATCCTATACAAAATTAAATCAGGAATCTCAAGTGGATCATTCTCAGCATCAACTGTCGATACTAAAAAAAAACTAGCTAACTACCCAGTACTGTAATAAGCGGATGCCAATTTTTTTTTCAAATCATACTATGAACATAAAAACAACCATCCAGTAATTACCATACAAGATAAAATGTGCGCATGTATGACGATAAAAGGAAATACTCAAATAGTACATCATAAGTACAAAAAGAAAGTATACCCGAATATGTTGTCGGGTAAACAAATAATACAACAAACCAGAGGAGAAAAATATAAAAGTGCTAAATGTAACCCTTGGGTATAAACCCAATACAAAAAATGAATCCTATCTAGATTTACAAACGATAGGAAACGGATATAAAAAATCCCGCAACAGTCCGCATCTGCTACGACTCCCCAGACAATGGATAGAAAAGCATCATCCGTATCCTTGCGGTGGGACACCTGAAGTATACAATATATATATATATATATATATATATATATATCAAGAGAGAAATATAAACGTGTCATAGCCCGAGGTGTGAAAACATTTATAGCAAGTGTATTAAAATGCGTAATAATAATGAATGCACAATTTCATAATTAAAGTGGGGTCCCTCTCACGTGAGACTCAAACTCACTCCTCGACTAAAGCGCACATCTAAGCATATGCATATGAACCTTAATTAAACTACCCAACACCTTCTAAGGATAACTCAATATTAATCTACACATAGACGACACCCGCGTAACCCACTATCTCACGTATAAACCCATAATATTCTCATTTTAGCATACCCTAAGTTTACGTTCAAACTTACATATATTAGCATATACATTTTCATACATCTTATTAGAAATCATCTGTTTCTAAATATTAACTTGAACAAGTTATTAGCTACATAATATTTACTCGTCATCTTTATAGACTTCTAAAGCAATGTTTCACTATAACACACAAATTAGGGTACTAAGAACTAAACTTCTCCCCACCCCCAACATTGCTCTATGTTTCGTGCGTGGGACGTCTCGCAAAGTGAAATACAAACAAGGAACCCCCCCGATACGCTACTCCTTGTCAATGTTGGTCGTCGAGATCCATTATGTCCTCGGTACACAACACCCCTAATCTCAACTACCTATTCTAAATAATTAACTCTACTTACCCAAATAAGATATCACAATCCCTATGATATATATCTTTTCTCTAGTTATAAAACATAACCAATCAATCATATTGAACATGTACACATATCACGCATAACGTGCACTTAAAACACCCAAAACATATTCACTTATAGGATATAAAAATATTCTACACAATGCTATCATCTTCCAGGAATTACTCACTTTATCCCGGGTTACCAGCTACCGGACTATTATCACACTGCCCTGGTAATAAAAACAAAACACAAAGTATGGGAAGCGGTCATAGTTTCGAACCTGAAAGTGAGAACGAATCATACCCAAGACTTCTCACCCACAACAAAATCATACAATAAATAATGAACGACTATGACCTGGGGACTATACGCACCCTGCTCCTCAAGCCAGGGGCCTCACCCACATCACGCAACCTCCCATGATAGCATGTGCTAGGTATGCCCACACAATAAGTATATATATTATTCACACTAGATATATATATATATATATATATATATATATGCGATCACATCATATATGCAAACCATCATACAAGGTCTATACATTCACGCCATACATACACACATATACGTTGATCTCTCTCTCTCTCTCTCTCTCTCTCTCTCTCTATATATATATATATATATATATATATATATATATATATATATATACACACATACTATCTCCAATCCGTATGTATAGAGGAAAAGAATTCGGATATATGTATACAACTCTCATTATACTAACCGTCGCTATAACGCATACCTTCCCAATGCATTTTAATAATGCAGTCTATCACTTGAAACTTATTCATCCATTTTACTTATGATATGAATAGTCTCCCAATTTTGATCAACATTACGGATACTATCATATAACCGAATGTATATAACAATCTTCATTCACACACCATCTATATCCGTATGCATGCCAATATAGAATAATTATCCCGGCTATAGGTACGCACATAACTAATAGTCGGTAAACCTCAAGCTCAATCTTAAATTCATTTCATGATCCCAAGACGCATTGGAATACCTATCGTTAGTCATGCATAGATATATACTAACTACCCCGAGTATAATTACAACACCACCCATTTCAGTCGATAGTACAATACAATCATTCTGAATATAGATTTCGGTTCAGTTGTCCATATGAACCCTTAACAATATTGCATCTATGATTAAATCCGTAAGTTTATCGTCTCTAAAACTACACGACCTCTCTCTCTGTCATTGGTCCCCGATTATATCGAAATAAAATCCTGTCGCCGGGAGGATTTGCCATAAAAGTCAGCGCAATAATTCCAAGTCATGCCTTCACAACCACCTCTAAGAGTCCCCCAACCTTACACCATAAAGTAACTCACGTTTACTCTCCCAATATGATTCCCTTTGCGAATGGGATTCCCACTAAGTCGATGAAACAACTTCAATTTACATTTTCCCAAAGCTCGATGCGTTCCCCAATATCACCTCGTATAGGGAACCCCCTAAAAATCTCCAAAACATACCTCTCGTACCATATTAGGATGTTCCGAATCGAGAAACCCAATCGAAATGGATTAAAATTCATTAAAGAAAAATTTCTCAAAACAGCCCTGTTTCCGAATTGATTCGGCCTGGCCCGAATCAATTTGGTCCCAAAGGCGAATCGATTCGCCCCTTATGCGAATTGATTCGGTCCAAAGGACCTGTAAGTCTGTCTCAGGCCGAATCGATTCTCCTTGGGTCCAAATCGATTCGGTCACAGAGACATGTAAGCTTGCAACATTCCGAATGGATTCGGAAAGGGGTACGAATCAATTCGGCCTATTCAGCAGCTACGAAATGGTTTATTTCTTCAAAAATCCTAATTTCCAAAATCCAAATATATCATCTCCCAACCAAAAATCTTCAACCCAAATCATAATTCTAATATCAAAACTCTTATATATATATATATCAACTCCACTCATTATACAACCTCAAATCCCTATCTAAACATCAAATGCAAGATTTAACCCAAGAATCTAGGTTTTGACATATAACCTAAAATCCCATTCTTTTGTACAAAAATTATGAAATAATTGATACACATAAATTACTTAGCAAGATTAATCACTTGCCTTAAAATTGTAGAGGTTGAATCTTCCTCGAAGTCGCGCATTGGCCGGAAATCCCAAGCTCCAAGCTTTTTTCCTCTTTTCTCTCTTCCTTCCTCTTCTATCTCTCTCTCTCTCTATGGCTTTTACAATCTCTCAAATGAGATTGTTAACTCACGTGGGACTTATAAGCCTTATCCTCCAAGATACCCGACTTTAAATTATAATACACATTTTAATTGACTCGTTTACTACAATTCGAGTCAAACTAACTTGAATTATTTCATAACTGAAATATAACCCAAGGACAGTCATTTTGACTATCTCGACCCATCCGGAATCAACTGCGTACTCAGAATCATCATCCGAAATACTTTATAAGATCCTCAAATTTTGACCCCATTTACCAAAATTAAAATACTCCAATATAAATAAATTTTATTTCTCCTCAATAAATTAAATTCTCAATCCAAAAAATCATGGGGTATTACACATATACCACCAGATCCCACTTTATGAGCTTGACCAGGATAAAACCTCCTTCATAACCCTTATTGTGTTATATCATTACAAAGTCATGCCATTCGGCCTCAAGAATGCATGAGCGACTTATCAACGGTTGCTCACCAGGATGTTCAAGAAATTGATGGGTGAAGCAATGGAAGTGTACATAGATGGCATGCTCATCAAAAGGAAACACAAGGATGACCACCTCATAGACCTAATAGGAACCTTTGAGATCCTCAAGAAGTACCGAATGAAACTTAACGCAAGTAAGTGCAAATTTGGTGTCCAGTCAGCAAAGTTCATAGGGTATTTGGTCAGCAAAAGGGGGATTGAAGTAAACCCCGATCAGATTGATGCTATCAGAAAGGTCCAGCCCCCTCAGACGATAAGGGATGTCCATAAGCTCATCGGCATGATCTCCGTACTCAATCATTTTATCTCCAAGTCTTTGGAGCGCTGTCGATCGTTATTCCAACTATTGAAGAAAGATAAGGGCATGGTATGGAACAACGACTGCTTCAAAGCCCTGGAAGAACTCAAGACTTACCTCAGCAAATCACCTTTACTCGTGATTCCAAGCAAAGGTGATCCCTTTTATCTTTACCTTATCGTATTAGACTACGCTGTGAGCTCCGCCTTGGTATGCGAGAAGGAAGGGGGGTAACACCTGGTCTACTACGCAAACAAGATGCTTCTGGATGCCAAGCATCGTTATTTTCCCCTAGAGAATCTCACCTATGCCTTAGTGGCAGCCTCGAGGAAGCTAAAGCATTACTTTGAGGCCCATTCCATCATCGTGATCACCTCATATCCCCTCAAAGTTGTTCTAAGGAAAGCTGATCTCTCCAATCGACTGTCAAAGTGTTCGGTCGAGCTTGGAAGATTCGATATCCACTTTCAACCAAGAATAACAATTAAGGGGAAAATTCTAGCAGACTTTATCGCTGAATTCACGGGAAACCAGCCTTCCGCTCAATTAGAAATTGAGCAATCGACTGAACAAGAAGAAAAAGCCTTCGGATAGACCCTTTATGTCGATGGAGCCTCCAACTCCAAGGGGGTAAGAGCAGGTATTGTATTGGTTATCCCATAAAATATTATGCTCGAACAGGGGATTGGAATAAATTTTGAAGCCTCCAACAACGAAGCAGAATACGAAGCACTGATCGTCGGCCTGGGAAAAGCACAACTGCTGGGGACAAAGTTGTGACACCCCGCCCAATTAAATACCAGATGATCAGTCCTTTATTAAATTAAAAACAGAATGTTCGATTGGTTCATTCTTAACATCATTGTCGAAAAACAATTAACAAATAAAACCACCTACTAATAAATTAAGTTGGTGTAAAAAATATTTTCCTTTTTAATATAACAAAATATTTTCATTTGTCCAATACAAGTAATAAAATATAAACCATTCACCATACACATGACTATAATAAACACTAAGTCTGAATCAATTATTAAAATAAATAATACCGGATAAAACATTATAGTTCAAAACCTCAAACCAAAGAACTTTAACGCCCAAGGGCCCCCCAATTTTAATCCCCTTATTAAAATATGAGAATTTACTTTTCATGAAAAAGATGTGGAAGCGATGTGATGGTTCAACTTAAACAAATTTTAATTTCTTAACAAATTAAAATTAAACCAAGTGAAATTAAATTAATCCATTAAAAACATTTTCACTTAAACACAATTAATTAACCCAAGTCCTAGAAATTTGCCTAATTCATATTTCTCAATTTTACCAAGTTAGGCCAAACCAAATTTTATCAATTAAATTAAATGACTTGAATTAAATAAACATTCCCCAAATTTAATTAGCACCAAAATAAATTAAGTGTGACAATTAAAACCAATTTTATCTTGAATTATCGTAAGCATACGTTATAAGTTATTATGCAAGCTAAAAGTAAATCAATCACACTACGCCGTGATGTACGAGGAAAAATTCACAACGGGAAAAAACCTCGAACGGCCCTAGCCTCAAATCCAATAAGTACGAAACTTACATTTACAAGATAGATGACTTACTTCCTTAACTATAACCCTCTCAAGCCTTGATGCGTCTTCTTGTAACCACCTCTTCCTAGCGGATAACCATGGAGCTCCACCGCGATCTCAGAATCCACCGATCGGACAATATGCACACCGTCAACCACACATGGTGTCTTTCGCCATGTGAGAAAGTCGCAGCAAAACTTATTCTTCTTTTAGGGATGTAGAAGCAAACCCAAACAATCTCTTTAATTCGGTGTAGAGATAAACCCGGTGCCAAACTCCAAGCAAGATGTATATATATGAACTTGGATAAACAAAACTATGGGTGAAATACCAGAGTGGTAGATGAATTTGTCTTTGAAAATTATCACTCAAAACTAGATCTTTTTCTCTTTATGATTTTCTCTCTCAAAATACTCTCTAGTTATTTGTAGGATAGGAAAAGGATAATTTGGAAAAAGTTGTTCCCGCACATAGATATTCAACAAAAAGTTAGTGGGGTAAAACTGCTAAAAACTGCCAAAAAGTTCTCCCGCCTGACATCTCGTTCGAACGACATTTTCGTTCGGACGAAGTCTCGTTCGAACGAGGCTTCTAACGAAGTTCCAGTGTGAACTCGTTAGAAACTCATTGAAAATATCGTTTGAACAACCATCTCGTTTTAACGACATTTCGAACGAAGTTCCAGTAGCCAAAATGGGGACTCGTTGGCAAACTCGTTCGAACGATATTTGGTTCGAACGAAAAACTCGTTCGAACGAACTTCCAGAAAGTTTGGAAAATTCTATTTTTTCCCAGAAACTTTGTATACTTTATTTTTAAAGTTTTAATAGAAATCTTTCTGAAAAAAAAACACAGTTAAAAACCTAACACCCAATAAACTTGTTCCAAGCTCCTATATATATATATGTATATATATATATAAAGCATTCATACCTTGGGAGCATGGAACCACTATGATGACGTAGAAACGAGGCACATAAACTCGGCATTTTGATGAAGCTTTATACTCTTTACCGCTACGTTTTCAACTAAACACATCATAGGCTTGAAAAGGTACACTTGAACACTATCCTATGACATAAACGTTTTTGTCCGGAATTGAGGCAAAACTACATTAAAACTCAATTGGAGAATTGTGTCCTTACAAATCTCCCCCTTTGGCTATTCCAGGATAAAAATCAAACAAAAATCCTAAAGGGCCGTTAAGCTCTCCTAGACTAATAAAAGTCCCACCCAAAATAAAAATAAAATGCTTGATGCAAAACTACCCAAAGGATCACAATCTTTGACGGTGAAAGTTGCCACTTATAATATAATTCCTGCACACTTAAGCAAACACATTACACACATAGGGAATATCAAAATATTTAATGCAAGTAAAGTAAGTACTCCCCTAAATTAATTCTCTCCCTTTATCAACAGTGATCAACTTAGAAAGACGTCTCCCCCTAAGATAAATCTCCCCCAAACTAAGATACGATAATAATAGGTTTAGATACCATTTATCTCCCCCTATCATTCTCCCCCTTTTTGTTTAGGAATAGACAAAGGGTAAAGAATAAAACATGTAAGTGCGCATAAAGTGATACCAATAAAGCATACGGGCAACAAAAGCACAACTAGTCCAACAAATAATAACGGATACCAACTAGAATGTAAGAAAATGATACCAATAAGATACATAAAGTATTAAGCATGTGATATCAACAAAGAATGCAACAAGATAGATATCAATTATGAATTACCGCATATATGGACTAGAAAGTACGACAAAGGCTAAACAAAAATATTAAATATATGTATACATAAGGTATAACTAATAGACGTAAGTACACATATATAAATATAAACACACAAATGACACACACAAAATATAATAGGAGTCTTTCACACTCGTAAGGCAAAAATGTGTCATATGAAAACGGAAGTGTTGGGGTGTGAACTAGAAACAATCAAATTTAGACCCAATCACTTAAACACATGTTCACGGAGTTATCAATTGATTGCAAACTTCATCACATTTGAATATAGCCTCATGTGACAATATAGATTGAACTCAATGAACAAACATACACAATGCATACAAGCCCGGAGTGTTGATGATTCTACAAACCAAATAGAGTCATGACAATAAAGACCACTAAGATAAACGGACATTGTGCAAACCGTTGATATACCATCCAATCTCCCTCAAGAAGCATATATATTCTTTTTATATAGAATGAATATATCAATTAAACATAGGCCTTGGCAATTATTTTATTCTTTTAGTGCCATTTTTCTGTTTTTAGGCCTTTGGACCACGTATTTCTTTTAGGTCCATTTCAAACGGTGGCTTACAATCGCAAAGGATTATTATTCCTTTCGGAGCCCTTCCCCGTGCACATTTATATAAAAAAAAATTATATCTCACAAACTTACGTGCAACAGATTTTGACATGACTAATCCCCCTAGGTCATAAATATGTAGATGAGTAGATTGTTAGGAGAACACCACACAAAGCTCAAATATAACATGTGACATTAAAATTTCAAATGAGCTCGTGCATGTGTGAATAGAGGCATATAAAAATAGAATCCATTTAAGTAATGCAAAAATCCAACTACTCCATGTAAGTATGGTAAAGAACGTAATAAGGATTGTCAATCTAAATCAAAAGTTCTAGTCACATAGGAGTGAATATATGGGATTCTAACACAAATATATGCCACATAAAGTGTGTCAAACTAAAATACAAACAAAATAAAAATCTTTTTGAGTTTTTGAAATTTTTTTAACAAAAAAAATATACTCGAAAGACACTCAAAAAAATCATTTGTATTTTTCATTAAGCCTAAATGAAACAAATAAAACACAAATGATAAACAAAACTCTTTTTGAATTTTTTCATTTAATGCCAACAAAAATAAATAAATATATAACAAAAAGATAAACAAAATTCATAGTTCTAGCATGTGATTAAGCATGGAGCATAGATTAGAAAATGATTAAATAAGCATACATTTAGCATGATAATATAGCATGAAGCACAAAAGCTAAAGTATGCAAACAAAACTAACACATTCAACCTTTAGATTTTGCAAGAGAGGAAGCATGTGAAAGTAAATGAGAATCAACAACCCTATCTTGCAAGGCAACCAAGTCGGATTTCCTAACCCAAATTAATGAAGAATGACTATCTTGGGGTGTAGGAATTTTAACTACCCTGGTTGCCCTACATTGGTATTTTCTAGAAAATCTTTTAAGATCAAAACAATATTTCTTAAGATGACCTTTTCGACCACAATGTGCACAAATAAAAACATGTCGAAAAGATTTACCTAAGGAGTGATCTCTAATTGCTTTCCTAGGCGATTCTCCTAAAAAGTTGGTTTTAGCCTTGGGAGTTGATTCATCACAAGTATCGAAGCCTAAACCACAAGTGTTATTTTTAATTTGGACCGTTCCTAATATTTTATCTAATTTTTTCGAATGACACTCCAAATAAAATTTGACATTACTAGAGTCTTTTAATTTATTTTCTAATTCTAGGATGTTAGACTATAATAAAACATTTCTCTCTTCGAACTCGAGAAGCTCCTTTTTCAAGGATTCCATTAAACCTCTAAGGCTATCTCTCTCGCCTTCTACATATTCAAGCTTCTCTCGAAGAGTCCTCTTACGTATCCTAAGGTCTTCTACCAATATACTATCATCAATGACCTTGACACGCTCTTTTAAACTAGCTTCTAACTTCAAATTAGCTCTTTTTAATTTAATTGATTCTTCATATAATTCTTGAAAAGCATTTTGAAGTTCACTCACATTAACCTCTTCTTCATTTTCACTCTCTCTTTCTTCTCCACTCTCACTATCATAAAAAAGAAGAGAATCATAAACTATGACCTTGGAAGTGTCACGTGTTAAACTTTCATCAATCGATGAGTTCTCACTATCACTCACATGACTAGCCATAAAAGCCACAAAGTTGGGCTTAGTGGGGGAATCGGGTCCCTCTTCCTTATCACTATCACTAAGGGTCGCATTATATGAAATGGGTCGCTTACCCTCTCTCCTTAGTTTAGTGGGGCACTCAGAAGCCCTATGGCCATAACCCTCACAACCAAAACATCTATTTGACTTGTCTCTATTTAAATTTTCATTAGAAGATTTAGGGATTCTTTCGGCTTTGTCATACTTAGAAGTATCAAATTTCTTAAAATTATTTTAAAATTTATCCTTGTTAAATTTAAGAAATTTTCTAAATTTCCGAGCAAACAAGGTCATGTCTTCCGAGTCACTATCACTCTCGCTCTCTATTACTTGTTTGACCTCTTTTCGTGCTTTAAAGCAATGCCCTTTTCTATTTTCTTTTCGGTTTTAGATGGAAACATGTCATGTTCATAGGTTTGTAAATCACTTACGAGCTCTTTTAATTTCATAGAGACTAGAGATGGTAAAGAATTTAAAACGGTCACTTTAGGGATAAATCTATCGGGAAGGGACCTTAAAATTTTCTTTACTACAAGGTTGTCCGGTATTTTATCTCCCAAGTTAAAAGATGAATTAACAATATCGAAAAGTCTAGCATAGAATTCATCAAACGTTTCTTTTTCATTCGTTTTTATAATTTCAAATTGAGTGGTGAGGTTTTGGAGTTTCGAAGCTTTAACGATACTTGTACCTTCATGAGTGAGTTGTAAAATATCCCACGCTTCTTTAGCGGTCTCACACGTCATAATACATCAAAATTCATCCGGTGTGACAGTGCTAAACAAGGCATTTAAACCTCGGGAATTAAAATTAGACAGTTTAAATTCACCCTCACTCCATCTATCGGCCGGTTTGGGAACACGTTCATTATCTACTAAATGAGTTGGTGGAGACCACCCGTTAACTACCGATAACCAAACTCTTTCGTCGATAGATTTAAGTGTCGATTTCATTTGCGCTTTCCAGTACGCGTAGTTTGAACCATCATGTAAGGACACAATTTTTCAATTGAGTCCATATATAGTTTTGGCTCAATTCCGGACAAAAACATTTATTCATAGGATTTTATTTAATTGTAATATTCAAGACCTATGAAGTGTTTGTTGAAGACGTAGCGGCAAAGAGTATAAAGCATCATCAACATGCCGTAGTTTATGTGCCTCGTTTGTACGTCATCAACTAAGGTTCCATGCTCCCAAGGTATGAATGTAATTATATTTATATAGGAGCTTGGAACAAATTGTATTGGGTGTTAGGTGAAATAAATAATGCATTTTATTTTCAGAAAGAATCAATTAGAAACTTAAAAATAAGTATATAAAAGTTTCTGGGCCAAAATCGCATTTTATAAACTTTCTGGACGTTCGTTAGAAGTGTCGTTCGAACGAGTTTTTTCGTTCGAACCAGATTTCGTTCGAACGAGTTTTGTCGTTCGAACCAGGTTCGTTCGAACGAGTTTTGCCAACGACCCTAACTGGACAGTCGTTCGATATGTCGTTCGAACGAATGTTCGTTCTAACGAGGTATCTAACGAACTTCTAACGAGCCCAGGCTGGTCACTCGTTAGAAGTCTCGTTCGAACGAGAATCACGTTCGTTCGAACGAACTTCCAGCGGGAACAGTTATTTGGCAGTTTTTTTGCAGTTTTTCCCCACTCCTCCACTTGGTTTTCAACCAACCTTTTTCATACTTTATTATGTGCGGGAAACACATTTTCCAAGACAACTTTTCCATTCCATATCCATCTCTTAGAGAGAGTTTGAGAGCTAATTTATTTAGGGAAAATGTTCATGTTTTGAGTGTTAATTTTTAAAGAAAAATTCATACACACTCTAGTTTACACCCAATAGTTGTTTATCCAAGTTCTTTATATACATATCTTTACTTGGAGTTTTTGGCACCGGTTTTCTCTACCGAATTCAAGAGATGTTTCGGGTTTGCTTCTACACCCCATCACAAAGAAGACTTTTGTTGAAGATTCTACCCACACGGAGAAAGGCTCCATGCTTGGGTGACGGTGACCATATAAAGTCCCATTGGTGAATTCCGAGACCACGGTGGAGCTCCGTTGGTTATCCGCTAATTGGAGGTTGATACAAGAAGGAGCATCACGGCTTGAGAGGGTTCGAGTTTAGGAAGTAAGTCTTTTGTCTTGTATTTTGTAATACCGTTTTTAGTGGATTTGAGGCTAGGGCCGTCCCGAGGTTTTTTTCCCGTTAGTGGGTTTTTCCTCGTACATCGCGGTGTAGTGTGACTTTGTTTATTTTATCTTGCACAATAATTTAGAATCCATGCTTAGGATAATTTCAAGATAAAATTGGGTTTAATTATCACACTCATTTAATTTGGGACTTAAATTAAATATTGGGTAAAATTGGTTTATTCAAGTCATTTGCTAAAATTGGTTTCGCCTAACTTTGTATAATTGTTAATTATGACTTAGGCAAATTCTAGGACTTGAATTTTGTTTTAATTTTGTTTTGTGAAACTAAAACTTGTTTTATTTAATTATTGAACCATCATCTTTCAACGCTTCCGCATTCATATCAAAAGGAAATTTATTTGGTCTTTCACATCAAAAATAGAAAATTTTGAAAATGGGGAAAAGTCCATTTTGGCCAAAAAAATTATTTAAGGATCTTAACGAAATAATTTATCGCTTTGGCTATGATACCAATTTGTAACGCCCAAGGGGCCCCCAATTTTAATCTTCTTATTAAAATATGAGAATTTCCTTTTTATGAAAAAGATGCGGAAGCGAAGTGATGGTTCAACTTAAACAAATTTTAATTTCTTAACAAATTAAAATTAAACCAAGTGAAATTAAATTAATCCATTAAAAACATTTTCACTTAAACACAATTAATTAACCCAAGTCCTAGAAATTTGCCTCATTCATGTTTCTCAATTTTACCAAGTTAAGCCAAACCAAATTTTATCAATCTAATTAAATGACTTGAATTAAATAAACATTCCCCAAATTTAATTAGCACCAAATTAAATTAAGTTTGACAATTAAAACCAATTTTATCTTGAATTATCGTAAGCATGAGTTCTAAGTTATTTTGCAAGATAAAAATAAATCAATCACACTACGCCGCGATGTACGAGGAAAAACCCACAACGGAAAAAAACCTCGGACGACCCTAGCCTCAAATCCACTAAGTACGGAATTTACATTTACAAGATAGATGACTTACTTCCTCAACTCGAACCCTCTCAAGCCTTGATGCGTCTTCTTGTAACCACCTCTTCCTAGCGGATAACCATGGAGCTCCACCGCGATCTCAGAATCCCCCGATCGGAAAATATGCACACTGTCAACCACACATGGTGTCTTTCGCCATGTGAGAAAGCCGCAGCAAAACTTTTTCTCTTTTTAGGGATGTAGAAGCAAACCCAAACAATCTCTTCAATTCGGTGTAGAGATAAACCCGGTGCCAAACTCCAAGCAAGATGTATATATATGAACTTGGATAAACAAAACTATGGGTGAAATACTAGAATGGTAGATGAATTTATTTTTGAAAATTATCACTCAAAACTAGATCTTTTTCTCTTTATGATTTTCTCTCTCAAAATACTCTCTAGTTATTTGTAGGATAGGAAAAATATAATTTGGAAAAAAGTTGTTCCCGCACATAGATATTCAGCAAAAAGTTAGTGGGGTAAAACTGCTAAAAACTGCCAAAAAGTTCTCCCGCTGACATCTCGTTCGAACGACATTTTCGTTCGAACGAAGTCTCGTTCGAACGAGGCTTCTAACGAAGTTCCAGTGTGAACTCGTTAGAAACTCGTTGGAAATCTCGTTCGAACAACCATGTTGTTCGAACGATATTTCGAACGAAGTTCCAGTAGCCAAAATGGGGACTCGTTGGCAAACTCGTTCGAACGATATTTGGTTCGAACGAAAAACTCTTTCGAACGACATATCGAACGATATTTGGTTCGAACGAAAAACTAGTTCGAACGACATATCGAACGAACTTCCAGAAAGTTTGGAAAATTCTATTTTTGCCCAGAAACTTTATATACTTTATTTTGAAAGTTTTAATATAATTTTTTTTGAAAACAAAACACAGTTTTAAAACCTAACACCCAATAAACTTGTTCCAAGCTCCTATATATATATATATATATAAAGCATTCATACATTGGGAGCATGGAACCACTGTGATGACGTAGAAATGAGGCACATAAACTTAGCATTTTGATGAAGCTTTATACTCTTTGCCGCTACGTCTTCAACTAAATACATCATAGGCTTGAAAAGGTACACTTGAACACTATCTTATGACATAAACGTTTTTGTCCGAAATTGAGCCAAAACTACATTAAGACTCAATTGGAGAATTGTGTCCTTACAAGAACCGTAATAATAAACCAGTCCAACTCAAATAACTGGAAGAAAACTGAATACAATCTCTGATAAAAATAACTACGAAGGGGCGACACATGCCCTAAATAAAAGTCTAAATAGAACTGAATGAAATGATAAGGGTGTCTAATGCAAGGACCTACAACTTTCACAACAGCTGCAGCATGCCAAATACTCCAAGGCTTTAAATCTGGTATTCCTGTGGCTGAGTACCTGATATAGTACATAAATAGCAAAAGAGAGAAGAGATGCAATAGACGGGTCAGAGCCCGATGTTTTAGAAATAATTTAGCAAGTATTTAAAACTGCATTAAATCAAGTATTACGCGCATGTTAGATATTCAACTCTCATATGAGATTCTCACCTCTTATCTATTGTTCACGTCTAATGTACATCTAATACCATCTAGCTATGCAGCCCAGCCTAACTAGCTTGAAGTCATTATGATACTAACTATACTCACTATTAGTATTCCTGCATCGCCTATACAATACGCTATTAAATTAGTCTACACCGAAATATCTAATTAACATGATTCTCAATTCGTAATAAATCCGTTATACATTAAGATTTATTTTATATAACCACTTTCCAATCTACAAATTACACACAGTAGAATAATTCACAAGTTCCTGTATATATATATATATATATAGTCATGCATCCCTATACATGTATATATACTAATTATTCACCCCCGGGATAAGACCCATTAGTGCACCTAACCATATTTATCCTGCACCCCCGGGTTAGCACCCTTTAGCGCATTCATTAATAGTATTCTTGCACCCCCGGGTTATCATCCATTAGTGCACTTAACAACAATATTCCTGCACCCCCGGGTTATCACCCATTAGTGCACTTATCAATAATATTCCTGCACCCCCGGGTTATAACCCATCATTGCACTTAACCATAATATCATATAATAGGCATACACACATCCTATTACATATTAACAGGTATTCTCCCAACCCAAACGTATATTTTCCACATATTGAAAATCTCTTATTACTATTCAGAATATAATTATTTCAAGTATTCTCTCTCGAAATTTCTTAAGATAAATACTTCTCACATATGTCCAAGGCTTACACCACACTTGCCTTAATATAACACCCCTTATAATCTCAGTGTACTTCATTAGAATTCCCGCATTTCAAGTCTCGAAAGATGTCCTAAGGGTCCACAATTAAATTCTGGAAAATATAGCAGTGCGGTCCGTACCCACTAAGAAAACGATCTGAACCCTTCTTTAAACTAAACGATCCGAACCTTTTAAATAAAATGATCTGGACCTTTTTCTGAAAAATGATTCGGACCTTTTTATGAAAAGCGGTTCGGACCGCTACCCTTTTCGACGCAGATTTACCGAGAAACGTTTTTCTCCACCAATTCAACATCTATAACATCTACGAATCATTACCAATCACCGATCAATCATTCTAAATCAATTTCCTAACATGTATGTATGATTTTCACTAATATAACATCATTAATTAATTAGCAATCATCAATATAATCTGGAATCCCCAAATAATTAATAAAACCCTAGTTCTTTCAATTATCATCCAAGAACATAAAATTTTTAGATTTGTTTATCATAAAAAGTCATCTATGCGTGATTTCTAATCTACATACATAAATGGTTCAACCTAGATTAATCTCATATTCAATACATGTATATCCAGTGTCTAATTTTCATTACTTTTATTGACAATACATGGGTATTTCATTCCTATACTAACATTAACATGAGTATTGCTAAAGTAAAGCAAGTAATAAACAATTGCCTGATTATGAAGGTTTGATTTGTCGCTTGAAATTTGTATATATGTGTTCTACTTTTTTCGATCTACGCATTGATGATGTTTTTGGCGAACGAGGACTGGGTTTGGCCTTGGAACTCCTAGGAACCTCTTCTTCTCCTTCCTCTGGGACTCTCTCTTTTCTTTTATAGATAAAACCCTAATTGTAACTACGTAAGGAATATTAAAGCACTCCCATTTTCTCCCATCAATTAGCCCCAAAAATACAATTTCCCAAAACGCCCTCCCGGGATGCTAGTTAAGCCTAAGATTGCCCCAGGACCCAAACTAAACTTTCGGGTACACTATTCTGACTATCTCGACCCTTTCGGACTCAACGATGCACTATAAATGGCCATAATGTTAATAAAAATTAATTTTCTTTTTATTCCCATTAATTAGTCCCAACACGACTCACACGCGCGTCTGACTTAAATTACCAATTATCGTATTTCTCACTCTCGATAATTTATCAAAATGCATAATTCCATATTACATATTACATATCACATAGTAATATTCAATCAATAAGTATTAACCCTGGCACGCTAGTTAATATATATTCTAATCTGGATTAATTAACTATTAAATTTCAATTAATCCAACAATAATAATTAATCCCATAATTATTTAAATCATCAAGAATATGGGGTATTACAAAAGTGCCTTCGGGTATTTGGCTACTCAAAACTAGTGTCCAAGCAGATGAGTGGAGATTTCAACGGAAAAAATGAGAGGATGGCAGCTTACCTCGCTGTTGTAAGGAGACTTATGACAAAGTTTGATAAAATTGGCGTTCAGCAGTTCCCTAGGGGGCAGAACACTCACGCCGATGCCTTAGCATCTCTAAGTTCTTCCATTGACTTTGATTTAAAGAGAACCATTCATATATATTTCCTCGCACAATCGAGCATCTTCCAATTAGTGGCGGCCGAGCAAGTCCTCCACATAGAAAAGTCACCCAGTTGGATGGATCCCATCATAACCTATTTACGGAGCGACACGCTACCAGATAATAAGAGGTCGACGCACCAAATAAGAGTCAAGGTTGCTCTCTTTCACTTATCTTCCGATGGGAAACTCTACAAAAAGTCTTTTACTGGCCCCTACATTAGGTGCGTTCACCCAGAAGATATTGAGCAGGTTCTTAGTGAACTTCATGAAGGCATTTGTAGAAGTCACGTGGGAGGAAGATCATTGGATTTTTGAGCAATTAAGGAAGGGTATTGGTGGTCATACATGTAGAAGGATGTTAGAATTTATGTTCACAAGTGAGAAAAATATCATAAGTACTCCCCTATGGTCCACCAGCCGGCTAGCAACCTTAAGTCATTAACCAGCCCATGGCCTTTTGCCCAGTGGGGCTTGGATATTGTAGGGCCACTGCCTACCATAACTAAAAATCGCAAGTATCTGTCGATTGGCACTGCCTACTTCATCAAATGGGTAGAGGCATAATCACTCGTAAACATCCGGGACTCTGATATGACGAGGTTTATTTGGAAGAACATCATCACCCTCTTTTGGATACCAAGAACGATCATTACTAATAATAGCATGCAGTTCGAAAGTGGTTTCTTTCAAAACATTTGCGACGATCATGGAATCAAGCATCACTTTAGTTCTGTGGCATATCCCCAAAGTAATGGGCAAGCTGAAGCTTACAACAAAACAATGATTGACAGATTGAAAACGCGACAGGAATGAGCCAAAGGTGCCTGGGTAGACGAGCGATCACATATTTTATGGGCTTATCGTACAACTCCCAGGAGCGCAATGGGAGAGACCCCCTTTGCGCTCGCCTATGGAATGGAGCCAATCATCCCATTGGAAGCAGGTCTCCCTACTATGAAAACCACCTTGGTCGACCAAGGCCTCAACGATGAAATATTACTCACTGAACTTGACTTAGCTGATGAGTGACGAGAACTAGCACTAATTAAGTTGGCATCCTACCAACAACAACTGGCCAAATAGTACAACCAAGAAGTCAATCTGAGGAGGTTTCTGATAGGGGACTATGTCCAGAGGAAAGTCCTCGGCAGTTCTGTAAGACCATCAAATGACAAACTGGGACTAAATTAGGAAGGACCTTTCAATGTAATAAGGGACGACCTGCAGGGAGCATATCACTTGGAAATGTTGGAGGGCAAGGAGATACCAATGGCCTGGAATGCTGCCAACCTCAAGAAGTTCTACTTTTAGACTTCTATATCTTTTATTTTCAGCACCATTAGTTTAGGCAAATTTTCATTTACAAACTGATGCTGCCTTTTATTTATCATTTTAATCAATAAAGGACGATTGGCGCACGCATTTTGAATATCTTTATTGTCTAATGTCTCTTGATTTCACTTCAATATGCATATTTTCCAAGCAATATGCTCCCCTCAAAGCACACCAAAACTATTGGATTACAACGAGTTGATCAACTTACTGCAATCAAGGAATCTTACATGCCAACAATAAATAAAGCTCCCATGATTACAATAGTGTGCTAGATCTGTCCCAATCAAGGAGATCTAAAATATATAAAGCAAGGCTTATAATCAAATTTCCTCAGGTCTTTATTGGAAACATAATTGGCCTCTTGAGTTTCTCCGGCAATAATAAAAGACCTACAGGGGACCCTTAGGCAATAAAGCCAACTCGGATTGGTCGCCAACTTAGGTTGGTCGAAAAATCCTGCTCGGGTGAATGTCCCATTAACCAGCTATCGTCCTACTTAGGCCTAAGGAAATGTGACGACATGACCTAAAAGGTAAGGTGGATGAAATGATATAGCTAAGGCATATTGAACTGGGAGAATGTTCAAACACGGGATAACAAAAATTCAACATCATTTAGTTAGTTAAAAAGCCCAATATGATTAAAGTTTTATACTTTTCATACTATGATTAGTTCTATCAAGTATTTTTTTAGTTAAACAGTGATGTTAAGAAATCAACAAATGAGGTTGATACATGTTTAGTCAGCACATGCTCAAAACATAAATAACTAGTTGCATTTTTTTATTAAAAATCATATGATTACATTTACATCAACAGACCAAGAAATACTTAAAGACCTACGATGGCCCAGGACGACGAGCAAGGTAGTTCGCAACTCAAGCTCTTCGACCATCGTCAGGATGAGGAACTAAGTCTTCTTCGGTGCCTTCTAGACGTGGATCCAGAAGCTTCGCATGAATGACATATATTAGGATCCATCGGTCATCCCTCGAAAAGGGATTCTGCCTACCGAATGGGTGAATGATTTGATAATTATACCACATGGCGGATTCCTTGAGAATTTTTAGTTCCTCACAAGCGCTTAGCCTTCCCCTAACAAAAGTAAGGTCTTCAGCCTCTTTCAGTCTTGCTAGGGAATTTATCCAACCTTGGTCATAACCATTAGCCCAGACCTGTCCAGGACCCCTCCGAAACAAATATCTTAATCGTGTAACACCGCTCTCGAGACCAATAACGATAACATAAGCTCGCCGAACGTCCTCTTTTAGCTCGATAATCTCCCTCCTGGAAGCTTGATTATCAGTTTGAGCGACTATAGCCGATGATGAAGATGATCCTCGCAGCATAAGAGGAGGACCGGATGGAGTGTTTTCCTTAAGATGATCAATTTCTCTTCTCAAAGCATCATTCTCTCTCTGTAATAACTCCCCCACCTGGTTAACTTCGAAGCATCCAGAAACTTTGCCTTCAAGGCGTCCATCTCCTCCTGAACAGAGGTACCAATTTCCTCCATCTCCTCGAGCCTATCTTTAACCCTAGTGACCACCTCAGACTGATCTTTATAATCCTGATTTCTTGCCTTGAGAGATTTAGAGATCTTTATAAAGGCTCTGCGTGCTTGAACGCTTATGTTCAGGCCAAGAACCTGGCCTAGGCGGGAGTTAATGGGAATGTATTCATCTAAATAAACGGGCTACAATCAACAGAGCAAGCAACAAAGGCAACAAACATTAGTAATGAAATAAATTTTGCTTTCCATTTAAATCAAAAGAGAGGCGCAAGCCAGTACAAAGAAAGGGAAAAACTGAAGATACAACACTAGGATAAAATAAAGAAGCCAAAATTCCTAACAGGATTTTAGGAGGCCTCAATCTGGTCAGAAGTTGAGGGCCCATTCCTCTTGTTAGTAACTTGGTCGACATCAACATCACCAGCACCTGGGTTTACAAGGGAAACTCCTCCAACTGAAGCAACTACCCCCACTTGATTGTCCAAAGCAAGTTCTGCAGGAGGGACAATGGGTTCCATAAGATTCTTAGTATCAGGGGATACCTCAATAGGATTAAGTCCTGGATGATGCTGAGAGAATAAGTGGGAGTCAACAGCAACAACAGTAGCAATCAAGGCTTGATCCCAGCCTTTTTCAAAGCATGCTCGCTGGACATAAGTAATTTTGCGCTCGGCGTCATCATACTACACATCCCACACTTCATTATACTCTCTCCCCCGAACGATCATTGTTTCCCCCTCCAGCTTGTCCACCTTGGCGACCAATTTCTTGTTCGCCTTAGCCACTGCTAATTTATCAACAATCATGGTGCTATAGGCATCTCAGAGGTAGGCTAACTCCTTCACCGACTACTCCTTTTCCCATTCAAAGGCCGCCTTTGCATCTGCTGAAGCCTTTTCAAAAGATTTTAGAACATCACCTAGCTCTACATTTCTTCTCAATAGGTTGGCCCGATCACGAAGCAGTATAGTGTAATCATAAACAAACTGCAAATCAGAAGAAACAAAGGTTAGCGTGAGATAATTCAAGAGAACAAGGAATAAAGAATATAGAGGGTACAATACTCACTAAAGCAAGCCCCTGAGTAGATTTAAGGGCCAACTGATCTGACCCCATACTCGTTGATCACTCGCGGTCGGCTGCAAGCACTGTCTTCTCCAGCAGTAAAGGGGCAAGATGGGGGGCAGCAGCCACTGAATCCCCCTCAACAGCAACAACAAATGACACCATAGAGGCCTTTGAGGCCTATTCCCTTCTCTTTTCCTCCTCTCTCTTTCTCTTTTCTTATATTTTTCTTTATTTTTCCCGCTTTTCCTCCTCTTTTTTCTTTCGTTTCTCCATTTCATTCTCCCGAGTTCTCACCTGGGAACCACCAATGGAGTCTCCAGTTTTCTTCTTCAGAAACTTCAACCTGTTAGACAACATGTCATTATTATCGTCATCATCCTGAATCAAATTCCTTCTCCTTGGAGGGGCCATTTTTTCCTCACTAGATTCTTCCTTACTACTCTCTCCTTCACTACTCTCCTCGTTGCCTTCTCCTGAATCCTCTCTTGAGCTTCTCTCGTTCTCTTCCTTTAAATTAATGGGCTCAGAAGAACCACCAACTTCTTCTTCTGGAATATCCAAATGAGGAATTTTATCTACTGGGCGTGTAATGAAGATGAAAGTAGTGTTCTTATACTCCATCAAGAATGCAACCGATCAAGGATGATCACCCTCAGTAATATCGTCCCTAATCCTCCAAGCTTTCAAGAGTTCAGCAACTCGAATTTCACGAAGAGCAGGTCCCTGGTTTTTAGCCTTTGCTACAGAAAAGATAAAGCGAACATCATCAGAGGAAGAATATACAAGGATAGTCAAACAAACAATATGAAAAGAGATGGTGATAACAACCTATGTACTCCTCTCGAAAAGTAGGGATCCGAGGTCTCCTGTACCTTATGCCCTTTGATTGGGGGGGAGGGGGGGATACTCCCAATTTCTGGCAATGAAGCCTTCATACCAATAATCTCTGTAGGAATCATGTAGATTTACTACTAAACCCTATCAGCACTCCCCGCTTTCAAGATAAAATGGACCCACTTATGCGAGATAAGGAGTAACAATAGCAAATATCGGTTAATCCTATATTGGTACTATAAAGCTCATTTATCCTATGAACCTCATTGACAATCTACCACCCATTTGGAGAACATTGGGCAGGAATAATGTTGAAATATCTAAAAATTTAAGAACAGAGGATTAGGGGGAAATGTTAAACCCCCTTGGGAAACCAAGAGCACATGAATCCAGTGATCATCCTCTAGGTCACGAACCATCATGGGTACTGATGTACACTCTATATTTACCCAATCAGGAATATTACATCACTTTCTGAATTCAGGCAGACTTTTGTTATCAAGCATCGCCATAAGAGAATCACAAAAACCCTAACTACAGTAACAGAGGATTCACAGAAGACGATAACTAGAAGAAAGAAAAGAACTGAAACTTACAGGACATAAACGAAGCTTAAAAAATAGCGAAAGCCTTGATTTTGAAGAATGAAAGCAAGAGGTGAAGCTTGAAGACACAATATGCGCAAAAACGACCAAGGACGATGAACTGACAGTTAGTCTTATACCAATAGCCATTCTCAAGCACTCAAATGACGATCCACACTTCTCGAGAAGGATTTAGCGCTTTAATTTCTCATAAAAGACAAGTGCGTCCCTACTTTTTTAATGAATTACAAACACACCATTGTAGACGATGTTGCGGTATCAGACTCATTTAAAATCCATTGGCCCAAGTGATGGCCCAAAGATTTTAGGGGCAATTGTGGGAACCCATTTATTCTTAACCCACGAGATTAGTCGATCAAGCCTAATAGACCTAAGAGGCTGCCCGACCTAAATTATGAGATTAAGATACGCACGTGTATTATCTAAATTACACTGGGATAGGACCGAGTCAATCCCCAATGATCTCACGGAGATATTCAAGGGATTCATGGTTCATCCCATCATGGCCATCGTGGAGTTACTTTCATAATTCAAATTCTACATATATAAGTTATAACCCATGGCCCGGGGCATAGGGGCATGTAACCAAGCATATCGAAAGATACTTAATAAAACTATAGGCCTCTCCGTGGACGTAGCAAGTTACCGAACCACGTACATAGTTGTGTTGTGTGTGCTATTGTATGCTTTCTTACTTAATTGTGATTGTTCTTCGTAAATTCTTTATTGTGATATTTTTTGATACCATAGAAGTCTAAAAGCTTTTATATTTGTTCGTAAACTATAAAGAATACTTTTATTCTAAGTCCTTGAAAGACTTGTGTAAATATCTAAAAAACACATTGTGAGGTTTAGGCAAGTAAAATAATTTTAAAAACTTTCAAAATGTTTTGGAAAATCACATCTTAGAAAGTGGTAATCCAAATATTGAAGACTTTTAAATGAAGTTCGTCTTCTTCTTCAAAGAAGATTTTTGGTTTATGAAATAATTTCTAAAGACATTGGACGAGGCCAAAACGGATTGCGTTGTGTAGCATTCTCTAATTGTTGGCGCTCTCTTTACTCTCCTTAGAGGATATCTCGTTCGAGCGACGTATCCACCTCGTTCGAAGTTTGGCTTCATGCGACCTTTATGCGACTTGGGACTGTAATGCAATGTGATCTCTTTTGAAGGTCGTCTAAACCTTGCTTCGCGCGATATTGAATCTCGCTTCTAACCGCAACCCTAGGTCGTTCTAACGACCTTCCTTTCTTCTATTATTTTATTCTCTTCAATTTTTATCCCATAATTTTCTAGTAATTCTCTTCAACCCTTACTCCATCACAATTTATATAAAATTATTGGGACAAGGTATTATAAACTATGTCCGACAAATGTGCATAAAACTCATTAAAGGACTCAGACTCTATCATAGTAATAGTCTTAAACTAGATGGTTAGATTTTGAAGCTTAAGTACTTTTGCATCATTGGTTCCCCCGTGAGTTAGATGGAGGGTATCCCATGCTTCCTTAGATGTGGTGCACGTCATGATACGACAAAATTCCATAGGGGTAACGGCCTCAGAGATGGCACTCAGTCCGCGAGAGTTAAAATTACTCCATTTAATTCACTATCTGTCCACGAAGAGACGAGTTTAGGGGAAATGACATTGTCAATGGTGATAGTGGGTGGCATTCACCCTCTTTCACAAACTGACCAAACACGTTCATCAATGGATTTCAAGGCTGACCTCATCCTAGATTTCCAATATGCATAGTTGGAACCATAAATAATGGGCATTTGATTATATAAATTATCGATTAAAAATCGGCCATTTTAAGATCAACAATTTAAAAAAAAAAATGATATAATTTTTTTTGCGGAAAAAAGGATCACACAGTATTTTTGTGTAACCCGCTCTGATACCAATTTGTGAGTACGCACGCGATCTTAATGGATTAACTTATTTAATTCAATGTTCAATTACATATTCAATTTTATCTTATTATCCTAAGACATGCATCTAAGTGATAAGACAGATAAATAAAATTATGTAATCACACGACAACTGAGGAAAAATCACTTTTCAGGGCAAAACCTTTTATATCAGCACTTTAGAACCTTCACAAGACATTCGACTTATGATACTACTTGATATAATCCACAAGTATAATGCGCAATCTTCGCAGAATCTCTAAAAAATACCACTCATTCGTAAGTCATCCACAAGCGGCCATCCACCCTCGATATCCACCGATCAACTTTCAGACTTTAGTCTTCAGTCGTGATCCCTCCGAGTTCACAAGTCGGTCGTAGAGATGATCTCTCCGCAATGAGTATACCTCAACTAGGGTTCAAAACGATCCACAAAATATATTTGGGGATGTGTTGGTGAATCAAAAGGTGTTTGAAAACCCGAAATATGGAAAAACTTTGGTAAAGATATTTTGATTACGTTTTTTTCCAAATTCCCATGAAAAAAGAATTCAAATCAGATATTTATAGGCCTGACATAAAATTCGAGGTGGCAAAGTTTGTTCTAACAAAAATAGAAGTCGTTCAAACGATAAAGGCATTTCGTTTGAATGAAAATAGAGTGCGTTCGAACGAGACTCCAATCTCGTTTGAACCAACTTCTAACGAGCTTCAAACGAATTCAAACAGAAGGCCCTCATTGGATGTTTGTTCGATGTAAGATCTAACGACCCTTTTAATGAAAAGCCAAAGTCGTTCGAACGAGGTTAATTTTTTATTGAAATTTAAAAATCCACCCTCGGTTTTTATAAAAATAAACATCCCAAATAAAGTTTATGAATAATTTTAGACACCAATTATTTTATACCTTTGTGGGATGTAGGGAACTCTTGAATGTTGGAGTCGGTTTGTTGTGACGGTTTGTAACATAATACGTCAAATGTGCCATGAAGCAAATAAAATGAATAATAAGCTAAAGCTAAACTATTTTCCCTTAGACAATGTATGGATGGGTAGACACGACGAGAGGTGTTACATAAGGGTTGACCTTTTCTAACATTCGTAGTAGCGATTGACTCTTTAAAATGTATGGTCTTGGCTTGGGTAGCGAAAGCATTTTGATCATCGAAGCCAATTCAACACTTGTCATCTTTGATTTGGACAGTGCCTAACATCTTATCCAACTTTTCCAACCTAGATTCCAAGTCAAATTTGACACGAATCGAATCTCTCAATCTTTCTTCGGCCTCAACTATTTGAGACTCAAGTAAATGCCTAGACTCTTCAAACTCTAGAAGTTACTTCTTCACAACCTCCATCAAAACTCGAAGGCTATCTCTCTCACCCTTAACATACTCTAGATTCTCTCGAAGAGTCCTCTTACGTGCACTAAGATCCTCGATCAAAACACACTCATCATTCCCTGTGACACGTTCTTTCAGTTTAGCTTCCAACTTTAATTTATCCTTATTTACTCAAAAAGTTTCCTCATATAACTCAAGGAAGGCAACTTGGACTTTACTCTCCCCCTTCTCTTCTTCATCCCTTATTTTCTTCTCCACTCTCTCTACCATCACTCAATTCGAAATTATCATGTTCGGAGATATCTTCATGGGAATATTTCTCATCAAGCTTTACATGACTAGCCATGAACGCGATGCAGTAGCGTTTAATGGGAAAATTGGGTTCCTCTTAAGGATTACTATCACTAAGGGTGTCATTGTACACCTTCAGTTTCTTACCCCCTTTCGTAGTTTAGTGGGGCACTCAACTACCCTATGGGCATAACCCTCACAACCAAAACATCCTTTCGATTCATCCCTCTTAAAGTTATCATTACAATTTTTCGAGAAGTGACCAATTTTTTTATACATGATTTTCTCAAATTTTTCTATATCCTTCGATTGCTCATGAAATTTGAGAAATTTCTTGAATTTCTTTGTTAATATATTTGTATCTTCGGATTCAATGTCAGACTCATCATTCGAAACAGGTGTTTCCTCCTTCCGAGCTTTCAAATCAATGCCTTTATCTTTATTCGTCATTTTTTAGGAAAACATGTAAAGCTCATAAATTTGTAGGTCACCTATAAGCTCTTCAAGTTTCGTAGAGTCTAAAGTACTCAAGGAATTCAAAATCGTCACTTCTGAATTATATCTTTCAGGAAAAGACCTTAAGCTTGATTACTCAATTTTTGAGTAATCTCTCTTCCAAGTTAAAAGACGAGTTCACTATGTCAGACAATCTAGCGCATAACTCATCGAAGGTTTCACTCTGCAACATCTTAATGGTTTTAAACTGAGTGGTGAGGTTTTGGAGTTTGGAAACCTTAGCGAGACTAGTTCCTTCAATGGTGGGTTGGAGTATGTTTCATGCCTCTTTAGATGTCTCACAAGTCATAATATGACGGAACTCCTCTAGGTAACATAACAAAACAAAGCATTTTAACCATGTGAGTTATAATTTGCTAACCTATTCTCAACCTCACTCTATGATTCTACAAGTTTGGAAATCCTATTTTCACCAACTAAGGTTATAGGTGGGGACCAACTATTAAGAACAGCTTATCGCACCCGTTCATCTATAGCCTTAAATGTTGATTTCATATGCATTTTTCAGTATGTGTAGTTATACCCATCAAACATCGGAGCTCTAGGGCCGAAAGGCCATCAAAACCACAAAAATTTATGCCTAAAACACCGAATTTAAATACGATAATTTAGTAAAATCCGCTCTGATTCCAATTTGAAAAGGCAAGGGGATGGTTCGAATAACAAAAAGAATATTTTTAATTTTTTTCAAGTTTAATAAATAAAACTTCAAATAGAGTAACCCAACAAAAACTCGTGCATTAATTTTAAACCTTTGTTATGAAAATCGATTTACCCAATTTTATCTTTTTAACCTATAACATGCATTTATGTGATAATAAGATAAAATAAGTAAAACAATCGCACAACACACCGATGTACGAGGAAAATCCATAACGGGAAAAATCTCTGACGACCCAACCAAACAAATCACTGTGATAAGGTTTTATAAAAGACAGAAAGTAGATCTACACAACGACTCGTCGTTCTCGCAAGCCTTAATGCTCTTCTATATTTGACGTCTCCTCCACAGCGCAACACATGAGCCACCCACGCAAGTTGCCACAACGTGTGAGTTCACATACGCCTTGGTATCCAGCGATGAGGCTCAACAACTATATATGGAGTCGGAACACGGAATCACCGCAACACAACAAACTAAATACGGAGTCCATCTCACGAAACCTTTTATTTATCCAGAAGATGAGAAAAGAAAATTATGGTACCAACAAATGAAGATCTCAAAGCATAAGAACAATGAAATTTGGATCTTTAAACTATTTGGGTAAATCTAGGGTTTGAGAACTTTTGTAAACAAATAGAAAAATATTTTCGTTAAAGGTTCTTGTAAAATCTGAAGCCATCCCACCTACAAATAGTAAAACACGAATTTCGAGATAGCGAGTTCATTCGAACCAGAACATAGGGTTCATTCGAACCAGGGGCGGACCCACCATAGGCTGAGGTGGGGCAACCGCCCCAGTTCAAATTTTTAAAAAAAGAATATAGTTTTTTTGTAAAAGTTCAAACTTAAAGGTGTTCTATTATTATTTACAAATATGAGGGTGTAAGTATGTAATTAATAATAATAAAAAACTTAAACGTATTACGCGGCTCCTCACTTCTCTCTCTTAAACCCTGGCATCTTCTTTGAAGCTTAAACCTTTGGTTAAATCATTATCATCTAACAACGATTTTTGTGGCCGGAGAGTTGTTATTGGAGGACAAAAAAGATGGCATAATATCCAAGTTGCAGCCTCTAATTCAAATGTTTGTGTTTTATTACTCTTTCTTCAATCTTTCAATAAACAATGCTAATTTTCCTATATTATTTTTTTAGTTTTGCTATATGTTTTGGTTCATTTTCTTATAAAGTCATATGCATTTGGATTGGGTGCTCTGTTGAATCTTTGATTTGATTATAATTTTCTTGAAATTGGGTAAATTTTCCTCATAATTTTTTTCTCCTTCAAATTTTGACCAGCTAATGTAATATTTAACAAAACATGCTGTAATTTTAGGGATGCGAATGTGATAATTGAATTATGATAAAACTTAATAGTAATTTTACCTTAGCTCCCATTTTTTTCTGATAATTTAGTTTGGCCTCCAAATGACTTTTTGAGAAAACTTATTAGACTTTTTGTAGCACTTTCAACCCATTTTAGGGGTAAATAGGCTTAAGTGAAAATAACCTTAAACTTACTTGGACTTTGGGAAATTTTTCCTCTGTAAATCATTAGAGAAAATGTAATCTTACTTGAGGGTTTTATGCTCAATACTTGAAGAATTTTATGTATGAAGTTGAAAAAAAAGTGTAATCTTAATCGGTTATTGGTTTTTATGAGTTGATTATTTATTAGTGTCGTTAAGCGTTATTTATTAAGCGTTGTTTATTTCTGGAAATTAATTAGGTACTGTTAATAATAATTGAGAGTAGTCGTTTGGGCATTATAAAGCTATAATTTGTATAAAACTCCAAATAACCTAAAAAAAATCACCTCGGGAGCTCCTACCCCCGAACCCCCAGTACCACTCGATATTTTTGCCCCAATTGACAAAAAATCCTACATCCGCCACTGGGTCGAACAAAATGCTTATCTCGTTTAAACGAAACCTGCTCTCGTTCGATCGAACGAACAAACAATGTCGTTCAAATGACATTCTAACGAATAAGCCACTGTTAGACAGAAAATCCTCGTTGGATGTTCGTTTAAAGTTCATTCTAACTAAGCCCTTAATTCGTTCCAACGAAAGTCAAACTTTCGTTCTAACGAACTAAGCAACAAAAAATATTTTTCTCTAAAAAACATTTTAAAAATTGTTCCAAACATTTTGTTTAAAAACAAATCACCCAAAAAAAAATTCCAAGGATCATAAATCAAATGCATTCATACCTGCGAGATCCTCGAAAATGCGAAGACAAACGTGGCACTAATACGACACAAAGTGAAACAATCTTTGAAGCTTTGCCGCTAAATCTTCATCAACAAGGCATAAGCTTACAAGTTCAACAAAAATAGTGCTACGAGTCCCAAATACGCTCCAAATTATTCGCCAAATGATGCGTTATATATAATAACAAGGAATATAATAACATGTGCTTTTAGGGCACATGTTTTGAGCCTCAAAATAGTAAGTATGAAAGCTCCACACGAGTATGTGTTTCCTATTAATTGTATGTCGAAACTGTGTCCCGCTATTTTTGAGATCTAAATATTTGTCCTTAAAGCACATATTATCAAGACCCTAGTAACAATACTAAAAATGAGACAACTTGTTAACACAATTTCACTCATATAATGACACGTTTAAAATGTCCTAGTTTTTTTTTTTGTTTAATTTCCCTTATAGAGGTACCGTGAGGTGTCCGAATCGATTTTACGCGCACCTCGACTAATTCCACCTGCAGATCAATGCAGATCAATGACTAACTGACCCAAAATTATTTGCAGCGGTCGAGTTTCGAACCGAGAAACAAACCCAATCGAGCGTAAAACTTTAATAATAGTGCTCTATTACTATATCAAGTCTACTCACTCATCGCGTCCACATTTGTAATAACTAAAAAACATATTGACCCTTAAAAATTTAATTATGACGTTGGAGATACTATCATTATCTTTCTTGATAGCACTGTAACAACCCCTTCCTCGCTCCCACACACAAACTGGGTATACTCATTTCGAAGCTACAAAAAAAGAGATACAGAAGGGTTATGAAGTTTCAGCAACACCCACTCTTTCTATCTATTTTGGTTTGACTGAATGACCTCCCATCCCCATGCCTTTATTAGGTAACAAAATCTTCATAAATTTTTGGGTTTGTATTATCTTATATTATATTATACAGAATTTGTTAGAGTTCGCTTATAACTTTGGTTTAGTGTGTGTTTTCCAAGATTGCTATTTATTTAGTTTACTTCCTGTCATGTTGTAAAATTAAGCACTTGTAACTTATAAATATGTAATTAGACCACGTGTATTACAAATATAATTGTTTATGACATTACCCAATTATATAAGTTACACACTAGGGGTGGCCATAGGCCCGAGGCCCGCCAAGCCCGCCCAACCCGCCCAATAAAAAAATAGGGCTTGGGTAAGGTAAATAGGTCCGCAAAGCGGGCTTGGCAAAATTTTATAGGCCCGATTTTTTTTCGGGCGGGCTTGGGCATGAGTTCTTAAGCCCGATAAGGCCCGGCCCGAGGCCCGAAATATATATATATATATATATGTGTGTGTGGGGGGGGGGGACTTCTATAAATATAAAAACGTATACCAAGTCTTTTCATGTAAAGTGAGAAACTTTATATATGGACTTTAAAACAGATTTTTAATTAAAAAAATTGGTCTTTAAATAAAAAAATAGGTATTTTAATTTTAAAAAAAATCTTTTAATTAACATAATAGGGCCCGATCGGGCGGGTCTGGATAAAGAGCTTTCAAATCTGGGCGGGCTTGGGATTACATAATAAGGCCCGATCTAGGCCCGAGCGGGCTTGGGATAACACTTAATTTTTCAAGCCCGGCCCGAGCCCGACCGGGCCTGCCCAGGCCCGGCCCACGGCCACCCCTATTACACACGTCTAATTGTGGAATATCCAATGGTTGTGTAATTTTTTTGGGTCATTGAATAGGAACTCGAACGTTTTTTTAATATACGTGTCGTCTGAGCCTATTCATTTTATTTCAAAAGCTCCTCATCACATAAAAATACTTAAAATAAGGACAAACACAAATCCATTTACCTACCTCCCCCTACACTGCTGCCGGAGCTCCCGCTAGGGCAGGGTGGGGGTGGGTGCCGCTAGCGAGGACTTTTAAAAATAAGGGAGTATTGGGTAAATAAGCATTTGAGGGATTAAATGGGTTAAAGCAAAGATAAGTGTCTTTTTTACAAAATATGTATTTATGATGGGGACGATATGGGTAAATTACATCAAAACCCTCTGAACTATAGCGGTTTTACAAATAGCCATTTTAATGTAAAAGACTCGACAAAGAGTCCTCTAAACAATTGAATTTTTATGCCCAAAAAATATGCATAAAAAAAATAATTTTTATGCATAAAATCATGTTTTTATCAACTTATTTTCAATGAAAATGTGCAAGGTGTTCAGGGGCTCTTTGTTGAGTTTTTTAGATTAGGGTGGCTATCTGCGAAATTGCTATAGTTCCGGGGTGGTGGTGGAATTTACCTTACATTTAATAGACCCTTTTTTTGTGTAAAGTGAGTTGTACACAAAAATTATAAGCAATTATACACATTTAGAAAATGATATAGAAACATGTGTAATGAATAATAATTTAATAATAAAACTTGGTAATAGTGGTGTAATTTAGAAAAGTATTAGAGAACGAGTGCGAGACAAAAACTGATGATGTGGTGTAAAATACACATTCTTTTTAGACATTGTAATGTTTACATGGCTTAACAGACAGTTGGGTTGGGGCACACTTATTCTTAAAAATGTGTATACTCCCTCAATCCCCAATTAATAATCGTCATGCTTTCCTTTTTAGTTCGTCCTAGATTAATATATGTTTTAAAAAATAATACGTAAAATTAGGTGAGATTACGAAATTACAACAATGTTTTGCATTCAAAGGTTTTTATTATTTTTAGGAGGATAAATTTGAAAAGTAATTTTTTGTTTAAATGTTTGACTGTCAAATGACGGCTGTTAATTCGGGACAGAGGGAGTATTACATAGAAGGGTTACTTTACACAAACATGGGACATGCCTTAATATGGTTGTTATTAATACTCCCTCCGTTCCAAATTAAGAGTTCACTATTTCTTTTTGGGTTGTCCTAAATTAAGGGTCCACTTTCCTTTTTTACATAATCAAGGAGTCAAGTTCCATGTTGGTGAACAAGGGTTGATCTTGACTGTTGAGTGAGTGTATATTCTTAATCTATACAATGGACTCTTAAGTTGGGATGGAGGGTGTAGTTTATTGTTGTAATTTAACTCTCGTACGTGGTTATATTTAATTTTTCCTCCATCTCAAATTAATAGTTGTTGTTTGAAAGTCAACATTTATAGAAAATAATTTACTTTCCAATGTATCCGAATACGTTTGAATGGATATGCACTTGGATCATTATTCTCTCATGAGTATTGTAGATAACTTTGTAACCTCACATAGTTTTATGTATTGTTTATAGAAACATGACTATTAATTTTGCACGCACTTAAAAGGAAAACACGACTATTAATTTGGGACGGAGGGAGTAGTATTTTCGTAATGGTTGAAGGACCGCATCCTAAAAGAAGAACGTTAGCTTTTTTGAAGTGCCAACTAATAGCTAAAGTGTCCTAAATCTCACATCAATGTCTTTGTGGGTTTCAGTTTATTTACTTTCCGATTATGTTTGAATTGGAATTCTGCCTCTTCATCGACAATGAAATGATATGATATGCACCGATATACGTGTGGCGTCTTGTTTAGTTTAGCTCTGCCGATGCTAATATTCTTGTCACTAACAGTGAATTATGACATATATGCTCACTTTAGATTTTTGTCTTTGCAAATCCTTTCAAGCATCTGTACTGTAAGACATGTTTGGGAGTTAAAATGGAGAGAGAAAAAGAGAAAGGGAGTTTAAAATTTAAGAAAGGAAAAAGGAGAAACGGAGAGGAAGTGCATCATGTCTCTCCTTTGGGAGTCTAAGGGAGAAAGAGAGAAGAATGAAGAGAAAAAAATGTTAGTTTTAATGAAAACTCTCTCTCCAAATAAAAAAGACAAGGAGAGAAGAAAGTTGAGCTTAATTAATTTTTATTGACTATTTTACCCATATAGAGGTCGTACTTTGGTGCGATGGCAAGTGCCCTCGCTCAAGCTACGATTGGTCTCGAGTTCGAGACATGGGAGCAGCCTTTCTATATATGGGGTTAAGGTCTCCCAGACCCCGCAGTTAAGCGGGAGCCTTGTGCACTGGGTACGACCTTTTTTTTTATTATATATATTTTATCCATACATATACTGATGTCTATTAGACTAAATCTAAATGTGATTGCAAAATGTTTTTAACAATTTTGCAAGTTACATTCCACGTCTCTTGTAAAATGGTTGAAATCTATTTTCATACCTATAATCTACCATCTGAGTGATCTTGGCAAATTTGTACAAATATCGTCTTAATAATGAATCTGGCCGCACCAATTATGGGCGGCATCAACTATCACCTGAGCAGTTCAAATGCCGCCCAATAATATGCATGCACTAGTACTTGGAGCCACCCCCCGATTGCATTGTAACAAAAGTCAAACTTACCAACGCGTGCTTAGTACCTAAATGTGTTGTTTGTAAGCGTATAATAGTTGTTTTCTTGTTTTCCTTTCTTTTCGTCTCAACTTGCAAATAAGGATGACGTAATATAACTTTCAAATGTGTTGTTTTGAAGGCCATAATCATAGTATTCTTGTTTTCCTTTATTCTTCTCAACTTTCGAACAAATATGAAAGAAAATAATTTTCTTTTCTGATTTCACAATCAAATGAAAGAAAATTAACATCCGTTTTCTTCTTTGCCCGTTTCTCGTATTTAAACTCTCTTTTATTCCCTTCTCTCACAAAACCCAAAACACACTGTTAGCATTTAGGCTTAGATATTGCGTGCTATTGAGGAAGTCATCTCTTTTGACCTTATATTTTATCTGTTGTGCAGATATATCTACTGCACAGCCTTCTTTCCAAAATAATCTATATCCGATTAGTTCTCAAATCGTCTACCATGGGACATCTCTATTTGGCAATGAGAAGAGATTGGCATCTTCATGGAAATCGTTCCGTATCTCAGAAACATCGAAAACGTTTAATGTTGGGCATATTGAGATGCGGCGGGGTAGACTTATGATCAAGGCAGTCGCTACCCTTGAACCCGAATGCTTAAATCAGAGTAATGATGGGCAGAAGGATTACCATACTTTAAATTTGGATGTTGATTCGAAAAGCCCTTCAGTGGTTGAGGATCAATCCGTAAGCGACTCGGAAGTCGGTGAGAGAGAGAAGTTGAGACGGATGAGGATATCTCGAGCAAATAAAGGGAATAGACCTTGGAATAAAGGCAAGAAGCACAGCCCAGGTAAATAAATAGCTGTTTGAAACTAGCTTTTAGATATGTTTGACCCTTTTTGTGCTTTTAAGATGCCAATCTAGAAATTCTTTAATCATGTGCAGAAACCCGGCGGCGGATACGAGAGAGAACCAGGCTTGCAATGCAGCATCCTAAGGTGATGTCATGTAAGAATAATTTTGCATGAAACATTTAGATAACTTGAAAATGTTTAGAACAAACCCAAATTTATGAGATGCTAGCTATCATCGATGTCAGATTAATCTTTTGGAAATGAATGATAGGTTGCGTTTGATTGAGAATATTTTTGATGGTCCTTATCTTTCAAGTTTTGGGTATGGGTGTGTAACTGTGTTTGATTGTCTAAATTTTTCTTTAAGAATTTTTTCCAGGCTTGTAAAAATGCGCATTTGGACGTCTAATTTTTTTTTCTTTCTTTGTTTGGAGTAAATTACAGTAAACCCCCTACACTATAAATGTTTTGCAAACCACTTAAAGTGTAAAATATAAGTTGATGAAAACTTGTTCTTGTGCATAACGTTCTTCCTTGGAATTTAGTTCCACCCATTCCAGTGAAACGAACCCTTAATGTAAAAATTTACAGCGTGTGATATTAATTGGAAATGTCCCCGGGTTCAGTTTAAACAATGAAACCTGCAGTGAACAAGTAAATGCTATGCATATATTATCAATTGGCTCTAGTATGCATGGATTTTTTTTTCTCTTGAACGAAATTCTATCAGTGGTAAGATGTTACCAAGAAAACTTAGTTTTTTAAGATGGCCAATTGGTTTTGCATTGAGTAGCTGGGAGTTCAGCACATTCATTATTTTTATTGTGACTTAGATGATGTAAAGATTGTTTATTTTCTTAATCTGACTGTGCAGGTCAAGATGAAGTTAGCTAATCTGGGACATGCTCAAAGGTGGCTCTCATTCTCCTTCTATTCCCCTATCACTGTGTGCCTCGACTCCGTGAGCCTTAATGAACTTTAGATGTTGTGCTTAGTGTTTCTGGAGTTTTTCTTGCTCAATAGATTAAAGGGAGACCCGGCCACTCATTTAGGGTAGCAGGGAATCATCTAAGTTATTGTTATCTAAGAAGTGTTTTATAATATTAGGAAGTATTTTTTTTTTGTAAAGGATAATATGTCTTATATATTTTTTCGGACACTGCCGGTCCCAAATCCGGATAAAGGAGGAGGGTTGCATTAGGTAGCTGACAGCCGGCGTAAAACTCTGTCAGATCCTTATGAACATGAAAACAACGTACACCTTTGAAATTTAAAAGGAAAATTTTATAGGACGACCATTAGAGCCACTAAGTTATATTGGACAGAGTGTTGGGTAATAAAAAAATAAAATGTGCAGAAATGAGTGTGGCGGAAATGCGAATGCTAATATGGATTTGTGATAAAACTCGAAAGGATAAAATTAGAAATGAATGAATTCGTGAAACGGTAAAAGTAAATCCTATAGAAGATAAATTGAGAGAAAATCGACTTAGATGGTTTGGACACGTCATGCGTAGACCAATGGATGCCCCCGTAAGGAAGAGTGATTTAGTTAGTATTGATGGTAACGCAAGGGGAAGAGGTAGGCCTAAATTGATTTGGTAGGATATTGTAAAGAAGGACATGATATTATGTGGTTTAACTGAAGATATTGGCACTAAACAAAATGGAATGGAAAAATAGGATCCATGTAGCCGATCCCAAATAATTGGGAAAATGCTTTCTTGAGTTGAGTTGAGTATAATATCTCTCTAGTGTCCAAGGTCATCTAGTTTTCTAATATATTAGTATTCTAGTTAGGTTAGGGCTAATCAAACTCTTTCCTATAAATTAAAGCCTAATTTGTAATTCATTAATTAATTGAGAAGAAAGGATTTTCAGATTTTTTGTGAGAATGTTGATTATTTTCTGCTTCGTAAGATATATCAAAGTGGTATGAGAGCGAGACGCACAAAGATCCTCTCATCCGATTACTCCCCATCCATTAAAGGGAGTGGAAATGGTTGAATTGCAGGGGTTAGAAAATTTTGGGTTTATTTCAAACTTTTAATTGGTGAGAAGTTTGATATTGGGGGCAATAAAATCCATTGAGAATCAATGATGGCAAAAATTGAAACGCCCAAATATTCAATATGCTTTGCTTATTTGGCTGGACACTATTAATCTTTGGCTCACGCTTGCGGACGAGCTTTTCGAAGGAGGGGATAATTGTGTATACTCGTGTTGGAAGAAAGAGGCAGAACTGCAAAAAGTAGGGGTATGAACTGTAAAAACGGCAACGGTAACAATAATTCTGGACAATTGGGAATCTTTAGAGTTATTGTTATTTTAGGAGTATTTTATTAAATAAAGGAAGCCTCATTTTTATTAGCTTAATGTCTCTAATAACTCTAGTTACCAACTTTATTTAGTTTCGTTATCTATTAGTTTTTTGGATCTTCTAGTTCTTTTGTATAATTGAAATTTAATTCATTGATTCATGGTGTGAAAGGCTTTTGAGATTATTTTCAGAATTGGGATTATTTTCATCAATAACCTTCAAGGAAGGAGTAATTGGTTCCAATCAAGGAAGATGGCATCCTCTGTAAATAGTCCAAAGGATATGGGTATTACTTTGGAAAGGAAGGATTCATTTGCATACATACATAACATGGGTATAGAAATTGCAAGGAAGTCTCCTAGCCCAATGGTTTATGGCACAATCCCACTTAGATTGGAAATCTGATGTTAATCCGATGACTGAAACAAAGTCTTGTACTTGGTTCCATAGTTGTTGACTTTGGATAAAGAGGAGAGAAGAGGCAACATAGGATTGACACGTTGTAGAAGGCTATAGGTTACCGTATCGGATAAGGGGCGAATCTTGAAATCTTGAATTACTCCAAAAAGTATTAATATAACAGACATCTTGTACAAGGAAGCTGCTGCCCCCCAATGTTATACTTGTACCATTGAAAGCCTCAACTGCTACAGTGGTATTGTTAAAGAAAAAGGATCACAGAAAGATGATTTAAAAAAAAAATAATACACTAAAAATACTTCATTTCAAAACTACCGCAGTTGGAAACTTATTTTCAAAACTACAGAGATCGTAAGCTCACTGTACAAGACAACGATCATTAATGGAATATTGTTGTACTTGACAACGATATTAGGATAGCGAAACTTCACTGTCATTTTTGTATGCTTGTGGGAGATACCGTTTGTCGATTTCGGATGGTAGATGGTAATTCTCCGCCACTGGTTGAGTGTTATTGTTTCAGTGTTATCACAAGTCGAGTTTTAAGTTTAGAGAAATCTAATAGCTTTATATTAAGAAGGGGCATGAGCTGAATGAACAAGAGCATATACTGTGATGCGAAAAAAGGAGGACTCCACTCATGCCGATGGTGGGTATATTTTGTTGCAAATATTAAAGATCACGGTCAAGCATTGTGTGATATTGTCTTTGCATTTGTGGGTAAATATTGTAGTAAAAAACAAAGTGTTGTGATCATCAAAGTGAAAATTTGTAGATGTTGTAAAAAATAAAGACGTGTGGTCATCATAATGTAGTCTTTTCAATGATGTGTACACAATGTGTTGAAAAAAATCAAATACACGCGGAGCATAGAGTAGCCTTTCCCCTTATGATGGGAAACCATAATGCTGTAAAAAATATAGACCTGTGCCCATCATAGTATGATTTTATCTTTGAAATTTGGAGACATAGTGTTGTAAAAAAAACAAAGATGTGGCCATCGCAGTGTAACCTCGTCCATGATCATATGTACACAATGTGTTGTAAAAAAACACAAACACTGTAGTCTTGTCTATGATGATATGTACACAAAATGCTGTAAAAAGTAAAAGACATGCATGCATTATATAGTAGTCTTACCTTTTATGATATGCAACGATAAATTATGAAACACGGACTCGACACGTAATACGTGTTTCGACACGACACGCGACACGTGATTTTTTCAAAAACTAGGATAAGACACGCTAGGATACGTATAATATATAATATATATATATATATATATATATATATATATATATATTAATGAAATAAAATAGATTTTTCCCATAAAATACATTATTAGAGCATTCTTAAGATGAAATTAAGAAGATGGATCATACAAAGCAAAATTCAAACACATTTTAACTTTAAAAATCATAAATAAAGTAAAATCACCATCACACAAGGAAAAAAATTATAATTTTTTTAGTAAACGTGTCCTTTTACGTGTCCCAGCGTGCCCTTATACGTGTCCCATCGTGTTAACGTGTCAGAGCGTGTCGGACTCGTGTCAAAGCCAACTTGTGGTTTCCAGGAGAGTGTCCGTGCTTCATAGACGATAATTCTGTAAAAAACATAGACCCCGTGGCCATTATAGTGTAGTCGTATTTCTAAAAGTATATAGACATAGTGCTATAAAAAAACAAAGACATGTGGCCATCATAGTGTAGTCTTGTCTATGATGATGTGTGCACAAAGTGCTGTAATGAATAAAAAACGCGGCCTAGTCTTCCCTCTTATGATGTGCAATAATAATGTTGTAAGAAAATAGACTGGTGGTCATAATAGTGTTGTTGTCTCTGAAAATTTGCAAACTTAGCGCTGTAAAAAAAAAATAAAGACATGTAACCATCGTAGTGTAGTCTTGTTTATGATGATGTGTACAAAAAAACTTCGTAGTTTCTAAGGGTAAGAGAGCAGGAATGAGTGCAAGGCATTAATTGAAGGGGTAATTGATGTTATGGTGGAGATCTTTGAAAAATATGATGAAGCACTATTGAAGGTTGATGGGAACACCACCGAACGCACGCACCATGTGGATGAATCTAGAGCGAGTTGTGTAATCGGTGGTTTCACCTAAAAATGCAATTTGATAAGTATCATTGACTAATTACAGTTGGAGGATTTGGTTGGAATATTGAAACTTATAAATTTGTTATCGAAGATGAGGTTGCGTGGGAAATGTTTTGTGTTCACAACCCCAATTGCAGGTTCATCCGTGATCACCCTTACTACTTGTATGCGGGATTCAAGTATGTTATATAGATGTACCCTGTAAGTCATTGTGATGAATGAACAAGTCCTTCTGAATTAGGGAAATACAAGCATTGTCATTAGTAGCTTTGAACTAATTAGTGTGTTGTCCTTGCCTAAAAACATTTATTAATAGGAAAATTTTATTTTATGCCATTAATTTGACGTTCAAATATGTTATTTTACACATTAAAGCACTTCAAATAAAAGAGCAGTTCTACATGAACCGAATTTTTGACCGAATTTTGGCTGACACACTTACGTGTCGGCTTGTTATTGGTTAGTTTTGGGGTCCCACTGGCATGGACCCTACATACCAACCAATAACAAGCCGACACGTCAGTGTGTCGGCCAAAATTCGGCCAAAAATTCAGGCATAATAGAATTTTTGCAAACAAAAACCACGGTAACAGACAACAAAATCCTATCATCTTACCAATTCAACATTCAACTATAATAACATAATATGACATTGAATAAATTGCATGGGGATGAACTCTGGTTCTTAGCCACTAGCCGCTTGAGGTACCAGACTTCATTTCATCCTCCTGTAAGATAAGAACATCGGTCTTACAATGAACATAGTATTAGGATGGATCAAGCTTCAAACCGAGATGTTTCCATCTATTTATATGCATTATATATGTAGTCCGAGCTTTGTTAAGGGCTTGCACTCAAACCCTTAAAAATATAAAGCATTTTTATATATACATCATCATAGACAAGACTACACTATGGTAACCACACGTCTTTATTTTTTTAACAACACCATGTTTGTAAATTTTAAGTAAGTGAGACGACGTTATGATGCCCGCAGGTTTACAGCATTATTGTTGCACATCATAAGAGGAAGACTACTCTATTCTGGCCACGTCTTTATTTTATTCTAACACTTTGTGTACGCATCATCATAAGCAAGACTACAATATGTTAGCCACACGTTTTTTTTATAGCACTATGTCTGTAAATGACGTAAATGATGTCAAATTGAAGCAAGAAAAGATAATTCTCTCTCAAACTCTCTCAAATCAAATCTCATAAAATGGAAAAATGCCTCAAATGAGGCTACAAAAGGGTATTTATAGGAAGGAGGTTGCTTGGCTTCTAAGCTAAGAATCTTATTACATTTATGTACCTAAGAGCCAATAACCTTCCTTCTTCTAAATACTACAAAAAAGGAAAATACAATGAAATACTAAAAATAAAAGACAAACTAAAAATAACAAAAATACAATAAAACCCTAAAAATACTAAAAAGAATCCCTAATATCTCATTCACATCATTCTCTCCGCCTTCGAAAAAGTTCGTCCTCGAACTTTAAAATTGAGGTCGAATGCAAAAATTCCCAAAATGTGTGGAAGAGACCGAACTTGAGGGGCCTAAACGTAATTTATTGAAAATAGGAGGAAATTTCTTGAATTCTTGTGGCTTCATCTTCTTCCTCATGCCGCGCATGCCAATCATAAAAAATTATCGACCACTTGGATCAAAACCCAAGATTTTGATGTCAAACCCTAGTTCTTGCATTTGATTGAGGATCCCAAACATGGCAGAAGATTCTGTGGCTGGCATAGGCTTTTGGACAAAAAGGGGTCGAAACCCTAGGATTTCATGACCGTCGGAATGTCCAGGATGAAGTCCGTCCACCAGAGATGAATTCTGGCCCTGTTTGTACACCGGAAAAGGGTCGGAACACACCAACTGTGAGTATCAACTCAGTACCGATTGTGCTTTAAATGCGTTGTATCATAGTGGGACCCACACTTTGGTACAATACATTTAAAGCACAATCGGTATTGGGTTGGTACTAAGAGCCGGAGTGTGTTTTCATTTTTCTTTTTCTAAACATTGTGTACACATCATCATAAACAAGACTACACTACAATGACCACGTATTTTTTTACAACACTATGTCTACAAATTTTCACTTTGATGGCCAACACACATTATTTTTACTGCAATAATTATCCATAAATGCAAAGACAAAGCCACACCATGCTTGACTCGAATCTTTGATATTTGCAACATGATATATTGCTTGAGTGGGTCCTCCTTCTCTGCAGCACATTATATGCTCTTCTTGTCCATGCAACTCACGCCCTTCGGTACTCAATATAATAGCTTTCTCTAATTTCAACTCGACTTGTTAAAACAATGAACACTCAACCATGGTTTGTGGCAGAGGATTACCAGCAACTATCTGAATTGACAAATGATCTCTACGACTGACATAAAGAAATGGTTTGTCACAACAGAATCATGATTGTGGTTACTTGGTTGAGGAATATAACTGGATATTGACCATATTGAAGAGACGCTTAGATTTATATCACCCAGCTATTAACATTAGAGGATGTTGCTGTGGGGGGGTCAATTTCAACGAGGAGGAATGGGAGAGGTCATGCCAAGAAGTACTAAGTGCAGGACAATTCGCGACGAAGATTGCTATCTGTTCAACGAATTTAGAGGTGCTCTCACCTGCGACGGATACTCTGCTGTTTTTCGTATGTTGTTTGCCTAGCAACTCTTTATCTTTCTTGTTGTACTTTTTTAGTCAATGCTAGGGTTCGTATCGGTTGATGATAGTGCATGGAAAAAAAAGGAAAAATATCGCCGTAAATGACAACGAAGTGTCGCTGTCCTAATGTTGTTGATAGATAAAGTCCCACATGGGGTAACTAAAGCCTTGCACCACAATATATAAGATCCTGGGACTCCTCTACCCATAGCCAATTGCTTTTGGGTTGAATGCTTTAGTATTTAACAAATATTGCTGTCAATGATAGGACAATGATGTTCCATTAATGATTGTTGTCTGGGACAGCGAGCTTACTATCTCTGAAGTTTTGAAAATAAGTTTTCAACTGCAGTAGTTTTGAAATAAAGTATTTTTAATCTATTGTTTTTATAGAAAACTATTCATTCCTACATTGTTGAATGACAATCAGGATTAATACCATCTACCTTATGTTATCATAGACACAAGCTCTCTCCCACTTAGTCTAGCCCTCTCTACTGCAATGTCATGATGGGAGCCATGTCAAAATCTTTAATCTACTATTCTCTTACTATAAATGCCAACATAGTTATCTGTTGTATATTACATATACAACAGATATGTAAGGTTGCGTACATCTAACCACCCCAGTATCCCGCATTGGCCTGAACCTCGTGCACTGGGTTTGTCCTTTTTTATATTACATATACAAATGTATACGTGGTTCTATATATATGTATATAGGAGAATTGATTTCAGTGGCAGAAATTCTTCCAACTTAAAGGTTAGATCCTAGTGAATCTGTCCAAATTGGATGCACATTTGTTTGAGGGGAATCTTCAGGTATGTTGCAAACAAGTTACAAAAGAATGCAAGACGGAGAAGAAGTCCCAAAGCATCTCCCCAGAACCAGAAAACACTTCCAGAAAATCCAAAACATCACAGCCCAAGTGAGTGATACTAAGTATAATCATAAGCCTTTTGTTGTTAATGATTTTCTTTAGGCAAAACATAACAATGACAACTGCAACCTGATGGAGAAGATGAACTCAACGAGGTTGTTTAAGTGCACATACGCAGGAGCATGAGTTCCTTTAGAAAAAGAAAACCACTAGGCCCAAATTGAGGTTGGGATTGACCTACAACGAGGTGATGGTGGAAGGGGTGGCAGTGTGTCAAAGAGTATTTATTAAAAGTCATATATAGTTCGTATCGTGTCATATCGAATTGGTGTCACGTATGATCAGGTTTATGTCACCCATTTTTCTTAGCATGCCCAACTGGTTAACCTGTTACGACCTGAAACCTATAAAGGGTTGACCCATTAATCGATAAATTCGTGTCTGATTCTTGTCGGTGTTCATTCATGTTGTGTCCAATTTTTGCCATGTCTAGGTGATAGGTGGTTTGGTAATAGTTTTGGATTCTTTATAGTTAAATTGGGGAGAGTGGGTTTCTTGGAAGAAGAAGAGGGATTACTCGGACCTGTATTAAATTTATTTGAGTATATGTTAACATTGAGCGTTCGCCTAACGAATCTGTTAAAATTGTGGGTCAAAGGTGTAATTGAAATCTGTGGGGTTAAGGTTAAGCCTAATAATGGGAGCCAAAACCCAAATAACCTTTGTTTTGATTACATGGTCAAGTAATTGCTATATCCTAAAAAAGGGCGCAAAGCAGTATAAAAACCTCATTTACCCCTTTAAGGTTGCGATTCTAGGGCAACCACCATAATTTGGATGTCTTATACACACATTTCACTCTAAACTTTGGAACAAATTTTCTAGGTCCTCCAAACTCTAACATTCTATATTGGTCAAACTGGTCATTTTTTCAGCAATTTCTGGGTAAAATAGTATTCGAGAATATCTTGCTATTCGAAATTGTTAACTTGGGATTTAACATTGTATATCTTGCTATTCGAAATTGTTAACTTGGGATTTAACATTGTATATAATGCATATAAATTCTTGAATCCCCCCTCTTCCCCCCCCCCCCCCCCCCCCGGGTGACATAAAGAAATGGTCTGTCACAATGGAATCAGGATTGTGGTTAATTGATTGAGGAATACAACTGGATATGGACCCTATTGAAGAGACACTTGGATTTATATCACCTATCTATTAACATTGAAGGATGTTGCTGTGATGGCGTCAACTTCAACGAGGAAGAACGGAAGATGTTGTGCCAGGAACTAAGGTACAGGGCAATTCGCACTGAAGATTGTTATTTTTTCAGCGAATTTAGAGGTGCCCTCACCTGCGACGGATACTATGGTGTTTTTCGTATTTTGTTTGCCTAGCAACTCTTTATCTTTCTTGTTGTACTCTCAGTCAATGCTAGGGTTCGTATCAGTTGATGACAGTGCATGGAAATAAAGGGAAAAACGTAATGTTGCTGTACACATAGAGACATTACATAATATCGTCGTGAATGACAATGAAGTGTGGCTATACTAATAACGCTGTCAATGATAGGACAATGATGTTCCATTAATGATTGTTGTCCGGGACAATGAGCTTACGATCTCTGTAGTTTTGAAAATAAGTTTTCAACTGCAATAGTTTTGAAATATAGTATTTTTAGTGTATTGTTTTTATAAAAAAACTTTTCATTCTTACATTATTGAATGAAAAGCATGATTGATACCATCTACCTTATGTTATCATAGACGCAAGCTCTCTCCCACTTAGTCTATCCCTCTCTACTGCAATGTCATGATGGGAGCCATGTCAAAATCTTTAATCTACTATTCTCTTGTCAAGACATATTTATCTGTTGTATATTACATATACAAACGTATATGTGGTTCTATATATATAGGAGAATTGATTTTAGTGGCGGAAATTCTTTCAACTTATAGGTGAGAGATCCCAGTGAATCTGTCCAAATTTGATGCACATTCGTTTAAGGGGAATCTTCGGGTATGTTGCAAACAAGTTACAAAAGAATGCAAGACGGAGAAGAAGCCCCAAAGCATCTCCCCAGAACCAGAAAACACTTCCAGAAAATCCAAAACATCACAGCCCAAGTGGGTGATGCGAAATATAATCATAAGGCTTTTGTTGTTAATGATTTTCTTTAGGCAAAGCATAACAATGACAACTGCAACCTGATGGAGAAGATCAACTCACCGAGGCGGTTTGAGTGCACATACTGCGGAGCATGAGTTCCTTTAGAAAAAGAAAATCACTAGGCCCAAATTGAGGTTGGGGTTGACCTACAACAAGGTGATGGTGGAAGGGGTGGCAGTGTGTCAAAGAGTATTCATTAATAGTCATGTATAGTTCGTATCATGTCATATCGAATTGGTGTCACGTATGATCAGGTTTATGTCACCCATTTTTCTTAGCATGCCCAACTGGTTAACCTGTTACGACCTGAAAAGTATAAAGGGTTGACCCATTAATTGATAATTTCTTGTCTGATTCTTGTCGGTGCTCATTCATGTTGTGTCCAATTTTTGCCATGTCTAGGTGATAGGTTGTTTGGTAATAGTTTTGGATTCTTTATAGTTAAATTGGGGAGAGTGGGTTGCTTGGAAGAAAATTAAGAGGGATTACTCGGACCTGTATTAAATTTATTTGAGTATATTAACGTTGAGCGTTCACCTAACGAATCTGTCAAAATTGTGGGTCAAAGGTGTAATTGAAATCTGCGGGGTTAAGGTTAAGCCTAATAATGGGAGTCAAAACCCAAATAACCTTTATTTTAATTACATTGCCAAGTAATTGCTATATCCTCAAAAAGGGCGCAAAGCAATATAAAAACCTCATTTACCCCTTTAAGGTTGCCATTCTAGGATACACACACATTTCTATATAAACCTTGAATTTTTTTTCTAGGTCCTCTAAACTTTAACATTCTATTTGGAGTCATTTTATCAGCAATTTCTGGGTAAAATAGTATTCGAGAATATCTGGCTATTTGAAATGGTTAACTTGTGATTTAACATTGATATATAATGCATATAAATTCTTGAACTCTTTTTTTTTTTTTTGGCACAAGGAAATAAGTAGAGATGACCCCCCCCCCCCCCCCCCCCCCCCACACACACACACACGGAATTAAGAATCCTCTCAATGCCGAATTTTGAAACTTGAGAATATTTGTTACTCACTCCATCCCCCATTAAGAGTTCCGTTTTCCTTTTCGGAAGCATTTATCTGTAATTTTTCCGAAATGTTTAACACCATATTTTTTGTGGGGTCTTGTCTTTACTGATTGCGCAGCGAAGAAACAAGGATAAAGATTGGGGTTGGGGTCCGAATAGGGTGGGAGAAGCGCCGTGAGATGCTGTCGCTCCAGGAAACTTGCCATTTTGAGTGGCAAAACTTAATTGCAGAAGCTTCTAAAAGGGGATTTGTTGGTGAGTCAGAGCTAGATTGGGACTCGTACAAGATCTTGGATATACAACTTGAGAAAGAGTGGTTCGAGAGTATTGAACAAAGGAAGAAAACACCTAGGCCTAAAGATAGCAAGAGAGCACCCAAGTCCCTTGAGCAAAGGAAGAAAATTTCAGCTGCCATTGCTGCTAAATGGGCTGATCCTGTTAGTGCTTCTAGTGTTATTTTCAAATAACTGTATATTATATGCATATAAGATCTACTGCTTGATTGTCATGTCTTAAAACTATTATACAGGTTCTACCTTGCGAAGTTGCTAGTAGAGTGGGTGAGATCATAGTTATCATAACGAGATAAATGTACTGTCGAGCACTTAGGTTCCGGTCCCTAATGTAAAGATATTTTTGTAAAAAGTGTACTCTCTCTTTTATATATTACTTTATTTTGCGGTCCCTGCATTGTTTGTTTTATAATTGCATTGTTAATTTACCAAAGTCGGTGACCGGACTCTATATTTTTTTTTTGAATTTATTCATCAAAAGATTGCTGACAATTTGATAAATAGGTCCTGTTTACATCAGACATTTTTGTATTGATCCCACTCAAAAGAAATTTTCCTCAATAGGTCTTATTTGCACATATAGTAAACATTTACTACATGTTTTGTGATGGGCCCTATTGGAGAAATAAAACGAAGAACCTATTTGGCTACATACTTAGCAAACGCGTCTAAGTTGACCAAGTCTTATGGTTTCTAGTCTAAATCCCTGTAGTAAATTACCTAATGAATATCTATATCTTTTATGATTATCCATTGGAATTTCCTGTGTATATTTGACGGAACAAAAAAAAAAGAACAAGAAATTTAGAAAAATCGGAGATATATATTTAGACACTTGCTTATTTGTATTTGGGGTTAATAGGGTAACGATTGATTTAATATAGGTAATTCAGGATTATTAGAATTATTAAGAATATTATAGTCGACTAAAAGTGTTAGGATATTTTAACACGTTATTCTTGTCTTGGAAGAACTATGTCTTTATTTACCCTATACATAAGTAGTAATCTTCTTTATCGAAGACAGCATTATTATTGATGATATAGATAGTATTTTATTTTTTTCAAAATTTCTTCAATTTAAATTAGTTTCTTTAACATTTTATTCTTGGTTCCACACCAATATTTTATTACATTTTGTGTTCCGTATCTCATTGACGAAGTTATTTAATATTCCTAGACATACCGTGATCGGGTTTACTCCGGCCTATCTAAATATCACGGCGCACCTATTATGGTCGGAGGAAAGCCAAGGAGAAAGCCAATTGGTGATAGACAGCCCCGAAAAGCCAACCCCTCGAATAAAACAGCTAATGATACTGATTTTTCTGCTGCTGATGAGGCCAAATTCCAAAATCAACGAACTCGGTTGAGGAGAAGCAATATACCTCTGTATAAGGATCCTATGGCAAGTTCCAAGTTAGAAATCATAAAAAATATCAGAGCACAAAGAGCATCTGCTGAAAACAAGAGAAGTGAAGTCATCACAAGGGCAAGGTGAGTTCACATTGTTTTATGTATTGTTTTGTAATTCTATTGGATAATCTGTATATTCAACCGGGAAAAGATATAAAGAGAGAATTGCTAGCTTGCTAATGGCTTCAAGCATTTGAAATGATTGTCCTTTTGAGTTACTCATGTGATATCTTGATATTAGAGTTGATCCCTTGTAACACGTGGCTATATCAAATTTTAGCGACATCGCATGGAATGATAAAATGCCTACCCCCTTTGGGGGTAAGTCTAATTATCATAAAAGCAGTGGTTATCTATAATATCAGCATTTTTTGTGCGGGGTAATTCAGAAAAGCCCTAATTAATTTTGATACCAGTGCTGATGAAAATTAATACCCTCATTATATTATTAACTTTTGGCATGCATACTTGATTTTTTTTGGGGGGTGATTTGGGGTTTGACCCCCATTAAATCTTTGATACTCACTTTTGGCCCCTAAAGTTTTTATTTCTTGGGGTTTGTTTCCCCAAAGGACTTTTTAGTGGCACAAAAATTATCATAAAAAGTTTTATCAAGTGTCGCTAAAAGTCATCTTGGTGGTCAAACCCCAAGATATGAAAACTTTAGGGGCCAAAGTCAGTATCGAAGAATAATGGGGGCCAAAACACCAAATGACCCTTCTACAAAGAGGAATAGGACACTCGACTAATCCATCCGGACACTTGATTAATATCATAGTCCATATTGCCGTCATCTTCAATTTAACTATATGATGTATGGTGTTTATTGGCATAATACTCCCTCCGTCCCAAATTAAGAGTCTTGTATACATGAAATTACCATACTATTACATATATACGAACTTTGTGAACTCCTTGGTATCAAATATTAACCGGGCAGTGTCAGATCCTGGGGCAGGGGGGTGGCCTGGGCTCCCACAACCTTTTGAAAATTTTAACCCCCCAAATTATAACTTTTTTACATATTTTTTTGAGATATTTTGACTTTTTACCCTATGTTTTGAGTCCTGTCTTAACTTGGCACCACATATTTGATACCTTCAACTTTGCACCCACCAAAGTTGAAAAAGTGTTGGTCAAAGCTAAAAAATGTGTAACTAAATCTAACACTAGGGTGTAAATTGAAAGAATTAAAAATATGGGGTGCAAAGTCAAAACCCTATAAAATTATAGGGTGCAAAGTTAAAATATCTCTATTTTTTGTATTTATACAAGTCTGGCCTCCTAAAATATAATTAAAAAGACATCCCCCACCCCCTTCCCCTGGTATAGGTACTGAATTCTGCATATTATTATGCAAATGTTATGTAGGTCAATGATAGCCGAAGCTGAGAAGGCTGCAAAGGCCCTCGAGGTAGCTGCGATGACAAGCCCTCTTGCTCAAGCTTCCCTCATCGAAACCAGGAAACTCATAGCCGAGGCAATCCAATACATTGAATCCATTAATACGGGACAAATCAATTCTCTTGAGAATGACCCTCCATTCACCTCAACCGAACTAGTAAACCATGTTGAGAAAGAAACCAATGACAAAATTGAAAATCCAAGCCCAATAAATAAGCGAAAAGTAAATGGAACAAAACCCCTAGCCCGAGCCTTAGTATCAAGCGACGACTTTGGTTTTGGTAAGTTGGATTTACATGATTTACTCGACGGTGAAGATGAGATTTGTAATGATGAAATTCCTTCGAATAGCACAAGTGATCGTATAATAAAGGACAATTTCACAAAGCAACGGGACCTTCCTGAACAAAAAGGGAGCGACAATTGTGAAAATTCACTACCAAATGGCGCAAAATCTCAGTCTACGAATTCGACAAGTGTAACCAAGAAATGGGTTTGTGGGAAACTCGTCGAAGTGGTAGAAGAAGATCAGTGTTGATGAAATATCATAAACTGGATGGGGGTTTTCATAGCAGCTGTTGGAAGGTAGTCTATTGCAGTTATGATATATTGATATGCATGTTTTGAAAGAAGTCCCCCACAGATTTTTAATTGGGTGTCTAGTTGCTTATAGTAGTAGTAGTAGTGAATTATAGTTCATGCTGGCTGCAAATTTTATGTATAACACTCATGATGTCCTGATCATCAGAATTTTGGTGTAGAACATTAGTTGAATTAATAATACTATTATTGTTGTTGTTCTTGGTTGAGGGATTACATTTATGATTTTTTTTTTGACCAACTCAGAGAACATGATTGATTATTTGGTTTTCTAAACTCCCTTCTTCCTAAATGAAGAGCCCTCGTTTGAAATTTACAAATTGCGAGAAAGTATTGTTTTCAATTTTAACGTCTTAACTTTGTTATTGCATCAGATTAACTTGCTAACATTACAACCTGATAAGAAACGTGGCGAAGTTATTGCGCTTGGACAAGCTGAAAACAGTTTTGTCGATAGGTCAACAAAAATGTATTTACATACTTATTTTCAAACGCTTATGCGTCTCTACAAAATGTATGTGTGTACCGTTAGAACACCGTCACTAAATCAAGAGTAAGCGTATAAATTGTGAATGAGCATATGAACTTGTGAAAAAATATATACGTAGATCAAGTTTGAGATTTAGATGAGTGGTGAAAAATGTTAAATTTTAGGATTATATATGACTTCGAAAACTAATAGTTGGAATTTGATTATTGGTCAAAATGCTCTGGTCCATTTTTCGCCCAAGTGAAATAAATTGGAGCATTTTTTTTTTAATAAAAATGGCCAAATATTCAGATGTAACCCACCCGCCCCGACCTGGTAGCTAGTCAATTTCATCTAGCGTGGGGTAATCATCTCATGAATTCCACCCACCCTGGTTTGTCCAGCGGTAAGGGCGAACTCAGGACTGTGTAGCGAGGCACATGGTACTGGGTTCGATTCGATTCTTCCTGGGTATACTGGTATTTAAGCGGGGATCGTGTGGGAGGTGGGTCCTGCGCAGTGTCCCCCTTATTTAACTTGCACGAGAGAGTTCAAAGGGTTCATTCGTGTAGAGATTCAGGCTAATTAAAAAAAATGTTGACCAACCAAAACAACCAAACAAAGGTGGTGAAAAGAAAAACTTTTCCAATGTTAGTTAAGGTTCCATTCCAATCAGTCCCGTTAATAGACTCATAGCTGCTGCAGAGGCTAACCTTTGGGCAGTTTGATATGCTGGGTAAGGGCTCCATTCCTTCATTCACACCCTTCATTCTAGAAACCGAAGAGACAAAAAACAAGAGCCATTGTTGTTTGTTCACTATGCTTCCTTTGTTTAAGAGTATATGTATAGTCATAATGCCACGTTTAATTTAGATTATCTTATTCTGGTTTTAAAAGTATTTTGAGTCTTTAGTCCTTGGGACTTCATCAAATTTCATCCCGACATCATTCATGTTCACACATTTGGGAATGCCACTTGAAGGGGAGTAAAAGACTTAGTGACTTGATCATACTTTTGTCATTTTCAAATTAACTTTTCATAAATTGAAAAATTGGTTTGTGAGTGTGTTTATTGATATGATTCTTTTTGGTATTGGTGATATAAGTATGCAAATATATTTTTACATATACAAATATATTTTAGAAACTGTTGCACAAATGTATTATATAAATTTTTTGGTTTGAGGTCCAAAATACATTGCTCGACATATCCTCATGTTTCGCTTCACCAAAGGCTTCCTTTGCTGATCGTGCCCCATGACATTGTGCGGAAGCGAATATTGTCAACCAGGGCTCCGGTCAACAAACCAATCACACAATTATGGCAAACCAAAAAAAGAAATAGAGAAGAAGAGAACACAAATATAATGACAATGGCAATCCATGTCACTATTGTTGGAAATAGTAATTGCAGAATAAACGAAATAATCCAAATTAGAAATATATAAAATTAGAAGGACTTATCGATCGAGGTTTGTGTTTGACACAAAGTCCTAAAGGTGAAATTGCTCGCTGATATTTGTAGCTGTCAGCCTCGTGAACATACACCTCCCAGGATTCAACAATCAGATTTACACACCAGCTTTGTGTTAAATCTTTGAACTCTCAGGATACTCCAGCACTCCCAGAAAATTAATGAAAAGTAGAAAGTAGCAAAATTATTTTTGCAGAGAAAGTGATTTGCAGAAAATAGCAAAAGAATTTTTGCAGATAACGTGAGAGAGATTTTCAATACGTTTTTGACTCTGTAGCCTTTTCTTATATAAGGGAAATGGTAAAAAACGTGGGTAGAAGTTTTAGCCAACTAACCCACTAATATCTCCACTAACATCTATAGTGGAAGAAACAGTCAAAGACTTAAAACGATTTTTAAAAGATTTAATGCACATTAGAAATCCCCAAGAGCCCAAGGCCCAAGGCCCAATCTTTGATCCTTAATAATTAGTGTGCTCCCTAGGATTTGAACCCATGACCTCATGCACACACACCCACTAACTTACCACTTGGCCACTCCCACTAACTTATTTACTTCATTCAAAATAAATATATATAGTAATAATATACCCAACAATCCCCCACATGAATGAAATAAATAAGTAAGTAAAATAAAAAGACGCTCTGGAGTATCATAAGGAGTGACGTATAAGGCAAAGGTGTCATTCGACTTGAACCTTTGCTTTGTGTTGATCTATTGAGTTTACCGGTTGATAATGAACTAATGTCTTGAACTATTTCACCGTTGTTGTAAACTTAAGTCAATAGAACACACACGTGACTCCCAAAAATCATCATCGAGTTCCCATAGTTGTGCTCGTTTCGGCCTTGAGCATGCCCAAGTTTCTTGAGTGCTCTAGAGAATCAACCTTAATTCTCATAGGAAGCGGCCCCACTACCACACTCATATAGGTGCTTGTATCAAGAGTGTACTGTATCTCACACCCCTCTGAATAACAACTATAGAAAGCATTAAGAGATTAAATCTCATCCTCCATCGATACAGATGTACTACATCATAGGAATGGGTTTTAAGTAAAACATAAATTTGTACCCCCACAAATCACTCGTATAACTTTGTTATCCCATTGAACCCAGATCTTGGGATCTCCAGTCATATGGGTTGGGTTTCCATTATAGGTGATTTAGATATTAATAGGCTTTAGGCCCATTCCCCTCGATGTTTGATAAACTAGCTATCTAGCTAGACCTTTAGTTAATGGATCTGCCAGGTTTTCCTTTGACTTGACATAGTCAACTGCTATAACTCAATCTTTCAATAATTGTCTCACTATGTTGTGTCTCCTCTATCCGTTGTAGGAGTTATTATGTGCTCTTGCGATTGTTGTTTGACTGTCACAGTGAATGGACTGTAATACCCCGAGATTTTTAGGACAATAATTTATTTATTTTTGGGAGAAATAAATATTATTTTAATTGGAGATTTATTAAATTGGCTTTTGAGGTCAAAATTTGAAGATGTTAGAAAGTGATTCGAATGACAATTCCAAGGGTGCGATTGTTTCCGGAAGGGTCGAGATAGTCGAAGTAACTGTACTTGGGGTTTATTTGGGTTCCGAAATATTTTAAGTCCGTTTGGCTCGAATTAAAGTGACCGAGTCATTTAAAGTGTGTATTATCATTTAAAGTTGTGTATTTTGGGATTTAAGGCTTAAAGCTTACGTGAGAAGCCATTCTCACTGAAGAGAAAGAGAAATAAAGAGAGAAAGAGAGAGAGGAAGAAAAGAAGAAGAAAAGAGGAGAGAAAGAGGAGAAAACTTGGGATTTCCGGCAATCCGTGATTGGGAGGACGAATCAGACTCTACAAACTCGAGGCAAGCGATTAAACTTGCTAAATAATTGTTGTGTATCATTTATTTCATGATTTGTGGATAAATTTCTAAAATTTGGGATAAATATGTTAAAACCTAGATTTTGGGTAAAATCATATAATTGATGTGTAGATGATGAATTTGAGGTTGGAAATTAGTTGGGTTGAGTTATATAATGAATTTTGACGTTATATATATGTTTGGGTTGAAGAGAAATGGTTTGAAGATGATAAAAGTGAATTTTTGGATTTTGGGGAAGATGATGAATACTAATACCGTAGTTTGCTGAGAAATTCGGACCGGAAGACAATCGATTCAGATCTTGGTCAAAATACAAAAGTCGTAGATCGTTTTGATACGGTCGTGTGGCCGCCGACCGCATATTTTTTTTATTTTATTTTTATTTGCTATGATTTTTTTAAGATAACAGTTCCGGGGTTGAAGATGATGAATAGTAATACCGTAGTTTCGGGGTAAATTCGGACGGGAAGAGTACTGATTCAGCTCTTGGTCAAAACATAAAAGTTTTAGATCTTTTTGCTACGGTCGCGTGGACACCGACCACGTATTTTTCTGATTTTTTTTCGATTTGATATGAATTTTCTAAGAAAGCAGTTCCGGGGTTGATGATTAACTCGGAAATCAAAACGGAAATTGAAAAAATAAAGGCTAGAATTGTTTGGACATAAATATTTGGGGTTCATAAAAATAGTGTGGGGACTTCTAAATAAATTTTTATAAGGCGTGTACCTTGGGTTAGTTGAAAGTAAAATCCAAGATTTACCCAAATAGGAGTGTTCGTGAGGACTAATACTTAAAGAGATATTTAGGTGTGATTTGGATATTAAATAAGGGAATACGTATTGTTTTTTTTTAATTGTTTGACAGATTATATTATTGTGAATGAGAATATTCGAGGCTATTGGCTATCGCTATAAGAGTTTGGAGATTATAGCCATAAAATATTGAGAAGAGATATGAATAATATATACGGTGTCGTTAGAGTATATAAATTATGAGACAAATGAATATATCGGGGTTGTTGATATTATCATTGTGCGGTGAGAAAAGCTCGGAAAATAAAATATTGGGGATTAGTAAAAAAATGATAAATACGTAGGATATTTGAGATATAAATGTACTACGTAGATGATTATTATATGGGTGGTGTGTATGCCCTGATGTTATTATGTACATGGGTTAAATAATTACCTATGGGAATTATGTATAGGTGAGACGAATACCTATCGTTATAATATGGTTGTGTGAATACCTAATTGATGATATATTTATATAGGTGGAATGTGTACCTATATTATTGTTTATTATGTGTATGACATACCTACCATACTTTCTATCACGGGAGGTTGGCGTTCGAAAGAGGACAATCTTATCCTGTGTTGCCTTCGGGGGGATTTTAGATTTGGTACCTCAAGAACATAGGACTGTGAAAGGCTTATTTGTGAGTTGATAAGTCTGCTGGCTATGGGAGCGTAGGTATGTGCGTGACCCGTAGGTACGTGAACTATGTTCGCCTCCAATATGTGTGATTTGTATTGATACAGTTCCTGAGTGATGTGGAACATGTAATCCTTTAGTACGAGATGTACTTGGATTGGATAGCAGAGTATGTGTGCACTGCTGTTAAGCCTATGGGTGCCGAATATGGATATATGTATTGTGATTAACATATATATGTACTTGAGATAATCCACGGATGCTTAGTAGATGGGAATGACTAAGCGACTTATATTATAGCTCGGTGGATGATTAATATACTTGTTGAGTATAGTATATTGTTTGTGTATGATTATGTGATATCATATATTTGTCTCTATAGTAAAGAGATATAGAAAGATTGATTTAATCTCATCCCGGGAGATTAAATCAGGACTAAATTGTGATAAATATATTGAAGTGAAAATGAAGAGAATAAAATTATATGAGTACATAGAATACTTTGGGTATCGAGGGCATAATGGACCTCAACGACCAACATTTCCAAGGAGTAGTGTATCGGGGGGGGGGGTTCCTTGTTTGGATTTCGCTTGCGAGACATCCCACGCATGAAACGCAGTGCAATGTTGGGAGTGAGGAGAAGTTAGTCCTTAGTGCTCATATTATATATTGGTATATATATCTATATAATCGACAGTGCCTAGGAGTAGTGTATCGAGGGGGTTCCTTGTTTGGATTTCGCTTGCGAGACGTCCCACGCACGAAACGCCGTGCACTGTTGAGAATTGAGAATAATAAATTGATTGTGATAATAATTTGGGTTACATGCGTCATGCATTGAGGGCATAATGAATATTGATATTCAATACTGCCAAGGAGTAGTGTATCGGGGGGGTTCCTTGTTTGGATTTCGCTTGCGAGACATCCCACGCACGAAACGCAGTGTAGTATTGAGAATTGGGATAAGTTTAGTCCTTAGCACTTAGATGCTAATAAATCATATATATTTATATTTATATTTATGTAAAAAACTAGAATATGAGAAATTCTAGTAAAAGAGAGTGCTTATGTATATTGTATATGTTTAGAAAGTGGGTGAATATTTGAGATTGAGAATAGTAGAAGTTGAGGGTGATGATTTAAGTGTGAATATTAAATTAGTATGAATTGGGAGTAAGTTGTATTACTTTGCCTCAAGATAGATTTGGGCAATTATTTGGAGATCATGTGCATACGTTTAGAGCGCGCTTTAGTTGAGAGGTGAGTTGGATTTTCTGGAGAGTGCGACTCCACCTTAATCATGTTATAATGCATTTATAATTATTATGCATTTTAATGCACTTGCTAAAAAATGTTTTCACACCTCGGCTCTGACCCGTGTATATTTTCTCTTGCTATGTATATATTGTATTATATTTTAGGTGTCCCGCCGCAAGGATACCTATGATGCTTATCTATCCAGTGTATTCGTGGAGCGGCAGCAGTTGCGGATTATTGCGAGATTTTGTTATAGCCGGTTCCTATCTTTGTTGTATCTAGAATAGGATTCAGTGTGTACATCGGGTTGATACCCAAATGTTGTAGACTTAGCACTTTTATTATTCATTCTCAGACTGTTGTATTGTCTGTGACCCGACAGCATATTCGGGTATTTTATTTCGTACATTGTGTTGTACTCTTTTATTAGTCTCCTTTATATCATTTGAGCAGGTGTGTGTCTCTTATCATATACTTTTGTTATGTCGTCGGTTAGTGGTTGCATGGTTGGTTTTAGAAATGTAATTAAATGTTTAAAAAAAAAATTTGGCACCCTCTTTTTGTAGTAATGGGTTGTTAGCCGTGTTTATTTTAGAATCGTCAGTAGATGCTGAGAATGATCAACTTGAGATTCCTGATTATTTTAGTATAGGGCTGGCCACCCGTTATTATTTTGAGCGGGGTGTCACAGGTGGTATCAGAGCATCAGGTTCTAGTGTCTTTAGGATCTGTGTGGGTTTACTGCGATCTTCCTTAAGCATTCTTGAAGTAGATCCCTATTATTAGGACTGTTGTGTTCATACGTCCATATTTTCTTCTGTGATGAGAAAATGTTTTAAAGGCATTCTGATACACTTGTTCTTGTTTCAGATGCCACCGAAGAGAGGCCGTCCAAGAAGTACGAATAAAGGGTCTGAGAGTGTGGAACCCCAAATGCCTCAAAGGACTATGACTACAGATGAAGTTGCCAGTATTGTGGCACAAGCAGGAACTGCTGCCATTTCTATGATGGCGCATCAACCTGCAGTTCAAGCAGCCCAAACCCATTCAGGACCGTCTTTGTGGGAAAGAGTGCGGGAAGATTTTAGTAAGGGGTATACTCTAGAGTTTTCAGGGGGAGTTGATGCGATGACTGCAAGTCAATGGAAGAATAGTATGCAAAGGCACCTTCGTATGGTTGAATGTAGTGAGGTACAGAAGCAATTTCTCGCCACCTTTAACTTAACGGGAGCAACTCTACAATGGTGGGAGTCTGTCACCACATCAGAACAGAGAGATATGTTACCCATAACAGATTTTTGGGAACTCTTTGACCAAAGGTATTTTCCTTCTGTGATTCAGAGGGAGGTGAGGAGGAAACTGATGGATGTGTTTCAAGGTAATAGAACGGTGGCTGAGTATGAAGAGGAATTTACTCGATTGGCAAATTTATTACCTGATGAGGTAAATACCGAGGATAAGCGTATATCTAAGTTCATACGAGGTTTAGATTGGAGAATTCAGCAGCATTTGTTAGGGAACCCAGCGTTAGTGACTTTCACCGAGGTAGTGAATACGACACTGTTGCAGTGCCATGAATATCGTCTTCGTTCGCAAGGGGGTAAGAACTTTAGAGATTCGGGTTCATCAAGTAGGTCTGGTAGTGATAATGCCAGTAATGCCAGAGAGTATAAGAAAAATTTTAGAGGATCGCAACAGCGTTATGTTCCTCAAGGTGGGCAGAGAGGATTTGTGGGTAGATGTTTCTTTTGTAAAGAATTTGGTCATAGGAAGAGAGATTGTTCTAAAAGAGGTAAAGGACCACGATTTGAGGAAGTTTTGGATGTGAAACCCTTACAGCAAATTCGAGGCCGTTTTAGGCCAGGAGACTTTATGTGGGAAGCCATTGATAAAGAGATGAAATCGAACTAGAGAGGTATGGTATAAGTTATATTTTTTTCCTTTGTGAATAGGAGTATGATATATGAAGCTTTGAGAGTATCGTATATAAGATAGATATGAGAGGGTAGTGCTGTAACCCTATTATGCATGAAATGACCCGTAAGGGAATTTTGAGCAATTGAGGCTCTTATATTATCTTTTGGGAAAATAGATTGTTTTGTGTTACACTAGTTGATAGCTTTAACTTTGTTGTGGATGTAAGAATTGTTGAAATGTGTTGAGTAGTAATGATAAAGCTACTTATTTTATAGTCGTGTCAGACTTATATAATTGTTATATTCCAGCTATGGAAGAGCCTAGTGAATGGCAACATATTATTATGATGTGAGAGATTATTACTGAAATGATTTCGAATTCAGTGGATTATTGTGAGCAAGAGATTTTAGCTCATAATTATGTTAATATTGAGACCTATATATTATTATGAGTATGATAAATATTAAAACCTTGTGTCTTGGGCGTAAGGTATTTTATTTAAATGTCGAAAGACATAAACTGTTTTATAATAAATTGTTTTCAAAATGAAAATTTTATAGGCCTTTGCGCATTATCAAATATGATTTACACAAACATTATATTTTTAAACTCTAGTCCCGATCTAACTAACTCTCAATCCCCGACATCACTATATAGTAGTGTATTGGGAGGGTTCCTTGTTTAGATTTCGCTTGCGAGACCTCCCCCGCGTGAAAGTAGCGAATGTCAGGAATTGAGAGGAGTTAAATCCTTGGACCTTTCAAATTGGTTATATTATTAGTGGGTTAGTATAGTTTAATATATTTTGAGTAATTGTACCGTTGAAGGCAAGAGAATCCTAAATTTTGTTTATACGAGTAGAGCTCGAATTAAGGGTGTATGGGCGCCCTAGTTGTTATAATTGGTGTTATAAAAATTCGTCGTGGGAAATTAGAGGATTGGGTATAGTGTTAGCGAGGTTAAGTGCAGTAGGAACTCGTTGAGCTTTGGAGTATTAGTCTTAGCTAAATTTCGAGGGCGAAATTCCTGTAAGGGGGGAAGTCTGTAATACCCCGAGACTTTTGGGACAATAATTTATTTATTTTTGGGAGAAATAAATATTATTTTAATTGAAGATTTATTAAATTGGCTTTTGAGGTCAAAATTTGAAGATGTTAGAAAGTGATTCGAATGACAATTCCGAGGGTGCGATTGTTTCCGAAAGGGTCGAGATAGTAGAAATGACTGTACTTGGGGTTTATTTGGGTTCCGAAATATTTTAAGTCCATTTGGCTCGAATTAAAGTGATCGAGTCATTTAAAGTGTGTATTATCATTTAAAGTTATGTATTTTGGGATTTAAGGCTTAAAGCTTACGTGAGAAGCCATTCTCACTTAAGAGAAAGAGAAATAAAGAGAGAAAGAGACAGAGAGGAAGAAAAGAAGAAGAAAAGAGGAGAGAAAGAGGAGAAAACTTGGAATTTCCGACAATCCGTGATTGGGAGGACGAATCAGACTCTACAAACTCGAGGCAAGTGATTAAACTTGCTAAATAATTGTTGTGTATCATTTATTTCATGATTTGTGGATAAATTTATGAAATTTGGGATAAATATGTTAAAACTTAGATTTTGGGTAAAATCTTATAATTGATGTGTAGATGATGAATTTGAGGTTGGAAATTAGTTGGGTTGAGTTATATAATGAATTTTGATGTTATATATATGTTTGGGTTGAAGAGAAATGGTTGGAAGATGATAAAAGTGAATTTTTGAATTTTAGGGAAGATGATGAATAGTAATACCGTAGTTTGCTTGGAAAATTCGGACCGAAAGACAATCGATTCAGATCTCGGTCAAAACACGAAAGTCGTATATCGTTTCGATACAGTCGCGTGGGCCCCGACCACATATTTTTTTGATTTTTTTTGATTTGTTATGATTTTTTTAAGATAACAGTTTCGGGGTTGAAGATGATGAATAGTAATACCGTAGCTTTCGGGGTAAATTCGGACATGAAGAGGACTGATTCAGCTCTTGGTCAAAACATAAAAGCTGTATATCTTTTTTCTACGGTCGCGTGGATGCCGACCTCATATTTTTTTGATTTTTTTCGATTTGATATGATTTTTCTAAGAAAGCAGTTCAGGGGTTGATGATTAACTCGGAAATCAAATCGAAAATGAGAAAAATAAAGGCTAGAATTGTTTGGAGATAAATATTTGGGGTTCATAAAAATAGTGTGGGGACTTCTAAATTAATTTTTATAAGGTGTGTACCTTGGGTTAGTTGAAAGTAAAATTCAAGATTTACCCAAATAGGAGTGTTCGTGAGGACTAATACTTAAAGAGATATTTAGGTGTGATTTGGATATTAAATAAGGGAATACGTATTGGGGTTGTGTTTTAATTGTGTGACAAATTATATTATTGCGAATGAGAATATTCGAGGCTATTGGCTATCGCGATAAGAGTTTGGAGATTAGAGCCATAAAATTTTGAGAAGAGATATGAATAATATATACGGTGTCGTTAGAGTATATATATTATGGGACAAATGAATATATCGGGGTTGTTGATATTATCATTGTGCGGTGAGAAAATCTCGAAAAATAAAATATTAGGGATTAGTCAAAAATTGTTAAATACGTAGGATATTCGAGATATAAATTTACTACGTAGATGATTATTACATGGGTGGTGCGTATGCCCTGATGTTATTATGTACATGGGTTAAATAATTACCTATGGGAATTATGTATAGGTGAGACGAATACCTACCGTTATAATATGGTTGTGTGAATACTTAATTGATGATATATTTATATAGGTGGAATGTGTACCTATATTATTATTTATTATGTGTATGACATACCTACCATACTTTCTATCACGGGAGGTTGGCGTTCGAAAGAGGACAATCTTATCTTGTGTTGCCTTCGGGGGATTTTAGATTTGGTACCTCAAGAACATAGGACTGTGAAAGGCTTATTTGTGAGTTGATAAGTCTGCTGGCTATGGGAGCGTAGGTATGTGCGTGACCCGTAGGTATGTGAACTATGTTCGCCTCCAATATGTGTGATTTGTATTGATACAGTTCCTGAGTGGTGTGGAACACGTAATCCTTTAGTACGAGATGTACTTGGATTGGATAGCAGAGTATGTGTGCACCGCTGTTAAGCCTATGGGTGCCGGATATGGATATATGTATTGCGATTAGCATATATATATACTTGAGATAATCCACGGATGCTTAGTAGATGGGAATGACTAAGCCACTTATATTATAGCTCGGTGGATGATTAATATACTTGTTGAGTATAGTATATTGTTTGTGTATGATTATGTGATATCATATATTTGTCTCTATAGTAAAGAGATATAAAAAGATTGATTTAATCTCATCCCGGGAGATTAAATCGGGACTTAAACCCGAAAAATTCGGGAAAAACAACTTGCGTCGATCGATCGACTACTGGGTTCGATCGATCGACATAGTTGATCGATCGATCGATCGAATAGGGACAGACGCAGTTCGTCTTCTTCGTTAAGCTTTTCCTCCATTAACAAATCTTCAAACTCCATTATAGTCCACCAAACTTCGACCCAATGATCCAAATATGTTTTCACGTATACTAGGACAATTTCTAACGTGACAAATACATCACAAACTCCAATTCCTTTAAAGAAATAGTGAATTAAACCCAAAATTTCTTGAAACCCTAGTTATGGTGTTCTTCCCATATTATCATTAAAAATCCAGATTTTAATCCGAAAAATCATCAAGTCTAATCTGAATCTTAATCATCTACATAAGGTAAATCATTCTACATGCGATTCCTATCCCAACATGAATAAATATCATCTTTCTCCAATCAAGATAATGATTTAAACAAGACTATTCAAAAATCCTACACATGGGTATTATAACTTTATAATTTTTGCAATAAACAACTTGCCTTATGATCAGTAGGGTCTGATTTCGTGGTTGTTGTTGATGATTGATGATCTTCATCCTTCAATCCTTCTTCCCCAACAAATTGATAGTGAAAATCTCCTTTGAATCCTTCCCAATTCTTCCTTTTGCCTTGAGAATGGTTTCTCTATTATCTCTAATGGCTATGGTGTGTTTTCATGGGTTTTCTAACCCTAACCCCTCTATCATATGGCTGATATAAAGCTCCCAATTTTGTAGGTCTCCATACCCTCTCATGTTAAAAGGCCAAAATACCCCCGAACGGGCTTGGTTTTGTCCAAAATTACCCCGGGACTCAATTAGTACCCCGGGTATACTATTTTGACTAATTTGACCCTTCCGGACTCATCTGTGACCTCTAAATTATCATTTGAGTCACTTAAAAATATTACTCGTTCTCACCCCAACACGGTCTACACGCGTTAAGCAACTATTTACCACTTGCACTAAGTAAATATAATGAGGCAATATAAATCGGTATCTATCTCCGATTAATATTCCATAATTACAATTTTAAATAAAACTCATTAAATAACTACTCTTACGTAATTTATATTAAGCCGTATATTCTCATTTAATTCTCCAACCTAATTAAATAGAATATTTGGAATATTCAGAAATTCGGGGTATTACATACTTCCCCCCTTACAAAGGAATTTCGTTCTCGAAATTAGGATAAGGTTGGTATTAGGACTAAGGACCTTAAACATCATTGCATCCTCTAATACCCAATATCAAATCATATCATCCTAACGGTCGCCCCAAGTACATGCCTTGTTTTATTATAAACTCTTATCGCATGTTACCCATGTTGCATATATCATAATTAAGTCTCACTACTTAATTTCTCCATAGATTTTTCCCAATCTAACGTTAACTCTTGAAACTAGGTTCCTCGTTACCTAATTTTACCCTTTTGATGTATATCTCTATATATATCATCTATGTATCTACTATCACTCATAAGTAGAATATTATAAGGTATATATTTCGCACACAATATATACTATAAGGAAATTGGTCCTGCAAAATCATTGGCCCCAATAATCCTATAATTTACATTGGTCCGGAAATTCCTCGACCCCAAGGTAAATGTAACGCATAAGTTGGTTCAGACCTTCCGTCGATACTAAATTTATCATCGATTTGGTTCGAAAAATCATCGACCCCAAATCGATCCTTCATGTATTGGTCCGGAACATCATCGACCCCAATACATAATTTAGGCATACTTATTATCGCACATAAGCAGGAAATCATAAGGTATATATATGTTACACACAGCATATACTATCAACATTGATTTTATAATCACCCCCCTTTTATAACACTTTTGGGGTTATTAGCTCGGAATCCCACCTCATCACCAATAGTGATTGGTTATATTATCTCGGGTCACACTTCGAGCACAATATAAGTATATATATCTCATTGCACATGAGTAGACAATTTGTGATCCATATATTTCACACTTCTTATCTTCTAAAATGTCATACCCCAATAGAATGTCCTCATATCACGCGTTAAGGACTAAAATTTCAAAATGTCTCCTCGAACTACACCTCAAAGTACACATAAGTTCTTAATAGGTACCCACGAACCTAATCCTTATGTAAAGTCCATATAGGCACTCACACTACCTATAAATATGCTCATATACGTATACATTCGACCTATGAATTGATTGGTGGGCTTCTCCAAGATTCCACTATCATAAGGGAGTATCATCATCCCTTCTCACTAACATTGAGTCGTAGGTAACACAACATACTCAAAATAAAACTTTATCTCTATTCCTCCCTGACCATCTCTCACAGGGTGGAATTTTAGGATTTCATCCTGATTTACAATCATGTAGGGCGGCACCGTGTACTTGTGTACTCTCCCTTTTCAGCTATATACTAATCCATCCCAGTCACCCCATTACGCTACCCCAATGAAATGTTGACTTAATTATGATGTTCACAGCCCATCAATAATTTATAAGTCTGTCTCCTCCTTCCATCATTAGAAACGTAAATTCACTACCACATTCCGGTTGCTCATTTCGAGTCTATCTTTCTCTATCAACTAGTGGTGCGTTTGGAGACAACCTCACTATGTCTCTTCCTCAACACCGCTTCCCACTTACGTCATCTTTCCTCAAGTGGTACTCTATTCCCCTTTCTCTCTGGGTATATTATACTTCACAATTCGTGCACTCTTCGTAATTGGCGCACTTTTGGGGTTGGTTACTTTATAAGAATCAACATTTTAGTAACGCGTAAGTTACTCTCAACACTCAGTTGAGTAGCACCTTGCATCACTTATTCACAACAGTTATTCCTCTCAAATCAAGAGATAAATTTTGAACGGCTTCCCACTTATTCTTATCCCCTAGTGTGTGCTGGCTCTCTCAGCACATAAGCTTGGATCATCGTCTATCTCTCATGACGTTCAATCCATTTCGTCGATACAACTTGCTTCATAACTTCCCCACCAACGTACTTACAAATAATTTTCGGCATCCCTTTATCTCGGATGTCTAAGAAAGCCAATTGACTAGGGCGCCCATACACCCTTTTCTCCGTGCACATTTGCAAAAGCATTGTAAATGTCGCACCCGTAACATGCTTTTCCTCAATTCTAGCCTAGTCTACACGACGTGACTACAATCTTGAGGGTATTCTCAATCCCCTATAGACCAAAAATCAAATCCTTGCCCACAAAGTCCCACTTATTCCTTCGTGGGGATGTAAGCCTTTCATTGTTCCTCCACAACACTACCGGCTCCACTGATGCCCTAGCATCTAACAATGTCTCTTCTACTGACGTGCATAAAAATTCAGTCGTATTCCCTTTCATAGCTGGACTTAGACAAGGGACTTTTTCCCATGCACTCTTACTGAGCATCGTCGGAACAATATGTAGTCGAGATACCCAAATTCCATTCGTCGACCATATGTGCAACCATACTCCAATATTTCTAAAGGAGTCAAGTGGCACCGTGCTTATACTATTACTAAGTCCTTAGCACTAATTACAACAGCGAGCTCGATCTCTCCGCTCAGCGGTCCTGCGACATACCTTGACACACATCATTTAGGTTCCTACACACCGGAATCAATTACTATGATACGTTCACAATCTCTTAAATCTCTCACTTATTGATGAACAATAATAACTCGACCCACTTTCAGGTGAGGCATCGTCATATACCCCATTCACTCGAGGCTAAAACCTATATACTTCCTTGTCCATCACTATAGTGGTTCAGATAGTTTCCGGACGTAACACGCTTGTCCTCTCCGGAATGCAAAATTTATTGGAGTTATTATTTCCTCAACTAACTTCATGCTAAAATAAAATGCGTGGCCCTAGAATCCACATTAGATATCTTTTCAAAAATCCCTGACTCCAGGCAATACTGACCGGTTTGGGTATCCCTCCTCTCGAACTTGGTAGTATCGATCCTGAACACTATCATTCCGGTTCCCTTAGTTCTGCTGACCAAGAGGAACACACTATGGGACTTAACAGTCCTGACTTAAAGTCTAATCATTAAATCCCCTAGTGGGTCTCCACTTATGGCTTGCATCAACCCCATTACATTTAGTCTTACTCTTTGACTAAATCCTTAAACTCTCTTAGCTCCGCCCACCTAAGAGCATTTACCTCAACCTTGTAAGAAGTACCATACTGTCTTCATATACATAAGTCGTCCAAGAAGAGTTTTACCAAAATTACGAATTACAACTCGAGAGTCCATTCTCTCAAGGGCTCTTTTTACCTTATAGCTATCTTATTGGTACAAGTTCACTTTAATGGATAAATTTCTCTCTCACGATTGGCCTCTACTAGGCTTTCATGTGAGGGGTTCAGATATTCCCATTCACTTCGCTTCTGAATCCTCATTGGAGAACTTTGTGGTTAAACTATACGTAAGGTTCCTCTATTTGTATACATACCCTCGGTCCGGATGTGGTGATTGGTATCCCCGCCACGTTACCTCAAAAATTTTACCCAAATTTTCACTTCTGGGTATTTCTACTCTATCCCTAAATGCCAAAACCTCTGTACATTCTACTTCCATTGGTTACCATGCACAGTCGCCGTTTTATCACATATTACGGCTCGTTCTCATCAAAAATTTCTTCAGACTCCCTCCCACTATCACTGCATTGGGCGGGTCTAGATTAGTATTCCCCCTTGCGGTCGCGACACTTGGAAAATGCCTGCTATGCCTCAATAACCCTTGCAGCATCTACTTCCATTACACACTAGGAGTGACCTCGACAACGGTCATCTCTCCTATGATTACCATCTTCGAACATCCCATGCTTCATGCCGAGCTCCTCTCTCCTGCAGTCCTTCCAACGCCAATGTTGTTCCTACCGCCATGTTCGACGTACCATGCCCAATCGAACTCGTATATATAACACTACATCTACTAAATAGCAGGGGAACGTAAACTACGTACGTAGAGGAGTACAACAACCTAAGATAGGGCTCTATATCAATCAAACGATACGCTAAAAACGTAGTAAGCCGTACAGATCCTATGGACATTAGAACCTAATGCTCTGATACCATCTGTGACACCCCGCCTAATTAAACATCGGGTGATCAGGCCTTTATTAAATTAAAACAGGTTTCTCAAATGTTTCATTCTTAGCATCACTGTCGAAAACTTTTTAATTACTAATCCCCTAAGTAAAATTATACCGGTGCCAACTTTTATCTTTCTTAAAACAGATAAATCAACCATGCAGAACAAAGTAAAAATAATCATGTACTATAACCCAATCAACAATGTAAAAGTACAACAAAACAAAAGTATTATCGAATAAACCATCGGCTAAAATCCCAAACAACAATAAAATAATCACTAATCAGAAACTAACATATGAGACTAATATCGGACCACAAGTCTATACATAGGATAGTGTGAGATCCTGTACTAGATCTGAATGAGAGACATCGTCTAGTCAAAATCTTGTAAGCATCCACTGTGCTACAGCTTCGAATCCCTGGAAGGAAATCATCATACATGGCATCCCTGTGGCTGGACACCTAAAAGGTTTTGAAAATATTTTATAGCAAGAGTTAGTACTCAAAACATTTTGAAAATATTTAGCAAGGGTTTATCACAATATAAAATGCGGTTATTGATTACACATGTTAGGTTCTCGTACACTCTCTTGAGTTTACTCACCCCTCATCTTTTGTGCACACCTAACGTTCTACACTTAGTTTATCTAGCCATACCTCCCAAGCTAACTAAAACCAAAGTAGTCAACTGAACTTATCTGTACTCAAGTTCCAGTACCGCCCATACAGAACAATCGTTTAACTAACATCTCGCATATGTTAATTAATTCCCAAGTAACATTTCATCTATGTTATTTTTCAAGACTTCTCATTTAGTTTCACTATTAAAGTTACTACAATTCTCACAATTGTTGACTTCCCACTTGTGTAATTAAGTTTCGCTACTTAAATTACTAAATAGGTTTTCTCTATCTAAAGATGCATTTCGTAATTAAGTTTCACTACTTAACTTACCCGTTCAGTATGTATCTTTAAATACATAATATGTCAATCTACTAATACACAAAAGTAGAATATCATCAAGTATATATTTCACACCAATATATATACTAAACATCAGTCATTACTATCTTGTCCTTTTCACACACGTAAAGGACTCTTGGTTCGGAATAATTCATCGACCCCAAGTCAGAATTGGTTTGAAATGATACATCAACCCCAATTATTTATATACACAAATAAAGATCTCTTGGTTAGGAATGATTCATCGAACCCAAGTGAGAGTTGGTTCGGAATTATCCATCGACCCTAACTATTTTAAAAATATATATGTACACATATTCTGGTTCGGGACTCTTTCATCGCGACACCAGTTCAAGGTTTGGTTCGGCCCCAAACATAAAACAACTTTATGTTAGTTCCAAATGTCTCATCGACCCTAACATAATTAATTTAGGTATAAATCTCTCGACCTAAAAGATCACATAATTCAGTAGGTACATGCCCGACCTCTTAATCATATACGTACGTAATATTTTAATCTCATATATTTACCGTACAATATTCGCTTTACGATTTATCTCATAAATTGCATTTATTTGAGTATTCACACAACTCTAAGGGTCCTAGTTACCCCTTACATATAATTTCAGTAGTTATTGCTTACCCTACTGGTCTATTACTTAAATTGAATTTACTTCGCCTCGTAACTCAATTTCCGAAGTCCCCGATACTCTACTAAATTGGATTATTCTCATCGGTCCGTAATTAAAGCCCTACACCCAATGGCCTTATCGGACCTCAACAATATACCTACTGGTCTTATTCTCACTCCCATATAAGTATATTATAAACCCTAGGATACTCATTCATTCTCGAAAATCAACTAAGACTTAAACACTAAAAATTCAGGAAAAACAGCTTGCATCGATCGATCGACTGCTGGGTTTGATCGATCGACATAGTCTATCGATCGATAGTTCGAGATCGATCGATCGAAAAGGGACAGACGCAATTCGTCTTCTTTGTTAAGCTTTTCCTCCATTAACAAATCTTCAAACTCCATTATAGTCCACCAAACTTTGACCCAATGATCCAAATATGTTTTCACGTATACTAGGACAATTTCTAACGTGACAAATACATCACAAACTCCAATTCCTTTAAAGAAATAGTGAATTAAACCCAAAATTTCTTGAAACCCTAGTTATGGTGTTCTTCCCATATTATCATTCAAAATCTATATTTTAATCCGAAAAATCATCAAGTCTAATCTGAATCTTACTCCTCTACATAAGGTAAATCATTCTACATGTGATTCCTATCCCAACATGTATAAATATCATCTTTCTCCAATCAAGATAATGATTTAAACAAGACTATTCAAAAATCCTACACATGGGTATTATAACTTTATAATTTTTGCAATAAACAACTTGCCTTATGATCAGTAGGGTCTGATTTCGTGGTTGTTGTTGATGATTGATGATCTTCATCCTTCAATCCTTCTTCCCCAACAAATTGATAGTGAAAATCTCCTTTGAATCCTTCCCAATTCTTCCTTTTGCCTTGAGAATGGTTTCTCTCTTATCTCTAATGGCTATGGTGTGTTTTCATGGGTTTTCTAACCCTAACCCCTCTATCATACGGCTGATATAAAGCTCTCAATTTCGTAGGTCTCCATATCCTCTCATGTTAAAAGGCCAAAACGCCCCCGAATGGTCTCGGTTTAGTCCAAAATTACCCCGGGACTCAACTAGTACCCCCGGGTATACTATTTTGACTAATTTGATCCTTCCGGACTCATCTGTGACCTCTAAATTATCATTTGAGTCACTTGAAAATATTACTCGTTCTCACCCCAATACGGTCTACACGCATTAAACAACTATTTACCACTCGCACTAAGTAAATATAATGAGGCAATATAAATCGGTATCTATCTCTCGATTAATATTCCATAATTACAATTTTAAATAAAACTCATTAAATTACTACTCTTACGTAATTTAAATTAAGCCGTATATTCTCATTTAATTCTCTAACCTAATTTAATAGAATATTTGGAATATTCAGAAATTCGGGGTATTACAAGAATCAATTACAAGAAACCTATAAGCATTACTGTTTTTAGCATAACCTATAAAAACACAATCAACAGTGTTTGGCCCAAGTTTAGTTCTCTTAGGTACTGGTATTGAAACCTTAGCAAGACACCCCCACACTTTAAGGTGTTTATAAGAAGGTTTTCTATTTTTCCAGATTTCATAAGGAGTTTTATCATTATTCTTAAAAAAGTATTTTATTAAGAATATAACAAGCAGTAAGAAGTGCCTCACCCCACATATTATAAGGTAATCCCTAAGTGCTTAACATAGAATTTACCATATCCTTAAGAGTTCTGTTTTTTCTTTCAGCTACACCATTAGATTGGGGTGAATAAGGAGGAGTAACTTGATGGATTATTCCATTTTCTTTACAATATTTATCAAGATCATCGGTGTATTCTCCTCCCCTATCGGATCTTAATGTTTTAATGGATTTCTCCGATTGTTTTTCAACTTCTAATTTATAAGAAATAAATTTTGAAAAACTCTCATCTTTACTCTTAAGGAGATACATATAACAATAACGAGAGTAATCATCAATAAAAGCAACAAAATATTTATTTCCACCACGTGTCACATAACTTTTTAAATCACAAAGATCAGAATGCATTAAACTTAAAACAGTTGAATTTCTTTCGATACTTAGAAAATATTTTTTAGCATATTTTGATTCAACACATATTTCACATTTAGAGTTGGTAGAAATATCATATTTCGTTATGTTTCCCAAAAACATTAATTTTTTAATGGATGCCTTATTTTCATGACCAAGTCTAAAATGCAACAAATCTCAAGAGTCAATCAAATAACCAGAAGAAGTAGATGTTTTATTTTTATCAGCCACGGTTACATTTAGTTTGAAAAGACCCTCATGAACATAACCTTTCCCCACAAAGCACCTCCCTTAGTCACAACTACCTTATCACTCTCTAGAACAATTTAAAAACCCTTCTTAACTAAGACAAAATCGGACACCAGATTCTTCCTAACCTCAGGGACATACAAAACATCTTTCAATGTGAGAACATTTCCCGAAGTGAACTTTAAAACTACGGTTCCCTTGCCCTCAACCTTAGACGAAGAGTAGTTTCCCATGTACAGACGTTCATCCCCACCCACAGCAGTGAAGGTAGTGAAGGCACCTCTCGTGCCCCAAATATGTTTGGTGGCGCCAGAATAAAGCCACAAGTCTATCATGTTACTCACAATGTTTACCTCGGTCACAACAACAGAAAAGTTACCCTCTTCGGTTACATTTGCTTGAGTCTTCACATCTTGACTCTTCCTAAACTTGCAATCTTTAGCGTAATGACCTGATTTTCCACATACATAGCATTGACCTGCAAGTTTAGATTTAAACTGAGGTTTAGAATTTTTATTCTTATCGGTAGGTTTGAATTTATGGTTGGACCTCGAATTCTGGTTTGGTTTATGGTGCCCATGTTTCTGGTTTGAATGGTTAGGCTTGGACTGGTTCTGTTTTTGGTTTTCATTTGATCTTCCCTCTACCAGATTAGCCTTAGAACTGAATTCAGAATTTTTCTCCCTTAGTTTGGCATTCCTATTATCTTCCTCAATTCTCAAACGAACTATCAAATCTTCTAGTGACATCTCCTTTTTCTTATGTTTCAGACCGTTTTTGTAATCTTTTCAAGAAGGTGGCAGTTTTTCAATTATAGCAGACACCTGAAATCCCTCGCATATATTATAAGCCTCGACCAAAATTTCATGAATAATAATTTTTAGTTCTTCCAGTTGCGACACAATGGATTTATTATCTTCCATTTTAAAATCCAAAAATTTTCCAACCACAAATTTTTTAGACCCAGCATCTTCAGTTGCATATTTTTTATCCAGTAAGTTCTATAATTCTTTAGCAGTAGGACATGACCAATAAACATCATACAATTCAAGGCAGGGACAGCTCAGTATATAATTTCTACACATATAATCCCTTTGTTTCCAAACAACCAGTTCTACAGGTGTGCAAGGTCTATCAGATGCAATAACGTCAACGACCTTAAGAGTTGTTAGGTAAAATTGCAGTTTCATTTGCCATCTCTTAAAATTCTTTCCATCAAACAGTTCAGTTTTTCAGAGTATTTTGCATTAGGATTTTCCATAGCAGGTTGTAGAATAACAACAAAAATTTCACCTTTAGATTGTTGGAAATAGTAATTGCAGAATAAACGAAATAACCCAAATTCAAAATATATAAAATTAAAAGGACTTATCGATCGAGGTTTGTGTTTGACACAAAGTCCTAAAGGTAAAATTGCTCGTTGATATTTGTAGCTGTCAGCCTCGTGAACATACACCTCCCAGGATTTAACGATCAGATTTACACACCAGCTTTGTTTTAAATCTTTGAACTCTCAGGATACTCCAGCACTCCCAGAAAATTATCGAAAAGTAGAAAGTAGCAAAATTATTTTTGCAGAGAAAGTGATTTGCAAAAAATAGCAAAAGAATTTTTGCAGATAACATGAGAGATATTTTCAATATGTTTTTGACTCTGTAGCCTTTTCTTATATAAGGGAAATGGTAAAAAACGTGGGTAGAGGTTTTAGTCAACTAACCCACTAATATCTCCACTAACATCTATAGTGGAAGAAACAGTCAAAGACTTAAAACGATTTTTAAAAGATTTAATGCACATTAGAAATCCCCAAGAGCCCAAGGCCTAAGGCCCAATCTTTGACCCTTAATAATTAGTGTGCTCCCTAGGATTTGAAACCATGACCTCATGCACCCCCCCTCCCCCACTAACTTACCGCTTGGCCACTCCCAATAACTTATTTACTTCATTCAAAATAAATATATATAGTAATAATATACCCAATAATCCCCCACATGAATGAAATAAATAAATAAGTAAAATAAAACGATGCTCTGGAGTATCATAAGGAGTGACGTATAAGGCAAAGGTGTCATTCGACTTGAACCATTGCTTTGTGTTGATCTATTGAGTTTACCGGTTGATAATGAACTAATGTCTTGAACTATTTCACCGTTGTTGTAAACTTAAGTCAATAGAACACACACGTGACTCCCAAAAATCATCATCGAGTTCCCACAGTTGTGCTCGTTTCGGCCTTGAGCATGCCCAGGTTTCTTGAGTGCTCTAGAGAATCAACCTTAATTCTCATAGGAAGCGGCCCCACTACCACACTCATATAGGTGCTTCTATCAAGAGTGTACTGTATCTCACACCCCACTGAATAACAACTATAGAAAGCATTAAGAGATTAAATCTCATCCTCCATCGATACAGAGGTACTACATCATAGGAATGGGTTTTAAGTAAAACTTAAATTTGTACCCCCACAAATCACTCGTATAACTTTGTTATCCCATTGAACCCAGATCTTGGGATCTCCAGTCATATGGGTTGGGTTTCCATTATAGATGATTTAGATATTAATAGGCTTTAGGCCCATTCCCTTGATGTTTGATAAACTAGCTATCTAGCTAGACCTTTAGTTAATGGATTTGCCAGGTTTTCCCTTGACTTGACATAGTTAACTGCTATAACTCCATCTTTCAATAATTATCTCACTGTGTTGTGTCTCCTCCTGATATGTCTAGACTTTCCGTTGTAGGAGTTATTATGTGCTCTTGCGATCGCTGCTTGACTATCACAGTGAATGGACAAGGCTGGAACTGGTTTAGGCCACAAATGAATATCTAATATGAATTTCCTTAACCATTTAGCCTCTTCGCTTGCTTTATCCAACGCTATGAACTCTGACTCCATAGTGGATTTAGCTATGCACGTTTGCTTGGTAGATTTCCAAGATATAGCGCCTCATGCCAAGGCAAAAACATAGCCACTCGTAGACTTACATTCATCATTATTAGAAATCCAATTAGCATCACAAAAGCCTTTAATTACAGCAGGATATCTAATATAATTAATACCATAATTTATTGTGTATTTTAGATATCTCAAAACTCTAATCAAAGCATCCCAATGTTCATTATTAGGATTACAAGTGTATCTGCTAAGTCTACCCACATCATATGCAATATTAGGTCTAGTGCAGTTCATAAGATACATTAGACTACTAATAACTCTAGAATATTCTAGTGATGATACACCAGGACCCGAATGTTTCCTTAAGTGACAACTAGGGTCATAAAGTGTTTTAGCAGGAATACAATTAAATTGTTCAAATTTTCTAAGAACTTTCTCTACATAATGAGATTGGGTTAAAACAATTCCTTCAGAATTTTTAATGATTTTAATTCCAAGTATAACATCAGCAACACCCAAATCTTTCATATCAATTTGCTTATTAAGAAAACTTTTATTTTTATTAACTACATCCATATCAGTTCCAAAAATAAGCATATCATCCACATATAAGCAAATAATCACACCAGAATTATCCTTGAATTTGCTATAAATACATTTATCCGCTTCATTAATGTTAAAACCATTATAGATCATTACTTGATCAAATTTTTCATGCCATTATTTAGGAGATTGTTTCAGTACATATAATGATTTTTTAAGTCTACACACTTTTTTATCTAGGGCTTGGACTACAAACCCCTCGGGTTGATCCATATAAATTTCTTCTTCAAGATCTCCATTTAAAAAAGCCGTTTTAACATCCATTTGAAGAATTATCAGATTATATAATGAATCAATAGCAATTAATATCCTAATAGATGTAATTCTAGTAACAGGAGAGTAAGTATCAAAGAAATCAATTCCTTCCTTTTGCCTATAGCCTTTAGCTACCAATATTGCCTTCAATTTATCAGTAGAACCATCAGCTTTTAATTTCTTTTTAAAAATCCAGTTGCATTCAATAGTTTTACATCCTTTAGGCAAGTCAACTAACTCCCACGTGTTGTTAGAAATAATAAAATCATATTCACTATTAATAGCTTCTTTCCAAAAAATAGAATCGGGTGAGGACATTGCCTCACTAAAAGTGACAGGGTCATTTTCCATTAAGTACGTTAAAAATTCAGGACCAAAAGAAGTAGCTATCCTAGGTCTTTTACTTTTACTAATTTCAATATCTTCTGAATTTGGAGATTCATTTCTAACACTAGGACCCACTGGAACAGAACTACTAGTTCTCTCACTTCTCACTTTAAAAGGAAATTTGTCCCCATAAAATTCAGCATCTCTTGACTAAAAAATAGTATTTTTATCCATATATTGATTTCTAGAATCAATTACAAGAAACCTATAAGCATTATTGTTTTTAGCATAACCTATAAAAACACAATCAACAGTCTTTGGGCCAAGTTTAGTTCTCTTAGGTACTGGTATTGAAACCTTAGCAAGACACCCCCACACTTTAAGGTGTTTATAAAAAGGTTTTCTATTTTTCCAGATTTCATAAGGAGATTTATCATTATTCTTAAAAGGTATTTTATTAAGAATATAACAAGAAGTAAGAAGTGCCCCACCCTACATATTATAAGGTAATCCCGAAGTGCTTAACATAGAATTTACCAAATCCTTAAGAGTTCTGTTTTTTCTTTCAGCTACACCATTAGATTGGGGTGAATAAGGAGGAGTAACTTGATGAATTATTCCATTTTCTTTACAATGTTTATCAAGATCACCGGTGTATTCTCCTCCCCTATCGGATCTTAATGTTTTAATGAATTTCTTCAATTGTTTTTCAACTTCTAATTTATAAGAAATAAATTTTGAAAAACTCTCATCTTTACTCGTAAGGAGATAAATATAACAATAACGAGAGTAATCATAAATAAAAGTAACAAAATATTTATTTTCACCACGTGTCACATAACGTTTTAAATCACAAAGATCAGAATGTATTAAACTTAAAACAGTTGAATTTCTTTCGACACTTGGAAAAGGTTTTTTAGCATATTTTGATTCAACACGTATTTCACATTTAGAGTTGGTAGAAATATCAGATTTTGGTATGTTTCCCAAAAACATTAATTTTTTAATGGATGCCTTATTTACATGACCAAGTCTAAAATGCCACATATCACAAGAGTCAATCAAATAAGCAGAAGAAGTAAATGTTTTATTATTATCAGCCACGGTTACATTTAGTTTGAAAAGACCCTTATGAACATAACCTTTCCCCATAAAAGCACCTCCGTTAGTCACAACTACCTTATCACTCTCAAGAACAATTTTAAAACCCTTCTTAACTAAGACAAAAACGGACACCAGATTATTCCTAACCTCAGGGACATACAAAACATCTTTCAATGTGAGAACATTTCCCGAAGTGAACTTTAAAACTACGGTTCCCTTGCCCTCAACCTTAGACTAAGATGAGTTTCCCATGTACAGACGTTCATCCCCACCCACAGCAGTGAAGGTAGTGAAGGCACCTCTCGTGCCACAAATATGTTTGGTGGCGCCAGAATCAAGCCACCAGTCTGTCATGTTACTCACAATGTTTGCCTCGGTCACAACAGCAGAAAAGTTACCCTCCTCGGTTACATTTGCTTGAGGCTTCACATCTTGACTCTTCCTAAACTTGCAATCTTTAGCGTAATGACCTGGTTTTCCACATACATAGCATTGACCAGGAAGTTTAGATTTAAACTGAGGTTTAGAATTTTTATTCTTATCGGTAGGTTTGAATTTATGGTTGGACCTTGAATTCTGGTTTGGTTTATGGTCCCATGTTTCTGGTTTGAATGGTTAGGCTTGTACTGGTTCTATTTTTGGTTTCCATTTTATTTTCCCTCTACCAAATTAGCCTTATAACTGAATTTAGAATTTTTCTCCCTAAGTTCTGCATTTTTATTATCTTCCTCAATTCTCAAACGAACTATCAAATCTTCTAGTGACATCTACTTTTTCTTATGTTTCAGACCGTTTTTGTAATCTTTCCATAAAGGTGGCAGTTTTTCAATTATAGCAGACACCTGAAATCCCTCACATATATTATAACCCTCGGCAAGAATTTCATGAATAATAATTTTTAGTTCTTCTAGTTGCGACACAACGGATTTATTATCTTCCATTTTAAAATTCAAAAATTTTCAAACCACAAATTTTTTAGATCCAGCATCTTCAGTTGCACATTTTTTATCCAGTAAGTTCCATAATTCTTTAGCAGTAGGACATTACCAATAAACATCATACAATTCAAGGCAGAGACAGTTCAGTATATAATTTCTACACATATAATCCCTTTGTTTCCAAACAACCAGTTCTTTAGGTGTAGAAGGTCTATCAGATGCAATAACGTCAACGACCTAAAGAGTTGTTAGGTAAAATTGCAGTTTCATGTGCCATCTCTTAAAATTATTTCCATCAAACAATTCAGTTTTTCAGAGTATTTTGCATTAGGATTTTCCATAGCAGGTTGTAGAATAACAACAAAAATTTCACCTTTAGATTGTTGGAAATAGTAATTGCAGAATAAACGAAATAACCTAAATTCGAAATATATAAAATTAAAAGGACTTATCGATCGAGGTCTGTGTTTGACACAAAGTCCTAAAGGTGAAATTGCTTGTTGATATTTGTAGCTGTCAGCCTCGTGAACATACACCTCCCAGGATTCAACGATCATATTTACACACCAGCTTTGTGTAAATCTTTGAACTCTCAGGATACTCCAGCACTCCCAGAAAATTAACGAAAATTAGAAAGTAGCAAAATTATTTTTGCAGAGAAAGTGATTTGCAGAAAATAGCAAAAGAATTTTTGTAGATAACGTGAGAGAGATTTTCATTACGTTTTTGACTCTGTAGCCTTTTCTTATATAAGGAAAATGGTAAAAAATGTGGGTAAAGGTTTTAGACAACTAACCTACTAATATCTCCACTAACAACTATAGTGAAAGAAAGAGTCAAAGACTTAAAACTACTTAATTAAAACGATTTTTAAACGATTTAATGCACATTAGAAATCCCAAGAGCCCAAGGCCCAAAGCCCAATCTTTGACCCTTAATAATTAGTGTGCTCCCTAGGCTTTGAACCCATGACCTCATGCACACACCCCCACTAACTTATTTACTTCATTCAAAATAAATATATATAGTAATAATATACCCAACAACTAAATCGAGAAAAAGATTACAAATTGGAAGAAGGTTTTGTTTGTCATCCCGCCCCCCCCTAAATAATTTTTTTTATCTCTTTTCTCTTATACAATAATGGAAGACTTTCACAAAATTAATCTCACCACACAAAATCTCCTAAATTTTACCCGAATCCTCAACAAAGAATGCCCAAAATTGATTTCCCTAATAATCAATTTTACATAAAAAGGAGTGAACCCTTAAATTTTCACTCACCAAAATATTCTTTACTTTCTGGTTAAAATACACGACTGGAGTTATATATCTCCTTAAGTAAGGAGCAAAAAAAGAACCCACATGGATTGAAAGCTCCTTATGACGTGTGAAACAAAAGTCCTCATAAACTAGGTAACTTTGGTTAACTAGTTGACTTCAACTCCAAGATTTTAAAGCCTATCAACATAAACTCACGTGTTTTGGGTTATTTTCACTGGGCTTGGTGAATAATTAAGGTTGCGAGCGTGCCAGACAAGATTTGTGGCCTTGTCAATCAAAGATCTTAGCCGAGTGTTAATTATCAGGTGATTGTATTGCGTTCAATGCCTCAATCAGGAGGAATTGTGTTCCCTTAGGGAAGACTTAATGTAAGTGCTAAGTAGTGTTAATTAAATAGGAGAAAAATATTAAATTGCATGAATTAAAGAATAGTAAAACTTTGTAGTTAAAGAAAGAAAGTGCAACTAAAGAAAACGTTTACAATAAAGTGTACTGTGAAGAAAGTAAAAAATTACACTAAGAAAGTAAATAACAACAAATGTAAAGACAAGTAACTTTAAAGAAAATGTTACAATTACCTTATAATCTACTTGCGAAATTGAAAGAAACCCAGTAAATAAAGAAAGAAAAATAAAAGAAAAGGAAAAGAGGATAAAAGTAATGTAAATGAGTTTTTGATGAATGAGTCCTCCCTTCCTCCTTGGGTTCATTGCTTATTTATAGTGTTTCTTGCCCATGCAACTTAACTGCTATGATAAATGCTGGGTAGTTATTTTACCCATATGAGTTTTCTGTTTGGTGCACTTAATGCCCCAGCTTAAATCGTAGATAGTTTCCATTTGAGTTAACACGTCCTAAATCGTGACAGATGTTACACATGCATGCCCTATTACTTTTTGTTTTCGTAATATTATTTAGCTATTTTTTCGGTTTAAATATTGTGTGGCAGCTTCCCATTGGTTCGCATGAATATGGTGTAAACATACCCCTCTTGCTAATTGATTTTTGGAAAAAAATGAATTACTGGACTGTTGATTTTTATAAACCACTAACACACATTAATCATCATTACTTCGCTGCATAAATATGTGCGAAGTGGCTATCATCCATCACTACCTCAAATGACTCGTTGTTTCAGTCTGATCTCTGATTATCTCTGTTCTTATTCATTTTTTCTCTCTTTCTTTGTCCACGGGTCCTCAAAGCAGCAGTGGTACCTGCTCCACACATCCTCACGAAACCTTTTTCAGATCCTCAAATTAATGCACATCCTATTGGTCATTATGACGATGATATTTTGTCTCTTCTAGAGGGATACAAAGATGGGATTACCATGATTGGCAACAATTCCATTTCTCAAGTTTCTTCTGCCAATAATGTTGGAAAGGCCTTAGATTTGCTCTAATCTTTTTCTCATCTTTCCCCATGGATTTTGTAGGAAGGTTATGCCTTGGATAAATTCCTCTGGTCCACTATGATGGTCCAACACTTCGAAGATATCTTCCCCATTCCATAAGCCCAAACTTCATTTTCCTCAAGATTTAACCCTCTTCTGTTAGGAGATTGAAACAATATAACCTTGAATTTAAAAATCATGATTGTCGGTTGGGGATACACGCTGACCTTTTTACGAAGGCTAGCTATGACGTGGGAGAATAGATAGAATTTTACTATGTGTATATTCGTGAAGAAAACACTCTCGAAGATCGTTGCCTTGATGAGGTCTCTCATGGGGAAATTATCCTTCATTCTAATGTATATTTTAAAGATGCAAATGGTTTGGTTAGAAGGCTGAGGGGATCCCATCCATTCTTTTTGAACGTGTATAGGGAGCTTGCATATTTGGATACAGATAAGGAAGAAATTCTGAGCCAATGGAGTACTTTCCATAAGCATGCCAGTTATGGAATTCCTTACTATTGTATAGTTCGAAAGGGTTAATATTCCCACATGGTTTTGTTCTTCCAATTGTTGTAGATTTGTAATACCCCGTATTTTTGGTGATATTTATTTATGGGATTAATTGCATTAAATGTGGAAATTAATCCGGATTAAAATACTAACGAGATGCGAGTTGGCGTTTGATTATAATGTGTATATATGACTTTATACTTGTCGTGAGATTGAAATACGACAATTTATAATTTTGTTGAGACGCGTGTGACAGTCGCGTCAGGAATATATTATTTAATTAAAAAGTGAATTTTATTTATATTAACCGTATGGTCATTTTGAGTGTGCCAACGCGTCCGAAAGGGTCGAAATAGTCAGAAAACACTAGTCGGGGGTTTAGTTTGGGTCCCGGGGCATTTTTAGGCCATACCGGCAACGTATAAGGGTAGTTTGATAATTTTGGATTTTTGGGAATTAAAACCCACGAAAATTAGGAAATAATTATCTGATTTAGTAATTACCCACTAAACTCACTTATAGCATAATGGGCTACAGAGGTTATAAGAATTAATCCCAAAAGTTCCTAAGGCAAAAACCCTAGCCACCATTGTTACTTTGGAGAAGAAAAGCTTGGAGAGAGAGAGATAGGAGAAATTCTGCAGAGAGAAAGAGAACGATTCGATCTTCAACATCAAAATCAGAGATACACATAAGGCAAGTGGTTTAATTTCGTTTATTACAAAGAATGTTCCTTCCATGCGTAGGAAATTGACAGAATTTGTATTGTTCTTGGGAGTTTGATGAAAACCCATTAAATTGGAATTAGAAACTTGTATTTTGATGAGGATTTGCATGTAGAATTATATGTAGGTGATTAATCTGATGATAATATATTTTGGATGAAACAAAAACGGATTTAATTAGACTCATTGGGGATTTAAGAATTTCTAGGGTTCATGTTCTTGAAATTGGGGAAAAATGTATAAATTTGATATTTGGATGATGTTTAGAATGAATTAACACCACCCAACACGTTAGTATGTGACCTAAGTATGATTAGGGACGATTATAAACCTTGAACAATTGTTGGATTGATGTTTAGAGGAGATTAGAGAGGAATAAAAGTTGAAAAAACGAAAAAAGGGATTTTTGGGCTCGAAACTGGCCACTCGTTAGAAGACCTGCCCAGGTCGTTCGAACGAGCTTCTAACAAGTTGACAGTTTGACTTCTAACGAGAGGGATGTTCGTTCGATGACTTTCGTTCGAACGAGATCTCGTTAGAAGGCCCAGTTCGTTCGAACGAACTCTCGTTCGAACAACCTCGTTCGAACGAGACTTCTAACGAGTTGACAGTTTAGGCTTTTTAGCCTGTTTTGATTTCGCGTGTCCCGTAACCTTATTTAATGGTAGAGATAACCTTCCCTTGATGATAAATTGATATAGTAGGGATATTTGAGATATATAGAGGAGTAAAACCTAGAAGTGTGATTCGGACCAAATGGAAATTATGGATTAGGACGTGAGTGTTTAATACAACGTGAGAACAATTAAAGGCTTGTATAATTGTATCATCCGGGAATATGTAAATTGTGTAACATTATACGTAGGTACGAGAATGAGAAGTGTACCATAAATAAAATATGGTGATTTCTAAGATGTGTGCATACTTAGTATATGTATTGATTTCCTACCATACTTGCTATCACGGGAGGTTTACGTTCGCTTAGGGCCCTCTAATCCTTGTGTTGACCGGGTTTAGACTGGTACCTCGAGAACATAGGTCAGAAAAGGGCTTATTGGGATGTTAATAAGTCTGCTGATCGTGGGAGCGTAGGTATGTGCGTGACCCATGTGATGTGATTGTGTTCGCCTCCATTGTTTGTGATTGTTGTTATCTGAGAACGATTCCTGAGAGACTCGGAATGCATGATCCTTATGTACGTGATGTACCGGGATGGATAGCAGAGTATGTGTGCACCGCAGCTTAGTCTCGGGGTGCTTGTATTGTATATTTATGACATGAATAATATACACTTAATTAATGGGAACTTTCATGTTGGTATTGTGAATATAATTATTGTAATGTTTTGAGAAAACATAACGGGTTAACCGATAGTGAATTGTATTACTAATTGAGAATCTGAGTTTAAGTAAAGCCTCTATTTATTTGATAATGCTAGAATGTAATATGGGAATCGAGTAGTAAGGGGTAGAACTTATTACGGTTTTGGTTAGATATGTATGTCTTTTAGATGGGTATGGTACGTTAGGAGTGCACATGTAGTCGAGAGGTGAGAATTTCATGTGAGTGCACGTCCTAACATGTATTTTGCATTTAATGTTTTAATGTTATTAAAACACTTGCTGTTTTTAAAATGATTTCCACTTCCGGGCTCTGACCCATTTGCTTTCAAATCTATTTTTGTAAAAACCATTTTAGGTGCCCAGCCACAAGGACACCATTCTTAGGATCCTCATTCAGGTGACGAGTTGTAGCTGTTTGTGGAAGTTACAGGACTTTGCTTGTAGACGCTTCATCTATCTTGACTCTATATTCAGCACTTATCAGTTGTAGGGCATGTCGCCCATTTCTTTTAAAGGCATTTCATTTATTTCAGATTCTCAGACTGTTGGCTTGTAATTAATTCAGGATTCAGACTTATGTTATTATTTCATTCGTGGGATTGTTGTGAGGAGTTTTCCTCCGGGCTTATTATTATTTGTTGGTTATTTCATTACTTTGTTATGGTGAATGGATTATGTTGTTCTTCCATTATTCTTTTATTGTATGTTAATCAGACTTAAATTAAAATTTGGCAACTTACTTTTTAAATACTAGGTGGTTAGTAATTATTAAAATGTTTTCGACAGTGATGCTATTAACTGGACCAACTTGGCATTTTTGTATTAATTTAATAAAGGAGTAGCTACCCGGTATTTAATTAGTCGGGGTGTCACAGGTGGTATCAGAGCATCAGGTTCTAGTGTCCTTTAGGATCTCTACGACTTATTATGTTTTCGCTAAGCTATCTTTGATGTAGAGCCCTATATTTTAGGACTGTTGTATTCTTTTGTATGTGCTACGTTCTTCAGCTATTTTAAGTTTATAACTGCGAGCTTATAAACTTTATTCTTGTTTCAGATGCCTCCACGACGTGCGCAACGGATTCCCAGGAATGCTAAGCCAGAACCACAACCCGCACCAGTTCAGGGCACGATGAATGCCGCCGAGGTTGCAGCCATTGTGGCCCAGGCGGTAAATGCCACACTAGCCGTAGTTCAGCAGGCACCACCTCAGGCGCCGATAGCCGCGCCAGTTCAGGCACATGCATTCCCGTCTGCTTGGGAATGTGTACGTGATGCTTTTCAGAAAGCACACCCTCCGGAGTTCGCAGGTAGCTCCGATGTTGTGGTTTCGAGTCAGTGGAGGAAGGATATTCAGCGGAACTTGAGGATGTATGAGTGCACCGATGTCCAGAAGCAGATACTAGCTACCTTTAAGCTAGTGGGGTCTGCACTACAGTGGTGGGAGTCTATTACCACCGTGGAGGAGAGAGATACTCTCACTAACCAGGAGTTTTGGGTGTGGTTCGACCGCAAATACTTTCCGTCAGCTGTTCACACGGAGATGAGGAGGAAGTTGATGAGCCTCAAGCAGGAAGGTAAGACTGTGGCCGAGTATGAGGCCGAATTTACTAATCTTCTGAACATTGTTCCGGATGAGATACCGACAGAGGAGAAGAAGATACAGAAATTTACAGACGGGTTGACTTGGAGGATCCGTCAGCATTTGTTGGGAAATCTATCGTTGGCCACTTACTCTGATGTGGTTAACGCTGCACTGTTACACTGCCAGGATCACCGCTTTCACATGGCTGAGGGCAAGCGATCGGGAGAGTCCAGCCATCAGGGCAAGGCTGGAGGAAATGGTGCTAGTGGGGCACAATCTGTTCAGGGGCAGAGACAGGGCGACCAGGGTTCCCAGCAGGGGGATCACAAGAGATTCAGATCGGGGAATTTCAGGCACGGACAGGGAGGCTTCCGGCAGGGCCATCAGGGTCCGAACGGCCATCAGAACCAGCAGGGTCATAATGGCCAACAACAACAGTTTCAGCAGGGCCAGCAGGGCCAGGGGAGGAATGGTAACGGCCACCAGGGCCGGGGGCAGCAGGGATATAGAGGGGGGAACGTCCCGAGGAAGTGTTTCATTTGTGGCAAGACTGGCCATAAACGCCAGGACTGTCCTGATAGGGGCAGGGCCCCGCAGCAGCAGCAGGGTGCTCGACAGGAGCCGCAGAGACCCGTATTTCCCGCCGCCCTCCCGGCGCCACCACAGATGGCAGCATTGCCACCCATTCCAGCGGTCCCAGTTCAGCAGGGGCAGCTACAGTATGGGAGAGTATACCAGCTTCAGCAGGCAGTAGTTCCACAGGTACCACCCGCGATTGAGGGTATGTTTCCTATCCATGGTACTATGGGTCGGGTTTTGTTTGATACGGGGGCAACACACTGTTTTATAGCTACACATTTTGCGAAAGCCTTAGGGTTGTTAGCCACAGCAGAGAGCACAGTGACGTGTGTAGACTCACCATTGGGGAGTGGGTCGCTTATTTTCTTTATATGCCGGGGAGTGGGGGTAGAGATTGGTAGTTTGGTATTACCTGCAGACATGTTGGTATTAGATATACATGAGCACGATGTGATTATCGGTATGGATTGGCTTGCAACTTATAGAGCCATGATTGACTGCTTCGGTGGGAGAATTATTTTTGCCATTCCGGGGCAAGAGATATTTGTAGTGGCGATGCCTCGCCCAGAGGGAGGCTCGACCGCTCACTTGTATTACATAGAGGAGGATACCTCTAAGGAGGTTGTGATTCCTTTAGATTCGATCCCAGTTGTCAGGGAGTATTCAGATGTGTTTCAGGAGATACCAGGCCTACCCCCCAGTCGAGAGATAGACTTTGTCATAGACTTATTACCAGATAGGAGACCTATAGCACGCGCACCGTACCGTATGGCTCCGACAGAGATGCGAGAGCTACGAGATCAGATTGAGCAGTTGTTGGGTCAGGGGTTTATACGGAGGAGTACTTCGCCGTGGGGTGCCCCTGTGTTGTCCGTGAAGAAGAGAGATGGATCGTTGAGGTTGTGTGTGGATTACCGAGAGTTGAATAAGGTTACGATACAGAATAAGTACCCGTTGCCTCGAATCGATGACCTATTCGACCAGTTGAGAGGAGCTTCTTTCTTCTCGAAGATTGATTTACGATCGGGATACCATCAGTTGCGTATTAGGGAAGAGGATGTCTCGAAGACTGCGTTCTTAACGAGATATGGTTCTTACGAGTTTCGGGTTATGCCTTTTGGTTTGACCAACACTCCAGCAGTGTTTATGGACTTGATGAATAGAGTGTTCAGAGATTTCCTTGATCAGTTCGTCATTGTCTTCATCGATGATATTCTGGTTTACTCCCAGACAGAGGAGGAGCACGCAGAGCATTTGAGAATGGTTTTGCAGACTCTACGTCAGAACGAGCTGTATGCAAAATATGAGAAGTGCGGGTTTTGGTTGAAGGAGGTCCAGTTTTTGAGACATATTATTTCTGACCGGGGGATATCTGTTGATCCGGGGAAAGTATCCGCGGTGAGGGAGTGGGGACAGCCCACGACACCGACGGAGATCCGTAGTTTCTTGGGACTAGCAAGATACTACAGGAGGTTCATTCGGGGATTTTTGAAGATAGCGGGTCCTTTGACACATCTGACTCGTAACGGTGTGTCATTCATCTGGAGTGATGCCTGTCAGTTGGCATTTGATGAGTTGAAAGATAAGTTGACCTCAGCACCTGTGTTAGCATTGCCGAGACCGAGAGTTGAGTATCTAGTCTACACCGATGCGTCCTTGCAGGGACTGGGAGGTGTATTGCAGCAGGCGAGTCAGGCCATAGCTTATGCTTCCCATAAGCTAAAGCCTCATGAGAAAAATTACCCCACTCATGATTTGGAGTTGGCGGCTGTTGTATTTGCCCTTCGGATATGGAGACATTACCTTTTAGGGGAGAAGTTTCGATTGTTCACGGACCACAAGTCCCTACAGTACCTATTCACACAGAAGGAGTTGAATATGCGGCAATGGAGGTGGCTTGAGTTCGTGAAGGATTATCAGTTCGATATCCAGTATCACCCGGGGAAGGCTAACGTGGTAGCAGACGCGTTGAGCCGTAGGCCAGTAGATGAAGTGGCAGGGGTGTGGAAGGCAAAGTGGAAGGAGTTGGGACACCAGGATGCAGTGGCCCGATCATTCATGTCGATAATGACAGTTACGCCGCAGATTGTCACGAGAGTGGTAAAGGCACAAGCAGATGACTCGTTCTGTCAGGAGCAGATAGTCCGATTATTAAACCAGGGAGCCGAGTCCTATACCGTTAGCTCAGACGGGGGATTACGCTTCAATAGGAGATTAGTAGTTCCGAAAGGGGAGGAATTGCGGCACGAGGTGATGGCAGAGTCGCATGGCTCACGATTCGCGGTACATCCCGGTGGGGATAAAATATACCAAGACATGAGACGACAGTATTGGTGGAGCGGGATGAAAAGAGATATTGCCGTATTTGTTTCTAAATGCGCGACTTGTCAGCTAGTAAAAGTGGATCATCAAAGACCGACAGGACTTCTACAACCATTGGAGGTCCCGATGTGGATGTGGGAGAGCATATCCATGGACTTTATCACGGGGTTGCCTACGTCGCAGAGAGGTCACGACTCCATTTGGGTAATTGCGGACAGGTTGTCCAAAGTCGCTCATTTTCTACCCGTAAGGACAGACTACACTACGGGACAATATGCCCAGCTCTTTATTGCAGAGATAGTGAGACTTCATGGTGTACCCCTAAATATCGTGTCTGACCGAGACAAGATATTTGTTTCGCGGTTTTGGGAGAGTTTTCAGGAGGCCATGGGCACGGAATTGCGGTTGAGTACGACGTATCACCCGCAGACCGATGGGCAGACCGAGCATACAAACCAGATGTTGGGGGACATACTACGTATGTGCATCATTGATTTCGGGGGTGGATGGGAGCAGTATCTTCCACTGGTGGAGTTTGCTTACAACAACTCCTACCAGTTCACCATTGGCATGGCTCCATTTGAGGCGTTGTACGGTAGACCTTGTCGTTCCCCAGCATGTTGGTTGGAGGTGGGGGACAACAAACTACTTGGGCCGGAAGTGATTCAGGATACTTCGGCAAGGATATAATTGATTCGAAGTCGCATTCGAGTAGCTCAGGATCGGCAGAAGAGCTATGCTGATGCGAAGAGGTTCTTCAGGGAGTTCCAAGTGGGGGACCAGGTTTTGCTCAGAGTATCTCCTATGAAGGGGATTATGCGTTTCGGGAAGAAAGGGAAGTTGGCACCGAGATATGTGGGACCGTTTCCTATTATTGAGCGGATTGGACCGGTTGCGTATAGACTTGGGTTACCGGAGCATTTACATCGGATTCACGATGTATTTCATATTTCCTCGCTAAGGAAATATCTTAGAGACGATTTGGCTCATTCTCATATTGCTTTGGAGGACATCGATCTCCAGCCTGATAGCTCCTACGAGGAGGGGCCGATTGCTATTTTGGACCGAAGTGAGCGGAAATTACGGTCAAAGATAGTCCCGTTAGTGCGTGTTCAGTGGCGATATCATAATGTCGAGGAGTCCACATGGGAGCGCGAGGATGAGATGCGCGAACGTTATCCAGAGTTGTTCTTACCAAGTACTTTCTAGTTCCGAATTTCGGGACAAAATTCTGTTATTAGGGGGGAAGTATGTAATACTCCATATTTTTGGTGATATTTATTTATGGGATTAATTGCATTAAATGTGGAAATTAATCCGGATTAAAATACTAACGAGATGCGAGTTGGTATTTGATTATAATGCGTATATATGACTATATACTTGTCGTGAGATTGAAATACGATAATTTGGAATTTTGTTGAGACGCGTGTGACAGACGCGTCAGGAATATATTATTTAATTAAAAAGTGAATTTTATTTTTATTAACCGTATGGTCGTTTTGAGTGCGCTAACGCGTCCGGAAGGGTCAAAATAGTCAGAAAACACTAGCCGGGGGTTTAGTTTGGGTCCCGGGGAATTTTTAGGCCATACCGGCAACGTATAAGGGTAGTTTGGTAATTTTGGATTTTTGGGAATTAAAACCCACGAAAATTAGGAAATAATTATCTGATTTAGTAATTACCCACTAAAACCACTTATAACATAATAGGCTACGGAGGTTATTAGAATTAATCCCAAAAGTTCCTAAGGCAAAAACCCTAGCCACCATTGTTACTTTGGAGATGAAAAGCTTGGGGAGAGAGAGAGAGGAGAAATTCTGCAGAGAGAAAGAGAACGATTCGATCTTCAACATCAAAATCAGAGATACACATAAGGCAAGTGGTTTAATTTCGTTTATTACAAAGAATGTTCCTTCCATGCGTAGGAAATTGACAGAATTTGTATTGTTCTTGGGAGTTTGATGAAAACCCATTAAATTGGAATTAGAAACTTGTATTTTGATGAGGATTTGCATGTAGAATTGTATGTAGGTGATTAATCTGATGATAATATATTTTGGATGAAACAAAAATGGATTTAATTAGACTCATTGGGGATTTAAGAATTTCTAGGGTTCATGTTCTTGAAATTGGGGAAAAATGTATAAATTTGATATTTGGATGATGTTTAGAATGAATTAACACCACCAAACACATTAGTATGTGACCTAAGTATGATTAGGGACGATTAGAAACCTTGAACAATTGTTGGATTGATGTTTAGAGGAGATTAGAGAGGAAGAAAAGTTGGAAAAACTAAAAAAGTGATTTCTAGGCTCGAAACTGGCCACTCGTTAGAAGACCTGCCCAGGTCGTTCGAACGAGCTCGTTCGAACGAGCTTCTAACGAGTTGACAGTTTGACTTCTAACGAGAGGGATGTTCGTTCGATGACTTTCGTTCGAACGAGATCTCATTAGAAGGCCCAGTTCGTTCGAACGAACTCTCGTTCGAACAGCCTCGTTCGAACGAGACTTCTAATGAGTTGACAGTTTAGGCTTTTTAGCCTGTTTTGATTTCGCGTGTCCCGTAACCTTATTTAATGGTAGAGATAACCTTCCCTTGATGATAAATTGATATAGTAGGGACATTTGAGATATATAGAGGAGTAAAACCTAGAAGTGTGATTTGGACCAAATGGAAATTATGGATTAGGACGTGAGTGTCTATTACAACGTGAGAACAATTAAAGGCTTGTATAATTGTATCATCCAGGAATATGTAAATTGTGTAACATTATACGTAGGTACGAGAATGAGAAGTGTACCACAAATAAAATATGGTGATTTCTAAGATGTCTGCATACTTAGTATATGTATTGATTTCCTACCATACTTGCTATCACGGGAGGTTTACGTTCGCTTAGGGCCCTCTAATCCTTGTGTTGTCCGGATTTAGACTGGTACCTCGAGAACATAGGTCAGAGAAGGGCTTATTGGGATGTTAATAAGTCTGCTGATCGTGGGAGCGTAGGTATGTGCGTGACCCATGTGATGTGATTGTGTTCGCCTCCATTGTTTGTGATTGTTGTTATCTGAGAACGATTCCTGAGAGACTCGGAATGCGTGATCCTTATGTACGTGATGTACCGAGATGGATAGCAGAGTATGTGTGCATCGCAGCTTAGTCTCGGGGTGCTTGTATTGTATATTTATGACGTAAATAATATACACTTAATTAATGGGAACTTTCATGCTGGTATTGTGAATATAATTATGGTAATGTTTTGAGAAAACATAACGGATTAACCGATAGTGAATTGTATTACTAATTGAGAATCTGAGTTTAAGTAAAGCCTCTATTTATTTGATAACGCTAGAATGTAATATGGGAATCGAGTAGTAAGGGGTAGAACTTATTACGGTTTTGGTTAGATATGTATGTCTTTTAGATGGGTATGGTACGTTAGGAGTGCACATGTAGTCGAGAGGTGAGAATTTCATGTGAGTGCACGTCCTAACATGTATTTTGCATTTAATGTTTTAATGTTATTAAAACACTTGCTGTTTTTAAAATGATTTCCATTTCCGGGCTCTGACCCATTTGCTTTCAAATCTATTTTTGTAAAAACCATTTTAGGTGCCCAGCCACAAGGACACCATGCTTAGGATCCTCATTCAGGTGACGAGTTGTAGCTGTTTGTGGAAGTTACAGGACTTTGCTTGTAGACGCTTCATCTATCTTGACTCTATATTCAGCACTTATCAGTTGTAGGGCATGTCGCCCATTTCTTTTAGAGGCATTTCATTTATTTCAGATTCTCAGACTGTTGGCTTGTAATTAATTCAGGATTCAGACTTATGTTATTATTTCATTCGTGGGATTGTTGTGAGGAGTTTTCCTCCGGACTTATTATTATTTGTTGGTTATTTCATTACTTCGTTATGGTGAATGGATTATGTTGTTCTTCCATTATTCTTTTATTGTATGTTAATCAGACTTAAATTAAAATTTGGCAACTTACTTTTTAAATACTAGGTGGTTAGTAATTATTAAAATGTTTTCGACAGTGATGCTATTAACTGGACTAACTTGGCATTTTTGTATTAATTTAATAAAGGAGTAGCTACCCGGTATTTAATTAGTCGGGGTGTCACAGGTGGTATCAGAGCATCAGGTTCTAGTGTCCTTTAGGATCTGTACTGTGGTGTCCCTGAATATTTCTTCCAAGATTGTTGGTAACCGATTGAGTATATCCTTATGTATTTAAGTGCATGTTAAATACATGTGTTTTTAAGGAATAACTAATTTGGGCCGGGAACTCCTCTTATCCATGTTGGGCTGGTCGGCTATTCTTTTGGGCTGAAAATAAACGACCCCCCACATTACGTGTGTTGCATAGAGGAAAACATAACCAAAAAAGGAGGAACAAAGATAAATTTACTAAGAAATGATATAAATAAAAGGAAATAAAAAAGAAAATAAGAGGAAGCAAAAAAAAAAAATGACAAAAAATATAAAGAAATCAAGTTTGTTGAAAAATTGAAAAATATCAAAGATGAATAAAATATATAAAAATAAAAGAGAAAAAAATTCATTTAAAGTGTTTGCATGTGTGTTTAAAATATAAATTATTTTCAATTTAAACTACCAATGAAAGGGAATGGGTAAATAGTAAGTCAACTCAATAATGGGGGAATATTGAAATTAGAGTAATTTGATAAAATTAAGGAGTTTAAATAAAACCTCGCATTTAAAAAGAGTTAACACGACCCTATAATAAAATATTAACGGTTGTGGGTAGTTTTGAGTGACATTTGGGTTTAGTTCTATTTCCAAAGTTTTATTAGCTTCATTCCTATATATTTTTTAAATTACATTAAGTTTCATAACTAATCAAAACAATTCACAATCGCTTTATAATGGCTTCTTTTCCCTTTCTAAATTAAAATATGATTAACAACTAAAAAATCTATAAAACTATAGACCCAATTCGTGTAAGGCTGACACGGGGCAGTAATAATGCCCAAATCTTATGAGGCTGATATGTGGCAGTAATAAATGCCCAAATCTTATGAGGGTGACACGTGACAATAAGTAATAAAGGCTTACTAACATTTATCATCAATATTTGTTTCTCCCTCTTTCACGGATTACGCTGCTCCATAATTTCCAACTCATCTAACTATTCACATTTATGTACTTACAAATATGCCTACCTTCATGTACTTACAAATATTATTTACTTACAAATATGCCTACATTCATGTACTTACAAATATACATCTAATTCATCTCCCCCCACATCTATTAGATTAATTTCCTGATGGTTAAAACACAAATTTGGGAGTTGATGTCGAACCTCTACGGTGGAACACGACTCAATAAAACAAAGGGCAATTGGCCTAATAAAATAAAAGACAGTACTTTATTCTCTTTATTTTCTTTCTCCAACTCATATATTTATTTTCCATTTCTTCTATTTTGAATTGGTTGTATTGGAGCAGGTAGTATCTTGGAAGACTGTCATTATTTTAGGGGTAATATAATCCAACACTTTCTCTTCTCTTTTATTTATGTTCTCTTTTAGTCACCATGTTTCAGATGATTTTAACCACTAACGAAAAGTGCTAATGTAAAATTGCCATATATTATTAAATTGTAGATTTTTATTATTAATAACTTCAAACAACAAACAAAGAAAAATGACATCACACGAAGTTCGTGTGGCCCTAGCGCGTCAAAACATAGAACCCGTCAAAACATATTCATCTAATTTTGTGTTTGATGATTTTAAATTATGTCATGGTTTTTGGAAGGAAGTGGAATGGAAGCAATTCATCGAGTTTCAAAACCTATAATTCTATATTTAGATGAGGGTATTAAAATTTATGAATTTGAAAGATTTAATATATACAGTTGCTATTCATTTACCCATTTTTTGAGTGTCAAAATGGGAGATTTTGTTGTTAGAAGCTATTACATCAAATAGTGTGAAATAACATCTAATAATAATCTATTTTTTACTTTCATACTTTAGAAATGTTTTTTTATATTGTTCTCTAGAGTTTGGATGCGCATTTCATTTTATTTTGTTTTTTTGGAACTAGGTTGTTAGCGTTGATTTTTTTCCTAATGATTTTGACTGTTGAATGTTGTTTGCACTTTTGTGTTAACAAATCTGAAATTTGGTTTCATTTTTTTCCCATACGTTAGATCCCAATGACTCATACCTTTTCATATGATTTAAGGATTTTTTTTATTGTAAATCATGGTTTAAGAATTGAATTTTTCATAATTTATTATGTATCACTTTCGTTGGTTTTAACAAAAGGGCGGTCTCCAAGCAACATTAAATTGTATTTTAACTAGCTACAATCATTAAAGTACAAATGCCCTTTTGTTTTTAAACGATCGACAAGTGAACTGTTTTACGTGCATAGAAGTGCATACAATTGAGTTCGTTTCCTTTCCACGACACCACTGCTTAAAAAATGGGTGTAAGTTCATGCTTGATTGATTGTTTTCGTTTTTGTTTTACACCAATTATGCGTTGTATATGTATTGGTGTGCAAACATGTCTGCAAATGATGGTCAAGGCGCATGGGGCTGCTGAGGCAGCCAATGATGCTCTTGGCTTTCCTCGATTTTTGGAGCTCTCACTTTGAAGCTAACATATAATTTTTTCAGTCATTAGATAAATAAATTTATTTTTTTTAAATGAGTATAGTCATTTATAAATTATTCGCCATGCATCGCGTGACTTACATGCTATATTAATTTAAAATTCTATTTCCTTTCATTCATGAAATATATTATGTAAAAAAAGACACAATAACAAAAGAATAAAACTTTTTTAAATTCGTCACGCATCGCACTTCATGCTAATAAATAAATGAATAAATCTAGGGAGACCCACAAAAAAACCCATTTCGTAAATCCACTGCATTAAAAACTTATACCTTATTGTTGTGGACCCCGCCAGGACATCAAAATGTACATTAAAAACTTGTACCCATTTTTATCTTATTCACTGAATTTACTAAATCGATTTTTTTGTTCATCTCCCTAGCTTTACTCTAAATAAATATAGTCATCCCAAAATTATAAAGTTCAATGCTTAATCATTAAATTTCAACCCAACCGTGGGACAGGTGCGTAATCATTTTCATCCACCGACGGGTGATCCTCTCATGTAATTCCTTCATTCACACTCGAACACCCACTGTGCAACAGTGTAGACATACAAAAAACCGAAGAAATATAAAACAAGACGACCATTGTTGATTTTGTTTCTTCAATCTCAGCTAATAATAATGGATAGAGAATCTCTATCTTCAGACGAAGAAGACGATCAACAAAACCTAATCCATCAAAACCACACCTCACAACCACCAATCTCACCCTTCCACATCGACGAAATCAAACACAAAATCTCCAAAAACCTCAACAAAAGGTACCTCTTTTTCCTCTCCGCTATTCTCCTCCCTTTATTTCTAATCATCCTCTTTTTCACCACCGGCTTAAAAAACCTCTTCCAAACCAACATTTCAATTCCTAACTCAAATCTCAATTTAGATTCTCAATTTAAAGCCCTCTTTTTACTCAAACAACAACACCTAAGTCTCCTCACCTTACTCAACAACAACAACAACAACTCTGATTATAAAACTGCTTTAATTAATGAGATCTCATTAAACGAACAAATTCAACGAGTTTTGTTACCATCGGATGATAATTCGTTGAATTTTACGGATCGGAAATGTGGGAAGGTGGATTTGAGGTTTGGGGATAGGCGGACGGTGGAGTGGAAGGCGAGGGAGGGGAAGTATTTGTTCGCGATGTGTTTGTCGGGGCAAATGTCGAACCATTTGATATGTTTGGAGAAGCATATGTTTTTCGCGGCGGTGTTGGGGCGCGTGTTGGTGATTCCGAGCGCGAAGGTGGATTTCGAGTTTAGTCGCGTGTTGGATGTTGGTAGGGTGAACGAGTGCGTGGGGAGGAAGGTGGTGGTGACGTTCGAGGAGTTTGTGGAGGAGAGGAGGAGTAAGGTGAGGATTGATAGGGTTTTGTGTTATTTCTCGTTGCCGGAGCTTTGTTTTGTGGATGAGGATCACGTGAAGAGGTTGAAGGGGTTGGGGGTTTCGGTGGGGAAATTGGAGAGTGTTTGGGTTGAGGATGTGAAGAAGCCGACGGCGAGGACGGTGAAGGATGTGGTGGCGAAGTTTTCGACGGGGGAGGATGTTATTGCGATTGGGGATGTGTTTTTTGCGGATGTGGAGAGGGAGTGGGTGATGCAGCCCGGCGGGCCTATTGCTCACAAATGTAGAACTTTGATTGAGCCGAGTCGGTTGATTAAGCTTACGGCTCAGCGTTTTGTTCAAACGTTTTTGGGCAAGAACTTTATAGCTCTTCATTTTCGGCGACACGGATTCTTGAAGTTTTGGTACGCTGTTTCCTCTTCCTTATTGCTTACTTTAGTATATAATAACCCGTGATTCTAGCATTTTATGATTAAAAATATGCCTTACTTACAGTCGTAAGAATTGATTTGTTAGTCGTATTCTTGTTTTGTTCTCAATTCTATTTTACGAAACATTTTCATACTAACATTTGTTATTGGGATATATTTTGCATGTAGCAAGGGTTAAATGTCGTGATGTTTGTTTAAGAGGATGTAAATTTATTGATTTGTTGATCCTATTCTCGTTTTGTTCACATTTCCATTGTACGTAGCATTCTGCTACAAACATTTGTGGTTGGGATATATTTTGCATATAACAAGGGTCGATTGCCATGATGTTTGTAAAAAAGGATTGCTGTTTTAAAACTATGAACTATATGTTCCATTGTGGATAGCTAAATTGTGGCCCTGTCAATCCTCATCAATAGAGCATCTTGTTTTGACATCCACAAAGCGTGTCTGTAGAACTGAATTTGAAACTATTTTCGTATCGCCCACGCTCGTTCTTTCGTAGACTAGGTTACTCAGGTTATCTCTATTCTTTCCTTTTCTTTTCCTTTTTACTAAAGTTATGAGTGCAATTTGTATTAGAGAATTGATAAGCATATTTAACTGACAAAAAAGAAAGGACGCCTCCAAACAAACACCCCCTCCAACAAGTTTACACTCGCACAAAAAAATAGGAAGATAAGATAAGTAGGTTGACTCAATGTTTAAAGGGCGAGGCGAGGTGAGGTGTTTTGGCTCCAGCGAGGCGAGGTGTATTGAGGCGTAAGCCTCACACACAAAAAAAGAGCAAACTAATATTAAAAATACTAAAAAAACCATAAAAAATAAAGTAACAAATAAATATAAATATAAATGCAAAAAAAACATCTTTGAGGGCTTTCTCACATAGTTAAACATCCTCCCCCCCCCCCCCCCGCCTGATATGACTTTTTTATTCCTTTAATAATTTGAAAAAATCAATTTTAACATTTTGGTCAATTTACAATATGACAATAAATAAATCAATCCAAAATCAATTTTTTTTTCATTTACATATTGTTAATTTTATAATATGACAATAAAGTAATCAATGCAAAATCAAATTGACAAAAAAAATGTTTTTAGTTTCATTCACATATTGATTATTTTATAATATGACAATAAATTAATCAATGCAAAATCAAATGGACAAAATCATTTTTTTTAAGTTTCATTCACATATTGGTTATGATATGACATATTGGTTATTTTTTAAAAATTTCTTTTAAGTTAAAATAGTAAATAGTGTAAGTTAAGTGCGATTTTAAAACAAAAAAAGAATAAGAGTCGGTAGATTAAAACAACAATTTTTGTATGTTAAGTGCAAGCAGAGAGGCTGTTTTCGTGACTTGAACTTATGATCTTCGGATCACAAGGGGACAACCTTACTGTTGCTCCAGGTTCCCCCCCCACCCCCAGCCCCCACTCCTTTTTTTAAAGTTAAGTGCAATTTTAGAAAAATGAAGAGCTCTTTAACCTTTAAAAAAACAGTGAATTTGAAGGAAAAAAACAAATATTATTAGTATGTATATATAATGAATTGATCAGTATGTATATATAATCAATATATATATATGTGTGTGTGTGTGTGTAATACAATAAATATAATTAATTATTGTTCTATCTTCAAAGTATGTATATATATACCAATTGTCGACATATATTAAAATAACAAAAAAAACAGAGGAAGAAGAGCATTTTTTTTTGCGCCTCAGCAAAAAGGCGTGAGGCGCAAGTCTCAAATTCAACCATGAGGCTCAAGACTCGGGGCGATTTTTTGTGATTCGCCTCGAGTGATTTTTAAAAAAGTTAATAAACAATCAGTAGTGTTTAAGGGTGACTTAACCGAACTAGCTTGTGATCAATCAAGGCCATATGTGGTCATACTCCAGTTGAAGCTTACTTAGAAATTAGTCTCTGGCTTATGTACAAGTTCATTCTCATCTGAGCATATAGACGTGTGCAGGTGCGTCAAAGTGTCTTTTGTATAGAACCTTGGATCAAATGCCTCTTAAAAGTATTTACATTTTCTTTCAGCAATGCTAAAAAGCCAAGTTGCTTTTTCCCCGTTCCTCAAGCTGCGGATTGCATCAATCGTGTGGTTGAGAGGGCCGGTATTCCAGTAATATATCTTTCCACAGATGCTGCAGAAAGTGAAACCGGTATACTGCAGTCACTCGTTGTGTTGAATGGAAATGCTGTACCACTCGTTAAGCGGCCGGCTCGTAATTCAGCAGAAAAATGGGATGCATTATTATACAGACATGGCCTTGAGGGAGATTCTCAAGTAAGTTCATGATTCTTTTATCTATTTATTTGTTTATTTTATTTTATTCTATATTTTTTTGTATGGCATTGAACGTGGGTTTGCATCTGACGTTTACAATTGGCTCATATATTTGAAAATGTTGCTAGTTCCTTCGTAGTTATATGAATCTTAGGATGAACATGCAACTGCTTTTTTCCTTTTTTTTCATCTAGAAGTTCTTGTACAGTATGAGACTCTTTTAGCTGTTCAGATTTTGTTATTTAGGTTGCGTTTGATTACAAAATTTGAAAAATATTGAAAGACAGTTCATTGGAAGAAAAGTGAATACAAAGATGAGTGGCTTAGTGAGACGTTATCTCAGTTTTTTGGGTTTTCATGGAATCTAATTCTTTAGGTGGGTTAGAATTGCTTTCATAGAGAATGGGAATATGAAGCACGTTACATTAATGCTTATTATTCTCATAGAATATACTAGCATGCATGCCACGCGATGCCTGGCCGAATTTATATAAACTGTATTGTATTGTTTTTGTAACCTATTTCACACAATATATTCTACGAATAAAATGGAATTGAATTAAAAACCAAAATATTTAAATACATCACAAAAAATGTATTTTTTTTACTTTTTAAAAAATTAGTCCATTTCCCTTCCCCCCCACCCACAGTAGTTTAGCTCCACTGTAGAGATTGGAGTCGAGAGCGCTCAATCCAACAAAATTAGCTACTATTGCTTCAGCTAAAGATGCATTTACCTGGAGAATCAATCAGCTTTAGCATCTTATGAACAACTCCTACTTTTACAATGGCAGCTTTATTTCTTTCAAAAATAACAAAACAAGTGTTGACAATGAATTAACTAATTTCAGTTATAAACACATTATCTACAAAGAAATCGAGATCAAAGTGTGTATCTGTTACGTCCTAATTTCCAAATGCAGATGAAACCAAAACAATGCAGATATTTGCAATCGTTTTATACGAAACATTACAATACAAAGATGTGGAGAAAATGACATGATGTATTCATTTAATACCCAAATAATAATGTCCTCGAATTTTTCCAGTCTGGTTGAAACTGATGAGAGAAAATCACAACCAAATTTCATAACCATACCCCAGAAGTGTACTGTCATGAAATGGGGATGCTTTTCCCCTACCCAACCGACATTTCTTTTGCTCCCTCATCACATGATGTAAATGTGAGCAACGAATGAAATTATATGGTTGGAAGGATATGGCTGATGGGCTGCCTGTAATTAATGATTGTTTTGGGAAGTGAAAAGTCGTGGAAAGTGAATAAACTCTCCGGGAGTAATCTGAGAAGCGGTGGGTAGGTGGGAGTGAATGTGGGGTGAAGAATTTTAACGACCAAGTTCAATTTAGGAGAGAGAAACTTCTCAACTCTAATTTGACACTTAATTATATTTAATACATTAGCCACGTGTCACCCTCACATGATTTGGGTCTTCAATTTTTATATAGTTATATAGATTTGCAATCAAGTATCACAAAAGTGAAAAATGAGTACAAAGAAGTACTTTCCATGTAAAAGGAATATAATTCCAATCAAACCCACCCTTTTACCATCTCAAGAGCATTATGCCATAATGCTACATTAAAACGCCTAAAATTTATTTTGCCTTGCCAAAAAATGGTTCCAGACCCAAAGCGTTTTGCATTTCTGGGGACCACGCGATACTTGGATTGCCGTGCAGAGGAAACCTTTACATCATGTGAACTGCCATGGCATCAATGCCGCATCTTAATGGCTATTCCAACGACAATATTTAACATTGTATATATACTGCTATATTTCACTGCAGCCTCACACTGTATCCATACCAATTTCTTCTTCTCTCACAAACGATAATACTTTAGCTATTTCGTATTAAGAATATGTTATGTTCGTCCAACAATACAGTTAGTAGAATTTTTAGCAACTCTTCATTGGGTGGCGCTAATTATTATGAAAAAGTCAGTCTTTATTGAAAGGAAGTCGCAGTTCCCGCTCTCCTAGAGGCCGAAGAGGAACATAATTGGTCTCATTGGGGTTTTATGCCCTTAGTAATGTTGTTTAACGAGACAGGGAGGCAGGGCACATCCGGTTAATGAAAGAATATTTCGATGCAGATCTGACTTACAATACAAAGGTCTCCAGCCGATGATTCCAGTTCTTTCGTATTCTTGACAGTATTTCTTCTTACGACAACTATTTCGTAAGAAAGCCTGTCGTGCGCAGAAAATGATTTTTTTCGATGTGTAGAAAATGACAGTGGCCTTCGAATGCTCGCATACGGGTGCCCAACCGGTTCAATTGAGGAGCATATCCAAAATGTGGAGATTATCGCCATTGAGACAATGGAGCGTTTTGCATGTGCTTCCGTGTATTTGGGGGAGTACTTGAGGACACCTATGGCCCTGGAAATGTCCAACAATTATTCAAATATCATATGCAATAGAATTAAAAGAATTGCACATTGACATGGCAGGAACACATCGTGGTCACCAGAAAAGGCTACAATTATATCGGAGGTCATAGCTAACAATGTCAGATGATTTTATCATGCATTTTTTAGCATGTCAGGGGAAACAACGATTTGAACGCTCTCGACCTGTTGGACGTCGAGTAGCTTACCAACGAGCTGTACCTTGATGTAATTACGTTGTCAATGGACGCTTGTATGATATGAGTGATATGTTACTACCTCGCTGATGACATATACCTAAAGTGACTACTTTTGTACAAACAATTGCACAACTGCAAGCCGTACAACACAAACACTTTGTTCAGTGTGGGTGAAAGGAGTTTTCGGTGTTTTACAAGCTTGCTTTGCTATTGGTCAAACTCGTTTGTGGTACGTACTGTGACGAATGATTTAGACTGCATTATGATAACTTTTATCATTTTGCATAATATTATCATAGAAGATGAATGAGTTGATGATCTCGAACCTCGACAATTAGATTCCCGCGTAGATGAGATAGATAATGTTGAATTGCTCTTGCAACCCAAATTTATTCACATGCCCAGTGTCATGACTCCACCACAAATATTTCTCTCCATGACACTTGATCGACCATCGTGGAATTTGCATGGCAACATTGATTATTTTTGTGAATTCATTTCATTAATTGTAATTACTATTAATTAAATGATGCTTTGAAAATTTACCTCAGCAATAAATTTACTTGCTGGGACAATACATTACATTCAAAAACTAAGATGAATACATGTATTTGTCCCACATCAAAGGTTTCCTAAGTTGGTAGTGGTAATTGCATTTATCGGTTTCGGTTGTCAAACAATCTAGCTGGTGCTCTTTGGCAACTTCACTCAGATTGTAACATACTTTTGTGTTCACTCAACCCTGGGACGCTTCCATTGGTTGACAAAAATCACATGCGATGAGTTCTGGTAAACCCTTCCAACTGACGGACTGCGTCATGAGTTTGTAAATTCCAGAACGAAACAACATAAATTCGGAATTGCGCACTGTGGTGAAATCTGCAGGAGGAAATAAGAAGGGGAGAAATAACAAATTGGTGAGATATTCTAGAGGAGATAAAAGAGAGGAGGAAGAATAAATAGGTGCTTGTGTAGAATGGCAGTTGTAGTCGTAGAAAGATCTCCCGCGGCAGAGGTGTTACCGCGTGAAGGACCCCTTTTCCCATCCTGCTGTGGTGAAAATGTTGGCAAACTTCACGGTGCTATTATGGGCGAAGTTCATAATTTGACGAAACCACTAAGCAAACTATGATTCTGACAAAATGGCAAATGCTGTGGATACGGTTTTAGGATATATAGAAACATCTCTAATGGACTGGCACCTTTTTTCCCAGGGAAAAAAAACTAGCTAAGACTTTACATCTCCTCTGCAAATCTAGAGGGCCTATCTTAATAGCTTTGGCTGGTGCATGTAAATTTGCTATCAAAACTAAAGACCAAAATAGCTTCTTGAATAATTTTTTTATTATTGAAACTTTGGGTTTTCTTACATCCCCATTGATGAATGAAGACCTTCTCTTTTAATATTGTATATATAGCTTGGGTATCGAAGGGATCTGATGGAGCTCATAAGTAGTCCGTCTTTTATATTACAATTGTGTGTGATCTTAATTACATTTTGTCATACTAATCAAAATAAATATACAGTTTCTCTGATTATTAAGTTACACCTGAACATTTTGTGTAATTAGTTTCGGACAATGCAAACTTATTCCCCCCCCCCCCCCCCCCCCCCCCCCCCACACACACACACACACACACAACACCCAAAAAAAAAAAACAATAGTAATGTACACCCAAAAGAACTGCTGCTCTTAACTTTTTGCCGGATGTTAAAACTTTGGAGAGAAACACTTGGTTTAGAAATTAATTTAGTACCTGTGCAATCTTTGCTAGATTTATCTGAGCTATCAAATGATTAGAATTTTCTTCTTAATAAATATAGACTGCAGTAGGTAAGTGTATTGATGCACAAAATGATTTTATGCTGAATTCTCGTTTCTTTAGTAGAAGAATTTACACATTGGAGGTATTTACTAAGTGCTATATGACGTATCCATTAAAGTCAACATGGAAAAGTTCTCACCCTTGCATGGACTGTGCTACAAGTCTCTAGAATGTTTGTGTAACTTTAATGATCTCACAGCAAAGTTAGTTTTTCAATTATTTGAATTAACAAGGAAATATGAACAAAGTAGAATTGGATCAATGGTTTACCCTAACAGACTACAAAAATAAAAGCCAAACACAAAGCATGAAATTAAACCTTATAACAGAATCCAACAAAATCAGCAGTACACAGCTTGAAGCCCTACTATTAATGTGCTGAAATCTGTCTTTACCAGCAATCACTTATCACCTGAACACTATAATCCTGATTTTCCAGCAAGGAAGATATTACCACAAGAGAAAACTCCCTTTTGATCGCTGCGTCACAATTGACCAAAACCCGTCAATCAAGAGTTTTTGGCTGCTGCTTCACACCAGTCAACTGCTGTAGAAACTGGGGAAAATACTTGGAAGGTTTCATGGAGGATGCCTAGAGAGATGCCCTGAACTTAATGCTTTATCTCAACCATTCTTTTTCATCTTTTTTATTCTAAAAATTTCTATTATTTCTCTCATTCCACGCAACCGAAAATATGGTGAATAATGCATCTCCAAAGATACATCACTATTGATGGCTCTTTACTGCATTCCCAAATTCATTAGTATCAAGCTTAAACCATCTCTAGGCAACACAATCGGGATATTCAACTATCTAAAAACTTTATTCCAAAGAAAGTAGAGACAGGGTAGTGAATTGTTCCAAACACAGGGTAGCGAGTCCCTCCTCTCCTCCCATTTCCATGGGTACTAGTGGGATGGGTAATTTTGGAATAGTTTTATATACCATATTTGGGAACTTGAAACTTAGTTCGGGATGTACAAAATAAAAAAGCAACACTCTTATATTGGGGCGGAGGGGGATTATTTATTTAAGAAAGAAGATGGGTTACACAACTGGAGGTACCCCTCCCCAATTTAATCCGGCCCAAATTCCTGTGTAACGGGCGTAGTCGTAAGAGTAGATATCTTTTCTTAATCTATGGTCAATGATAAAGAAGGAAACCAGAAAGTAAAAGGGGAGAATATTCTTCAATTTGTGTATCTATTATTACATTTTTATACATGCCGTTACCTAAGCATAACATAATGACATATTTGGATCTTGAAAATCAAAAATGGAAACATGATAGAAAGGGAAACAACTTGAGCATTTATTGTATAAGTACAGTTTTTCCCTTCCCCTCATATTTTCTTCTATACTTGGATCCAAACAGTGTAAAAGAAATAACCAGCATACCAATTTTGACAAAATTGTTGTTTTGAATAGCATTGCTTTTCAATATACATATCACACTCACATCTGTATTCCGTTTTATAATGAAGGTGGATGCTATGCTAGATAAGACTATTTGTGCCTTGTCTACCGTGTTCATTGGATCTTCAGGATCCACTTTCACCGAGGACATTCTTCGTCTTCGAAAGGGTTGGGGCTCTGCATCAACCTGCGATGAGTACCTCTGCCAAGGTGAAAAACCCAATTTTATAGCAGAAGATGAATGAAAGAGAGATAAACTGGCCTAGAAGTTTTTGGGGGCTAAGGTGAATATTTAAAATGGGGCCCTTCGTATTAAATGAAAAATGCCTAAAAAGCAACATTTTATGAAGCTTTGTAAATAAAGCATCATAAATAATCTTTTTTTTCCTTCACTTTTTTTATCTCAGTATCGGGCCACGGTTCTGAACGACACTGTTTTGTAAAATCGGTCATAATTGCTCATTTTTTCAATTCTTTTAGGGGCCCTCTTAAATTCAGGGGCCCAAACTCTCTCGCCTCCCTCGAGGGCCGGCCTCGAGTTCACCATTGTTAGGAGCAGTTAGTTCACTGCTGAATGAAGATGGCTGCTTTGGACTTTTTAAAGTGTGTATTTTAGTGTATCATAATTGATAATAACATTTCCATCTTACTTATTTGTTTAGTTTTTTCTTTTTCACCCAATTTTATTCATTAGAATTGTTAATTGTTTCATGCATAATATGTGTAGGGGCTTGTGAATTTCGGCCTCGCACATATTTCTAGTTTAGACCACTCAAGAATAACTTTTGGGTTGCAAGATTACTGACAACTTCATAGTTTATAGACCATTCTGTTCAACCGAATATATTGTTGTGGAAATATAAAAGCAATTATGCATTATATACATGCACATATCTCAATGCTTGCCTTGTGACTTTTCTTCTATTTAGATAGAGGCCAAAGTAGGGGGGATCTGCAGGGAAGGAGCCATTTTTTTTTTTGTCAAGAGAGTTATTATATTAAGGTGAAGTGCTATATTATCGAAACTAAGGGGCACAAAATAAATCTAACGTGGCAATTTGTCTGGGACCTAGAGCCTTGGTATACACCTAGCCACCCCACACACCCCAAAGAAAAAAAAAGGTGTGATAATATGACTCTTTAATATAGTGATATATATAATATGACTCACATTGTAATATTAATCAGATGGCCAAATACCAATTTATAGCTTAATGAGGTGTAATCTGATATGCAATTGGGTATGGATTTGAACAGGCCTGATGGTGACACTAGGCGAACTTTTAAGTGGGGGATCCCTCTGCATATTCGTAAAAAATAAAAATGATCGCTTATGTTTTCTTCCAACAAAACAAACAAACAAACAAACAAATAAAATGACGTCAAAAACATTGACTCTCAACCTAACAAAAAAGGACTAGGTAAAATGTGTTCTTGCATTTTGAGATGTAAAATTATCGATCAAGTATTACAAATTATTTTTTAACAAATTCTTTTTCAATTGATAATATAGTTAATTCATTTAATTTTTGTCGTGACATGGTAGAACAAAGACAATATTTTATATTTTAACTTTTAAAAGCTTCTTTTGGCCGAGACAATTGTAACATCTATAGTCAAAATAATTCAATAAACAATTCATGCACGTGGAAAACAACAATTCATGATTTTAATATAGTCAACACTAAAATTGACGTTTTAGTTTCTATAGGTAATGCTCCTTTCAAAATTTGCAATTCTAAAGAAATTTATTTGCATCAATATCATAACTCAGGTCATATGTTAGCAAACGGTTTGATGTTTTAATTTCTCTTATTGACCCTTTTTAGTAGCATGCCTCTCCAATTTTGCTCGATATTTGTTCAATTAGCCAAATAGTATACACTTAAACGGAAAACATTGAGAATCATTATAATTTGGATCATAATTACATGGAAGTTGAGACTTCAGAGAAATAGAGAATAAAGATTGGAGTTATTGATAGAGATGAAAGAAAGCCGTTAGTAGCGAGGGAGAGAGAGAGAGACGGAAATTATGAGAGAGTGACACTAAGTGTTGATTTTTTTGGTGATCATGGTGATATTTCGAGAGCACTTTTACTGTTGTTGTAGTGATTAATAACAGATAAACAAAATTAAAGGAACTAACAATGGCTCACCTTGTACAACAATTTAAGGAGAGAACGAAGTCGCTCGTGATGGAATGGGATCAGAGAGCTGAAAGAGCTTGATTAACCCTTGCTTAACCTACTTACCTATGATAAGGGGATTTCGAATTCTTTGATCTGGTTTGATGAAACCACAAATCATTATCTATTTATGATTGTCCCTCTTACGTGGAACTCTTTTTAGGCATACTGAGAGGAGAAAAAGGAACTCGGATAGAAAATGAGAGTGTGAATATATAAGTTAGCGTCCGAGGTTTCTATTTTGGTCGTAATTTAAGTGGGCAATATTTTTCATTTATTTATTTTGGGTTTATTTTAAGCAGTTACATCCAATGGATAACATTGTGCCACCCCACATATTCTAACCATGGGTGATCAGTATTTCATTACAACCAACAAGAATCTCATCTAATTCATTCTTAACATCAATGTCAAAAACTTTTTAAATTACTAACCACCTATGTTAAATTAAGCCGGTATCAAAATTTTATCTTTCATTAACCACACAACAATAAGCTAAATAAAATATTCTAAACCATCCACACAATGATAGAGTCTAACACATCACATGATAAATCACCGAATAAAATATTATCGAATAAATCATCGGTTCCCAAATCATAATCCATCCACAAGTTTAAAGTAAATAAAATGAATCAAAATCCATCTACAAGTTTAAAGTAAATAAAATGAAGTCTGATAAATACTGAATAGTTTGAAGGGGCAATACGCCCAAATGAAATACTGAAATGAAATCCTATCTAAGAGTGAATAACTAAATCGCCCATATCAAATCCTGCAAGCCTCCATAATGGTGCAACTATGCATCCCTGGAATGAATCATCAAGTTTGGCGTACCTGTGGCTGGACACCTAAAATATTTTGGAACAAAATTGAAAAACTGATTTGACACGAGTAAGAGCCCGAGAAAACCTTTTTAAAAATATTTATCAAGTATTTAAATTACAATTTAATTTTTTTATTAGATATACATGTTAGTTCCGCGTACACTCCCTTGAGTTCCTCACCTCTCATCTAATGTGCACGCCTAACGCATCTTACCTAGCTATGCTACCCAGCCTAACTAGACATCCGTATCTAACTAATCACAAAAGGTTCAGCTCTCCCCGTACCGCCATATAATACGTTATCGTAACACTAATAACTAAAATTTCTCGTATTTTATTATTAAACCATTTAGATTAGGTTCTTATGATATTCACTATCTATCTTCCTACTATCACAAAAGTAGAATAATCATTCATTATTATCACACCATTAATGAGGTTTCGCCACACTTAAGTTGCTTTTAGATATACACTATCTATCTTTTCTACTATCACACATAAGTAGAATAATTCACACTTGTATATATTCATCACACATATAATATATATAACTATAACATCTCCAGAATGGCCCCTCGCGCTGTTGACATACTCTGCTATCAAGTTCATGTACCTTTTGTACCCAAATCAAGGAGTATAGGTTCGACATGTCTACTCGAACCCAAAAATCAAATCCACACACATTGGAGGTGAACATAGTTTCAAGCCTTTGGGCAACGCACATACCTAACGTACCCAAATGACCATCAATACTATCGTACACTCAGATAGTGATCGTACCTAGGTTCTATGTTCTAGGTCACACATCCAGACCTCACTAGAATCGCCATTTATGTGGAAACCTCTGGATAGCAAGCAACGTAGGTATGTTTACACACATAGCAAATCACATCATAGGTATTCACACGACCTATAATTATATCCAACATAGGTATACACACAACCTATATAAGCATGCCTAGTATAAGCATACACACAAGCTATCTATATAACCAGTATAAGTATACACATAACCTATAATATATCCCATACGTAGTATATAGCTCTTAAATACTTAACATACTATCAATTTACCATAATGACCTCTCATATACATATTTTCGAGTATCGCTCACTACATGAAGGGTCCTAGTTACCCCTTAATTAATGTCAGTAGATAATATATCTCTATCCTACTGGTTTACGACTTGGGTTTACTCACGCTCCCCGTAGCCTGTTCGAATTCCCAGAATTTCTTCAACTACACATTATGCCGGAAAGGTCCTTGCCTTAAATCCTCTTCTCTAGCTAAGGGTGAACCTTACCATAGTCTACCGGAATTCAATAGGTCCCTACCTATAGTTTAAACAATCAATCCAAAAGTACCTCGATTAAAAGTAGCAATTTCGAGCATAAATAAGAGAAATTGGCGAACTCTGGGTAACCGAATCGAGTCGTAACTATTCTGGCAGATTCAACACTATGTAGTAAAATTACGATTTCTCCCTCTACAGAACTTCAAATGACCTAATTCAAATCTTATTGGAAAGATAAGACCTAGACCTTTACATATATATATGGATTGCGCTCTAATTTTAAGTACAATTAAAATGGATTACGTTTAAACTAAGGTAAAAAATTTCAGGCAGATTACTATCCTCGCAGATTAAACACTCTGTAGTAAAATTACGATTTCTCCCTCAACAAAACTCCAAATGACCTCATTCAAAGCTAATTGGAAAGCTAAGACCTAGACCTTTTCGACATATATGGCTCGCACTCTAATTCTAAGCACAATTAAAATGGCGTACGTTTAAATTAACATAAAAAATTCAGGCAGATTACTATGCTGGTAGATTATCATCATATGTTCATCAATCAAACCCTAAGTTATTCAAGATTCATGTTCTTCGACCAAGAACCCACCAAGATTCCATCTTCATGCGTCTTAAAAATCAAATTTCGAATTATAAATCTCAGGACGTTATATTCTAATATGATTTCCAACAAAGCATGAATCAAAACCCCAAAATACATCCCCAAATCATGTCTTCATCCAATCTTAACCCTACACTGTTATGTGTATTATAACATGCTTAAATAAAATGCAAGATAAATACTTGCCTTGGTTCAGAAGGTCTGATTTTCATTGATTGATGATGAGTTGTTCTTCTCTTGCTCCGATCTCAATTCCGGTGATGTCCGTGGTGCAAAATGATGTAGGAAAACCTATATTCCTTCTCATCTTCCTCTCCTATGGCCTCCTCTCTCTCTCTCTCTCGCTCTAAGATATTCTAACCCTAGTCTCCCACTCTAATGCACTGATATAGTTCTCAAATTTTTGGAGTTCCATCTACCACAAACTCCCGAATGACCGAAACACCCTTATTTGGCGCCAATTTGGTTTAAATCGCTTCGGGACCCAATCAGCACACCCAGGTACACTATTCTGACTATTTCGACCCTTTCGGAATCAATCGTGGCCTCAAAATCACCATCCGAGTCAATCTACCATGAGTTCCCATCTCGATCTCATATAGTTCACACTCGACCCTCGGTTGAAATCTAATACAGTCACGTCACTATTACCCGTTATGACGTAAAATAACAAATCACTATCCACTTAGTAATTATCTCCTATAAACATTTATCATCACCTCTCCCGATGAATATTTTAATCAACAAGAAAAATAAATCCCACTAAATTACGACACACGTGAAATTTCAAAAATCACCGTATTAATTAATTTCTAACTACTAAAAAATACGGGGTGTTACATACTTCCCCCCATACAAAGGAATTTCGTCCTCGAAATTAGGATAAGTCTGGTACTAAAAAGCTTCGGATATCTCTTCACACAACATCCATCTCTATCCCAAAATCGAATCTTGTTATGTCGTTTCCCACTATACTTCCACTAACGGTACTCCTTAGTCCGACGGTCCATACCTTACCATTCAGTACTAGTGACCAACCCATTCTAGTCACATTACATTCAATTTCTCTCTATAATTTACATTATCCTCTCGGTGATTACTCAACGCATAAAAATTTCATCCAATATTTTCCACTACGATGAGCCTATCTACTAATGGCTAAAGTATTTCCTTTATTGGGGAAAGTTCCAACATCCGCATGTGAGAAGTCTCTTATTCTGATACGCTTATGTTCAACACATATGTCTCCACATCTTCTAACTACGGATGATACTAGAAATCCAACAAACTAGGGCACCCATACACCTTATATACCGTGAACAACTGCACAAATACTGCCATGCTCCTACCAACCTTACGTTATAAAATAATCCTCAACTCACGATTTTAACTACACCTCCATGCAACAACTAGTGTAAGAGATCCATGTCCTAAAGACCACACATCCCCAACTTTCGACGTTCGCTAAGGTTCATGCGTGGGACATCTCACAAGATAAATCCAAACAAAGAACTCCTCGATACACTTCTTCCTAGCATTGTCGATCATCAAGATTTGTGGGTCCAAGGCACATAACTAAGACACCTCAAATCCTGTTTTTCGACGCATAAGTCAAATCGTTCACTCCCACTTTGCTATCACTATCACTAAGTTGTTAGCACTAGATCAATACAAGCTAAATCTCTTCGCCCGATGGTAAACTCGATATGCCTTGAATCACACCAGTAAAAGTCCCCACGCATCGGGATAAAATGTAACAAGACAACGATACTCTCCGAAGTCTACTATGCAACCCAATATATATATAAGCTTTACCCTCTTTCGGGTGATACCTCTCAAAATAATATATCTTATCCTGGAATAGCAAGCATGATAGCCTTATTATACAGTCTACTACTGCTCAAACCCTCGGTATCCAGACACTGCATAAGACAATAACATGCTCTCCTCTCATAACTCTTAAATGAGTAGAAACTATCACACAATATAAACATCAGATAATATCGCTATCCAACAATAAATACACTTATAAATATAAGGCTGATACTGGCCACGCACCCACTAAACCCGACTCACCTGCAAATTTTATTGTTACTATTTCTATTGTGACGCACCCATGTCACCCCAAAACCTTCCTCATACTTATAAGGATAAAACAAAAATTTTACCTCCGTTTACCATCTGCCTTGCCTGGTCGACAGGTTCCTGAACATAGTTCTCACGTTGGAACTGACTCAAGAGTTGCTGCAATGGTTGTACTTACAGGACTCCATCCTGTAGATGCCCCTACCTCGCTTTGGGCAATCCCTTCTTTTATGGACTAGACACCCACAAGTGAAACATCGGCCCGAAAAATCTCCCTGCCTTTGACCACGGCTCTGCTGGCCTCCCTCGTAAACCTCTTAGCACCACCTCCTTGCCATGAATCCTGCCCCTGGTGTCTTACAGATTGCTGCTGCTGCTGTGGTGCTCCATTAGCACTGCTACCTCCTGCCTTGCCCTACTGGCTAGGCTCACCCCCTCTCTTGCTCCCCTTCACATGGAAGCGGTGGTCCTGGTAGTGTAAAAGTGTGGCATTGACGACGTCTGTGTAAGTCACCAATGCGGGGTTACCAATCAAGTGCTGCATGATCCATCAGATTAAACCATCCATAAACTTCACCTTCTTCCTTTCCTCATTGTTCACCTCGTTTGGAACAAAATTAGCCAAACAAGTGAACTCATCCTCGTACTCGGCTACTGAGCGATCTCCCTGAGTTACCTCATTGAACTTCTTCCGCATCTCTGTCTCAACGGCTGACGAAAAGTATTTGCGATCGAACCGCACCTAGAACTCTACAATAGGCATCGTGTCCCTCTCCTCCACAGTGATAACTAACTCCCACCACTGTAATGCTGCTCCTAGTGGCCTAAAAGTGGCTAACATTTGCTTTTGCACCTCGCTACACTCTACCATGCGCAGGTGGCGCTAAATGTCCGTCTTCTACTGGCACGCCGTAATCACATCTGAACTCTCCTGAAACTCTGGTGGGTGGACCTTTTGAAAATCCTCCCTAACTCTTTGCCACTCCGACGACCCCGGGTGGGCCTGGACAACTGGCGCCACTAGCTGCAGTGGCTGCTGAACCTGAGGAAAATGATGATCCATGACAGTCATCGCTGCATTAACTGCCTGTGCTACTATCGCAGCCACCTCTGCTGCTGTCATTGTCCCTTGTGGTGCCTGTGGCTCTTGCTGAGCCTCCCCCTCTTCGTCTCTCGCCACTGCTCTCTCGACAGTCGTCCTCTCCTGGGTGGCATCTGAAAACAGATCGAATTGTATGAGTTCACAGTTTATACAATTATTATAGTAGAAGAACGTAAATCTCAAAATGCGTTATCATGAATGTAACAGTCCTAATAATAGGGCTCTATGTCAAAGAATGCTACGCTGAAATCGTAGTAAGCCGTACACATCCTATGGACACTAGAACCTGATGCTCTGATACCATCGGTGACACCCCACCTATTCTAACACGGGTGATCAGTCATTCATTAAAACAAATAGGAATCTCATCTCGTTCATTCTTAGCATCACTATCGAAAACTTTTTTTTTTCTTTTTTTCAAAGACTACAATTTATTCATATGGGGTAGAAGAACTAGCCTCTTCTAAATAGCTAACATCCTTGGAAGAAACAAGAGAAAAATTGACTGAAATGCAAATGAGGTTCTTTATAGCATAGAACCCTTACAATGAAATAAATGAACGAGGAAACTAAAGCAAACTTAAAGAAACCTATAACGAATACTTTGCACCAATGACTTCTACTCATTCCTAAAAGAAGGATAACTCCATTTGTCCACTCTAATTAAACCCTTTAGATCCTTAGGAAAGTCAATTGACAAATGAGAACTAGTGTTTGACAGTTGAAAGCTGCCTAATTTTGCAAGGAAGTCTGCTACTTGATTTGCCTCCCTATAGATATGAACAATCTTGAACTTTAATCCCTTTATAATATTATGAATCTTGTGAACATGCCATTTAATTTTCCATGGGATAGAACATTTGCTAGAAAGACAATCTACAAGGGTTCTTGAATCACTTTCTATAATGAGATAATAATCTGACAAATCATTATATAGCTCCACACCTTTCAAAAGCGCTAAAGCCTCTGCTTCCATATTTGTAACTTCTCCAAAATGAAAATTAAAAGCCCATACCATATCCCCGAAATGATTTCTTAGAATACCTCCACCTCCTCCCAAGCCAGGATTCCCTCTAGAACTTCCATCAATATTTAACTTTAGAACTCCTGATGGGGGAAATTCCCATTTGATCTGCAACCTCTTATTGAAAGCATTTGAAATTTTTGGAGCTGAAATTGATTGAATCTGGAGATGAATTTGAAAAAGAACAGTAGACACACTAGGACTGCCTTCATCGTACTTGCATTTATTTCTCAAACACCATAAGCACCAACAAACTATGGCAGGGACAATAATAGAGACACCATGGTTTAATTTAACCCCATACAACCACCATTGAAATAATTGATTTCGGAAGCCGCCACCTTTACTTCTTTGAATGCCATATTCTTTAGTAATATTATCCCAAACTGAGTCTGCTATGTATCCCTTCTCGAAAATATGATCAGTTGTTTCTTCTTGCGATCGCGAGCAACATTGGCATTTAGAGGGACCTCTTATCCCAATAGATTTAATTTTCTCATCTGTAGGAAGCAGATTATTCATGAGTTTCCACATAAATACTGAAATTTTCACTGGAAGGGAACTATGCCATATAAATTTTGTGCTCATGCTTGAAACTCCTCTAAGTCTACTTAGACTCCAAGCTGAAGAGGTGGAAAAAGATCCAGAAGTAAATGGCTTCCAGATCAGAGTGTCTCGTAAGTTAGGGAAAAATTCTTGAAATTTTAGCATCTGGACAGCAATGTCTGGCTTGAAGAAATTCATAACCTTTTCCTTATTCCATTTTCTATCTGGAAACCAAAAATCTTTTAAAAGACCTGCTTCGACTTCTGTAGCATTCTTACAATCAGCTATGCCCCAATTATCTTTGATAACATTAATATTACCTTCCCCTATAATCCACTCCATATACTCTTCTGCTTTGTCTCTGATAGAACACATTCTATTCCATGTTTGCCTCCCCCTCTCATTGGAGCAACTGTCGGGTGATGTTTCCTACAGTAGGCTGCTTGCATAAATTTAGACCACATGGAGTTTTGATTTCTAAAATGCCACCACAACTTCATACTATTTTAGTAGAGGTAGTCACCTTTGGGAGGGAATAACCTGCAAAAAAAACTGTGAACAGCCTTGAGAACATCCAATTTGATATCCTCCCAGAAGAAGGTGAAAAAATAGCCATTGAAACCATCAACACCTGGACCACTGGTTGCATTAAGGCCCTTCACTACTGCCTCTACTTCTTCCAAATTAGGCCATTCAATAAGACTCTTGTTCATTTGCTCATCCACCAAGTGAGGAACACATTGCAAAAACTGCTCTTCTTCTCTCGGATTGCTTGTTAGATCAGACTGGAACATATCTGAAAAATATTGAACTGCTTCTGATTGGATATCCTCTTTAGTCTCTGCCCAAGTGCTATCCTTCTTTCTTATTCTTGAAATGTGTAATTTCCTTTGCTTGCTTTTGACACATCTGTGGAAGAAAGCTGAGTTCCTATCTCCTTCAGTAGTCCACGTATCCTTAGACTTTTGGGCCCAAAATTCAGCTTCAATCTTCAGGCTTTGATTACTAATAGCATTGATCTGAAATAACCTCTCTCTATTTAGCTCAGATTGGTCATTTTCGAACTCCAATTCTGCTTGTAAAAGCTGATCTTCAGCATCCCTAGCAGACTGAAAAATATCTCCATAGGCTTGTTTACTCCACCTACTAAGCTTACCCCTTATAGCTTTTAATTTCATCGAAATGGCCACAATCGGATTAGAGCATTCCACTTCTCTCCAGGTGGATCGAACTATGTTAGTACAGTCTTCCTTCTCAGTCCACAAATTGAGAAACTTAAATGATTTTTTTAGGCATAGAATTTATCCCCTTTCTAATTCATTCTTAACATCAAAAACTTTTTAAATTACTAACCACCTATGTTAAATTAAGCCGGTGTCAAAATTTTATCTTTCATTAACCACACAACAATAAGAAAAATAAAATATTCTAAACCATCCACACAATGATAGAGTCTAAAACATCACGTGATAAATCACTGAATAAAATAATACCGAATAAACCACCGGTTCCTAAATCAAAATCCATATACAAGTTTAAAGTAAATACAACCAAGTTTGATAAATACTGAATAACTGAAATACTGAACAGTCTGAAGGGGAAATACGCCCAAATGAAATACTGAAATGAAATCTTATCTAGAAATGAATAGTTGAAGTATCCGCATCAAATCCTGCAAGCCTCCACAATGCTGCAGCTACGCATCCCTGGAATGAATCATCAAACTTGGCGTCCCTGTGGCTGGACACCAAAAATGTTTTGGAACAAAGTAAAAAAATAGATTTGACACAGGTCAGAGCCCGAGAAAACCTTTTTAAAAATATTTAGCCTGTATTTAAATCACGTTTAAAAATAATTATTAAATACGCATGTTAGTTCCGCATACACTCCCTTGAGTTCCTTACCTCTCATATAATGTGCACGCCTAATGCATCCTACCTAGCTATGCTACCCAGCCTAACTAGACATCCGTATCTAACTAATCACAAAAAGTTCATCTCTCCCTGTACCACCCATACAGTACGCTATCGTAACACTAATAACTAACATTTCTCGTATGTTATTATTAAACAATTTAGATTAAGTTCTCATACTTCATTCACTTTTAGATATCCACTATCTACCTTCTTACTGTCACACAAGTAGAATAATCATTCATTATTATCACACCATTAATGAGGTTTCACCACACTTCAGTTGCTTTTATATATACACTCTCTATCTTTTTTACTATCACACATAAATATAATGATTCACACTTGTATATATTTATCACACATATAGTATCTACAACTATAGCATCCCCATAATGGCCCCTCTTGATGCTGACATACTCTGCTATCAAGTCCATATACCTCTCGTACCCAAATCAAGGACTATCGGTTCGGTATGTCTCCTCGTACCCAAAAATAAAATCCACAAATATTGGAGGTGAACATAGTTCCAAGCCTTTGGGCTACGCACATACCTAACGTACCCAAATGACCATAAATACTATCGTACACTCAGTGATCGTACCTAGGTTCTATGTTTTAGGGTACACATCCAGACCTCGCTAGAATCACCAAGGTGGGATCGCCCTCTGAGCAGAAACCTCCGGATAGCAGTCAACATAAGTATGTTCACAAACATAGCAAATCACATCATAGGCATTCACACAACCTATATATATATATATATATATATATATATATATATATATATATATATATATATATATATATATATATATATATATATATATATCCAACATAGGTATACACACGACCTATAAGCATTCCCAGTATAGGCATACACACAACCTATCAATATAGTCAGTATAGGTATACACATAACCTATAATATATCCCGTACGTAGTATATAACTCTCAAATACTTAACGTACTATCAATTTACCATAATAACCTCTCATATACATATTTTCGAGTATCACTCACTACACGAAGGTCCTAGTTACCCCTTAATTAATGTCAGTAAATAATATATCTCTATCCTACTGGTTTACGACTTGGGTTTACTCACGCTCCTCGTAACCCGTTCTAATTCTCAGAATTTCTTCAACTACACATTATGCCCGAAAGGTCCTAGCCTTAAATCCTCTCCTTTGGCTAAGGCCGAACCTTACCATAGTCTATCGAAATTCAATAGGTCCCTACCTATAATTTAAAAAATCACCCAAAACGTATCTTGATCAAAAGTCGCAATTTCAGGAATAAATAAGAGAAATTGGTGATGATGGTCCAGAAGGTCTGATTTTTTTGATTGATGATGGAGTTGTTCTTCCCTTGCTCCGATCTCAATTTCAACGATGTTCGTGGTGCAAAACGATGTAGGAAAGCCTAGATTCCTTCTTTTCTTCCTCTCCTATGGCCTCCTCTCTCTATAAGGTGTTCTAACCCTATTCTCCCACTTAATTGCGCTTATATAATTCTCAAATTTTCGGAGTTCCATCTATCACAAACTCCCGAATGATCGAAACGCCCTTATTTGGTGCCGATTTGGTCTAAAATCGTCCCTGGACCCAATCAGCACACCCATGTAAACTATTCTAACTATTTCGATCCTTCCGGAATCAATCGTGGCCTCAAAATAACCATCCGAGTCACTCTACCATGAGTTTCCATCTCGACCTCATATAGTTCACACTCGACCTTGGTTGAGATCTACCATAGTCACATCACCATTACCCGTTATGACGTAAAATAGTAAATCACTATCCACTTAGTACTTATCACTCATAATCATTTATCATCACCTCTTCTAATTAATATTTTAATCAACAAGAAAAATAAATCCCACTAAATTACAGCACACGTGAAATTCCAAAAACACCGTATTAATTAATTTCTAATTGCTAAAAAATACGGGGTGTTACAAACATATATTTATTCTGGACATGTTTTAAGTGGTTAAACTATATCTTTTTTGGCTCGTAATTTTTTTACCTATAAAATCTTATTTGGATTTGGAAGTCCGGGCTATATGGGGGGGGGGGGGGGGGGCTAAGCAGTGTCCTACCTTGCCTATAGTCAGGGCCAACCTGGACTTTGAAAGGGATGTATACAATAGGAAACAAGAAATATGTAGTTTTCCTTAATTGGTACGTCCAAGTTACATCCCAACTTGTGTATGTTTGATATTTTTCTCCATTTATATTTTTTTTATTAACATCTGAAAATCAAAACTAAGGAAAATTACACCCAAAACAATCTGCAACTAGTCCAATCAGTCACTAGGCAAGGCCCCATAATGAGAAGGGTGGAGTTATTGGGGGCTTATTTGAAGTATTGTGGAAATTGCACTCATTCAATTGTTTAGTTTTACTGTATTATATTCTTAGGTTAGTAAATTTGGTTATGGGGTGATATACTTTGGAATATTCTTATTGCGCCTTCTTTGGTCTTTTTTCCATTTTAGGTTATATCTTAGATAGTGAGACAACTCCAGCCTATAAATAAAGGCTTTGGCAACAATTGTAATCACTTGTTATTTTAGTGTTAGAGAGATCTAGGCTTGTCAATCTGGCTACGAGAGTTGGGTTTGAATATGCTCAAGCTCGACTCACAATTATTTCGGGCTTCGGGCAATTTAAGTTCAGGTTTGTAGGATTTAGGCTCAAACTTGATAGCAAGCTCCGGGCTCTTATTAGGGCCTATCTGAATAAAAACAATATACTTTTCTTATTATAATTTGTTGCCTCATGTAATATTTACAACATACATTTTATAAACAACACGCAAAGGAAATAAAGTTCACACATTTATTCGAAAACAAGCTGAGATTAAAGGATTCTTCTACAAATTGAACTCAAAATGATTATTTTTTCAGTTGTTCTTAGTACTTGTAATATAGTGCTGTCATTACAATAATTAATATCAAGTTATATAAAAAATGTAGTTGGAATATTACAATAGATTCATGAACTTGTATATGACTATTTATTTTTTAAAGCAAAACATTTTTTTATAAATTTGTAATAAGTGTTGTTTTTATCAACTTAAAATGTATATATATATATATATATATATATATATATATTCGGGTTCGAGCCCAATTCGGGCTCAAGTTCGACTCGATTTACAAGAGTCCGAAAGGTTGGTTCAAGCCTAACCCGACTCAAGCTCACTTAGAGATAAAATTATATTAATCGTGCTGAATGGACGGACTTCGGGATTGCCCGACCTAATTGACAACCCTAAAAAGATCATTCTAATTTGCACTCGCTTTTGTGTGCCATTTGTTGTGTTATGTAAAATTGCCATTGGTATTAGATCCATAAGGGCTCCCGCGTGACAACTTCAATGGAGCGCGAGAGATTAAACCAACTTAGGTTTGAACACGCCTCTTTACCTTCTAAGACACCCTTACTCGCATCATTTAAAAGATTCAAGGCTTCACCTCCGCGCACCACCAACTGGTGGTGGCGTCCACCTATTTTCTATCCTTCACCACCATTGACTTACCCCCAATCTACGATCAAGACCTACAACAACTCTAGCAAAGGAAAAACAAATAAGATAGGAGTGAAGTCCTCTAGTTCGTGCTTCGATGGAGAACGATGAACAATATGATTATAATTTTTTATTGCTCGTGTGCCATTTATTGGGTTACATCACCCCAACTTTTGCTTTCTTATACAACCAATCTGCCACAATATTTTTCTGTTTAACGATGATATATGTTAGGACTAGTCTCGTTAATAGTATTAGCACAACTCGGGCTCATCAAATAATCATATACGAGTTAGAGAGCTGTTGCATCTTCATAAATGAGGGAGAAGCCTTTTGAAGTAATATAGCTGATACGACGCAAATATTGCGTATTTCACCCGTTAACCTACGCCTTATTAGCCCCCTTGGGTATCTTAATCCCTATATTTATGCTCGTTAACCAAACAACCTCGAATTTCTATGTTAACATATTTTGCAGGGGTTAATTGAGCTTTTGTAGGTATTTGGATGCTTAGTATGAAGTTTGGATGCATTCCGGCGAAGTTTCGTACACAATCGCACGCGCAAGGGCAATTTAGTCATTTTACAATTTGGGCAACTGGCCAAATTTCTTCACGAAAGTTGAAGCCCTCTGAGCTAGCTTCGCGTGGCCGCGAACGGTGCGCGATTCCGATTCATAACGAAGAAGTTACGGAGATTTCAGCGGAGGAAAAACAAGGAAAGCAAAAGAGGAGAAGAGAAGGAGAAGGGAAGAATGCAGTGTGCTGCTGCCTGGCCAAGACCTGCTTGATCGATCGATCGACCCATTTGGTCGATCGATTGACCATTCTAAATTGTCGATTTTTGGCCTTGATCGATCGATCGATCAAAGGGATCGATCGATCGATCCCCTGTTTTTCAACAGATATTTTCATTTCTTTTCTTTCTTCTTTTCTTTTAATCCAACTTACTATAAATGCAATGTTTGTTGAGATAGCAGTAGATACACGATTTTAGGTTAGTTAGCTTAGGGTTTGGGGATTTGAGAGCTCTTCTTCTTCCTCTCTTGGTTTGACACCCTTTAGGGTTTGTAATTGGTACTTTCATCTTCCCTCTCCATTAATATTAGTTGTATTTCCTTTATTCTTGCTTTGTTAATTATATTTACATGCTTTCATAATTAGTTTACTTGCTTTAATTCTTACTTTCCTAGTTTAATTAACATGATTTAGTTTAGTTCACTATGCACCCTTAGATAAATAGGGTCGGGATTTCATTTTCGCCATTTACTGGTTTGGACCTCGAAAGTTAGGTTTTGTGTAAAATTGCATTTAATTGAAACCGCGTGTATTAAAGTTGGATTCTTATGCATTTAACTTTCTTTGTCACGCAACGTTAGTGTTTATAGCGACAATCCGAATTTAATCCGCGTGCGACCATTTTCCGTTAAATGTTTAATCTCGCAACTTTGTCTTAAATTCCTTATTGTGTGATGTTTATGCTTAATTGGATATGCTCGATTAAATTTCTTTCGAGCCTTAACTCTAGTTAGTAGTTGTTTCGATCCGCGTGGTAGGATGCGATCCCGATCCTCTCTTTCCTTTAATTTAGCGTTAACTTATTCTTTTCTTTTTCCAACATAATCACCCATCACCTTTTCTTATTCTTTTACACCATTTTTATTCTTGAAGTTTTAAAACAATTAACATCTAAAATTCAATCACTCCCTGTGGATTTCTTACGATACCCGACTTACCGCTGTGCTTGCTTGTCAAGTGTAGTAGTAGCTTAGGTTTTTTGTATTGCGGCGGCGAAACACACAACGATTGTGTCCTCACACGAACACACTTTTTCCGCCCGGTCACAAAATGGCGCCGCTGCCGGGGAGTGTGTTTTAGATAGTAATTGTTTTATTATTTCGTATTATTTTTCCTTTTGTATTTGTATTCTTTGTTTTAACCTTTTTTGCAGGATAGCATATTTGAGCGCTAAGAAACTTTGATTCGTGGTTGCTCACTTTCTTGCTCGGATTCTCCATCTACAAACAACGAGGTAATCATGTCCTACTATTATAGATATTACGGTTATTCTAATGATTCATACTTTGGGGATAGTTTTCAAGTTTTTCATTTTCAAGATTTTCTTGAAAATGAAAGACTTGAAAACATTTATCGCAATAAAAATCGTTATTGGGAGTTTGAGTTGGATTCATATTTTGAAACCAATGATGATTTTTATTCCGATGATTTAGAAGATGAGATTTTACCAAATGAGGAGTTCGAGGCTCTTGAGCCGAGGAAGCCTACTTTGGAAGAAACTTTTCTTCTTTACTCCCAAGGTTTGGAAAGCTTAAATGATGCTGGAATGAGACTTGGAGCACTTTGCGATGAGATGAATTCTTATGCATAAAACAACGAGGTGGTGGAAACTTGTGTTTCACCTAAATTTTTTGAAGAATTTCTCATCGAATGTGAATCTCTCTCCCCCGAAATTCAATCTCCTTCCGACGATATGTTGACGGAGATTGAATTTATTTCATTACCATATACATTTTCCGTCATTGAACCATTAGAATTACAGGTTGATTCCTATGAGTCGGTAGAAACTTTTAAAACTTCTACACTTTTTGCCGATGAGGACTCCTTGCCAAACTTGTTTTCGATGGATGTTATCCCCACGTGTGCACCACCTCCCATTCCATTTGAAAAAACTTTGGTAGGAGAGTCTATTTTTCTTGGACCTCAAGTGTAACTTTCCCCCTTGTTATCCAAATCCCCCATCGTCCACCCAAAATTTCAAATTGGCGATGGTTCACTTTTTTCACCACCCACATGCCTTCCGTTGTTCAAACGGAATTCATATCTTTCGGGAGGCATGTTCGCTTTGGAGGGTCCACCATTGATCTTTCAAAGTCAAATCCCTTTTTGGGTGGACCCTCAACTATTTAGACTTCTAGCGTATAGTTAGTGTGAAGCCTAAATAGTAGGTTGTAAATAATTAGCTTTTTAATTTTCTTTATTTCCTATTTTTCTTTCCTTTTAATTTAGTCTAGTGTAATTAGTAAACTTTTTGTTATTTGTTTTTGCTATGCTCGGTACTAACTTGTTTTGTAGATTTCATTGGACTCGTGCTTATGGAGATCTCTCCAATTTTGGGTAATATCGTTCTTTTCCTCTCTTTGTGTTGTGTTCTTAATGCGCATTGAGGACAATGCAACATTTAAGTTAGGGGGTGTAGGATATTCTATCCATTTCTTTGTTTTGTCCATGGATTTGCTTACTTGTTAATTACTAAGTATGCCTTTTTGTGAAAAATTTAAAAATTTTCAAAAATATTTTCTTTCTTTTTTCTCCTTTGTTGGGCATTTTGCCTTGTTTTCGATGATAAATTTCAATAATTGTCCGATCCAATAGACAACTCAATGATGCATGTTCTCGATTTTAGAAGTTACTGGACTTTAGTCCTCAAATCATTGATATTGTGAATAGCTTCATGAATTAAACTTTACCCCTTGAGCATATGCACTTTCCTTGTTATATTGATCTGGTTTAAGATTTTTATAACTCGGTAATCTTTTGTTGCATCGTATATACTTACACCGAGTAAGCTTTGTACCTTTCGTCGTTTGTGAGCGTTATACACTATTCTTTTCTCATTGAAAACGCTGAATTCGTTGGTAATCTCACTATTCTTTCATTTGACCGTTCATTAATTGAGTTCATACTTGAAATGTGTTACTTGAGCATGATTTTCATATATTGTTTTGGCTCGAGAATTGCGTAAACTTTGTGAAATGATCATAGGCCATCTTTGTTATATCACCCATATTAGCCTTGACCCCACCCTTATATGTTTACCCTCGTTAACCCCTTTGAGCCTAAATATAGCCCTTTCGTTTCATTACCCAAAATCCCATAACCAACTCCAAATTGGAGTTTTAAGCCATACATACACCTTACATACCTTTGTTTGAAATGTTACTTGGGATTGAATGTTGTTGTTGTATTGCGGTTGCAATTTTAGGCATATGAGAGTTTGATAAGCAAAGTAAAGAAAAGTAGTGAAAAAAAGTGAAGAAAAAGAGAAAGCAAAAAGCAAAAGAAAACAAAAGAGAAAAATGAGAAAAAGAAGAAAAGAAAAGAAAGAGAAAGTTGTAAATGTTGTGTATAGTGTTCAATAAGCTTTGATTACTCTCCCCGATGATATATCTAATGCTTGTTTTGGAACTTTCTTTCCATTTTTGATATTGCCCGCATCCTTCCCATTATTCCAAGTTTTCATCTCCGAACACTTTGAATCCGTACATATACCTTTCATTTCGTACCTTAACCCCAAACCTACATTACAACCCTATAAAGTCCTATGTGATCTTAGGGTGCATTTAATTTAAAAGTCATAATAGTTTTGATAATCTGTGAAAATGCATTTCGCCTCTTTTGATGAGTGGTATCTTTCATTGAGATTACAAGTTTTTCATTTCCTATATAGCGCTCTTCTTTTGTGACATGTGTGCGGCCTAGTTTCCATTTACATTTACTCTTTTTGCCCGCATGTCCCGTGTATTACCTCCCATTCCGAGTGATTTCATTTGTTGAGCGTAATGCCCGTGAGGATTGAATGTATGCTTGCTTTGATTAGTATCCGATTTATATAATTAATGCCCGTGTATTACCTCCCATTCCGAGTGATTTCATTTACATTTACTATTTGGGTCGATCAATCGATAGTTTGGGGCCTCCCCAATTCCATTCATTGTTGGATCATTTCACGAAAATGACCAAATCTTGATCGCTTGGACTTGAATTAATGTACCATGTTAAAGAACTACACCTTCATGAACTTCCTCCATCTAGATCATGAAGTATTAATTTACAAAAATGCCTTTAAAGTTTTGTCATGAATCGAAACCTGGCCAAAACACTTTCAATTTCTCCTTTAAGCAATCCAACACCCATAAAGGCTAAAATAAACCTTCAAAATACACACACACACACACACACACACATTAATTATATATATATATATATAATTAATGTGTGTGTGTGTATCGAATATAAAGGTTATCTAGTATAAGAGCATAATTATAGGGGAAAATGGGAGGGTGAATTTTGGAACGCATAAATAAAAGGGGTATTTGAGGCAAATACTCCAGACTAATCAATTAGATTTTATGTGCATCTTCAACTATGCGTTACACTATAAGATATGGGATGCAAAGTAAGTTGAGGATGGATTGATTAGAAAGAAGAATTTGCAAGATGATGCAAAATTTAGCTAAAAATTACAAAATAAATAAAGGCATATCCCCATTACTAGCACGTTGTTGTAATAGCTAAAGGAGGGCATCAATCGCAAGTTTTGGATAGAGAAAGGGTTTCTCTATGCAAAGGGAAACAATCCGTATTTGCCAAAATCCAGGTAAATCAGAGAAGTTTTACTCAAACAAACTTAAAATGTGATTTATGGAGGGTAGGGATGGCCACTTACCTTACTTTTAAAGAGTTACTATTAGACTGTATAGAAGTTGATGTTCAGTTATAGGTTTATATATATTTGGTTGTCCAATAGGAAAAAAGAAGAAGGAGGAAGAAAACCAATATTAGAACCTCTCCACATTCTAATTAGGCAAGGGGAGAGTGAATCGATGGGCTTCATCAGTGGTTTGCCAAAGGTGAATGAGTTCACGTTGTAATGGTAGTTTTTAATCATTTTTCCAAGTACATTACTTTCATTCTTGTTCCTAAAGTTTGTTCCGTATAAGTGGAAATATATTTGTTTTTAGGCGTATTGTAGGGTCGTGGGGACTACATCTTGACATAGCCTACGACTGAGATGTAAGATTTATAAGGAAGTTTTGGAAGACCTCATTTGAGAGATTGGAATCAAAATTGGAGTTAGTTACTTAATGCCAATTTGTTTTTACAACCTCTATCAAAGTTTGTTTACTTAGCATAATTCATTTGAGCTTACAATTACACAACAAGATCTTACTCCACATGAGTTGGCTAAGAAAAAATCACACAATCAACATCCAACAACCAATTGCTATGCACATCGGAGGTGAGGAAGAATTGGGGAATTTAATGGTGTTTTAGCAAGGTTAATAATGAGAATGAAGAAATGGACGGATGAAAGTAAAAGGCTGATGGAGTTTAACACTAGTGACATGATTGCCCCAGAAGTTTAAAAAAGGTAATTGTAAGGCCCCAAAACATGATTAAGAATGGTAATTATGTGATTAAGTATAAGTTATGATTTATAAGTTTGGTGAGGGGTGTTAAACAGGTAAATTATCATATTTGGGGGATGCATACTTATGTGGTATATGTGTTGTTTGAATTAGATGTTAACCAAGCTTATGATCGGGGATAACTTATTTAGATCATATGATTAGTTATGTGGTTAAATGAATTATGAAAATATGTTTTTCATACATCAGTATTATTATAAAATACAACCAAGGTTGGTCTGAAATTGGTGATGTTTGGTCGCCAAATGTGAAAGTTATGAATTTTTGAGTAAAATATTACTCTTATGTTAGAGCCCAAATTAGTCGTACTAATTTTATGATTTAGGGAAAACATAAAATATGAAAGTTGTAGATATATAAGTTATATACGTGTGGACACAAAGCAGGAGTTAATCGGTGTCCGTACTAGTGAGTTATGGTGATTTTACAAAGGCGGAACAAATCTGTCATTACTGGAATTGTCTTATTGGACCGCTTGTCCAATCAATCACATGCCACCACCTTATATTGGCTACATGACCACGTTTTATGGTTATAAGAGCAGACCTTATCATATTTTTCATTTCATATTACAAGCTTTGGAATAAACATGCTTATGGAGAGAGAAGAAGAAATTTAAGGAAGAAACCCTTTGGAAAATTTTGATTAATTGAGAAATCCTCGTAAGGTAATTACTTATTTATTAAAGTTGGTCCCATGGATGAATTCTACCCTTGGTATATTTTTGTTTCTGGTTTGTATGACTATTTAAATGATACCCATTTTACCAAATTGAGTTAAACTAAGGATGGCTTAAGATCATACGTGAGGAATTGTGGTAGGATCGTAAATGTTAACTTTAAAGTCCCATTTTTGAATTTCCTTCTTATGAAGCTTTTTGATGTGGGAAATCTATATATATGATGTTTGAATATACTAAAACATGTTTAGTATTTGTTTCCATGATTGATACGGAGGTAGAGGTGATATATGCTTAAAAAGATTAAGTTATGCTTTAATGTTTTGCTCCGACTTAGTTGTGTTAAAAATGTCATAAATAATGGAATACTTATTGAAATAAAACGATTCCAATTGGAGATTACGATAGACCCATATATGTATATTATATCCCAAAATGATGTAAAAATACCAATAAATAAATCTTGGGTGATAGTTTGGAAGTTCAGGTATAAAATCTGCCTCAAAAGTGTAAGTGCGCACACCAAGTGTTCGACGGTTTGCTTGACTTAGCAAAATGAACTCTAAAAATTATGTAACTTTCATTTTATATTATTCAATATGTTTAATATAAGTTTAAATGATTTATAACCGAGGTGGCGGTTATATATACTTGAAAAATGTTAACTTATGCTTTGATGGTCTACTCAAACTTAGATGTGTTAAGAGTGGCCTAAATCATTGAATACTTGTTGAAATCAAGAAATTCCAATTGGAAATGTTAGAGAACATACATGAGTATGATATAATTGAAGGGGAGAATCAAATATCTTCTATTTTGGCTTGGGGGTTTAGTTGCAGCTGAAGTTTTGTTGTTATTTTTCTCCAGAAATGATTTGGAAAAGGTTTTAATAAAATGGGCATAACTTTGTCTAGAGAATTCGTAATTTAATTTCGTAAATTATGTTAAAACCCTAATGAATAAGGTGGTATAGAAATGTTAAGTATCATATCCAATTAATTTACAGTTATGTCAGATTGACCAACTTATGTGACGTGTTACTGAGTTTAATGTGATTTGGTGTATTCAAATACTAATGATGTTGGATTGTTAAGTGGGGAAGCGGCTAACACTACCATACCAAGGAAATAGTTTTGGTATTAATCTTAGTAGCAAATTCAAGGTGAGTGACCTGTCCTATGAAATATATATGCTTAAATTTTCATATGGAATTGTGTAGTTAAATGCATGTGTGGTGATACTTATGGAGTGGTGTGGTGTTATGAAACATATGCATATGATTAAAAATGTTAAATGATGTTATTTAATGTTATGGAATGAGGTGGGACCTCTATCTAATGTTAAGGACTGTGGATTGAAAATGTTAAATGATGTTATCTAATGTTATGAACTGAGGTGGGACCTCAATATAATGTCAGGGACTGTGGTGGGTCCTACGGGATGCGGTGGACCCGTTAATCCAGCTTAAAGGTTTGTTGTACTCGGGCCTAATTATGGGATCCGATATCTCCATTAACTAGGAGTTAATTGTACTGGCGGGTCCAGGCTTGCGAGAGTTACACAATTCCTGTTGGGTTATAACATTAGAAAATAAAAATGGTTATTCAAATTGGTTATATGTCTGGTGTATGTGTGGTATATGGTGATTCACTAAGATTATATTTCTTACACTGCTATAGTGTTATGTGTCAGGTATGCCTATCATTTGGAGTTCACTGCCAAGTTAGGACCATAAAATGGGGGAGTGACGGATATCTAATATAGGTTCAATATCAACAAGCTTTTAGGGTAAATGTTAAACTAAAGAACTTTTGCATGGAAAGTTGTTTAGTACTTGTAAATGACATGTTAAGGTAGTTATGTTTTCATCCAAACATACTTTTGAAAAAGATAAAAAATATGGTGCAATTTTCAGAGAGAATTAAAGTAAAGTATTGTTTAAGAGAATTTATCTCTAAATAAAAGGTTGATTTTAAGTTAATTAAGTCGTGGTGCGACAACTTGGCATCAGAGCATGGTTATTAGATTCTTGACAGGGTGTGAGGGTCTAGATTGGCAGTGGACGTAGAAATTGTTTTGAGTCATAAGTATTCATTTTCAAGGGATACATTTAAGTATGTTGGATCCCTGAGGCATGTACACGAAGGGTTTGGTATTAAGTTTTAAATTTTCTTTGTTGACTAACATCTGTAATTTATACACATATATTGTTATACGTGATATGAAATGCAAGGATTTTATAGGAAAGGAAATAAGATGTTAAGGTTTATTCAGGGATGACAGCGAATACAGGTATTTTAATATAAAGCATTGCATTGTTTTTTATGTTGTATGAACAAATATGCTATTAAAGAAATTTTTTTAAAGACACAATGTGGTATACAAAAATGTGAAGTATTGGAAGTGATCTCTCCTTATACTGGTATATGTGAACTTGATAAAAATTATGAAGTATTGGAGGTGATCTCTTCCTATGATGGTATATGTGTACTTAAGTCGTGTTACATATATCATTATGAATGGGTGCGCTCCTCATCTGTATAGGAGAGTGATGTACGAGAACACATATTCCATTAAAGGATAGGAAGTGAAAAGAATTATGGTTACATGATTATGATGAGACTTAAATTGTTGGAGTGTGAATAAAAAAATGAAGATTCACATAGTAAAGGTTAAATGAGAAGGTTAGTAGTTGTATATGTTTATATATGTGAAAAGGTATGAAATTCAATAACTAGTCGATATATCATAAATGTTCAGAATATGGGTTCATAGTGAATTATGATAAGTAGAATAAAAGATTAATGAGAGTTGAGATGTATGTCTTTAATAGTATGAGCACATGTAGTGGATATTACTCTTGTGATGTTTTAAAAAGGTTATATGAATAATAAAGTTGAGATAAGATGTTAAAGAGTTGGAAGTTTAAAAATATTGAGGAGTCCTTCTAAGAATATGAGTTGTGGATGAGTATGGGAAAGATGTTAGTCAGGTTTAAATATTTACACTTGGGTTGGGTGCATATTGAGTTGTAGTTGTCATTGTGTGTATGTGTTACCACTAAGAGTACGTTATATAATTAATATGATTGACATTATACAGAGTCATCAAGAACTATGTGTAAGGAGAATGTGCCATGTGAGATACCATAATATGGAACATTAAGGTATTTGTATAGGTTATTGGAAAGAGATACGACATATAATAGTTAGATAAGTATTATGTGGTTGGTAAGTATGGTTAAAGTTTCAAGTGGTGATGTTATGTCTAACATCCATGTTATCAAATGGGAGAAATGAGTGTATTAATGATGTTTTGTAAGACTATCATATTAATAAGGATTGGAGTAAGATTATGATTGTAAAGTTATGGTGTTGGATAAATGACTTTTTATGGTCATTGTATGTTTAGTTAACGAACAATCAAACATTACTAAAAAAAGGGAATATAGTGAGAAGTTATATTGAGTTCATAGTGTGTGACTGCACATTATACATGAAAGTGAATATGTAATATTGTTTAAAAGTAAACATTTGGTGAATGATTATTCATTATCGATATATGGAAAGTAGTGAGGCAATCTTTAGATTAAGGATCGTAAGAACGATATTTAACATACTCTAAAATTGCAGAGATGATACGGATAGTAGTCCAAGTCGAACACATGAATTTGGTATTGAGTGGATGATGAGAAGATGTCGTGTAATAAGTTAGTATTGTAATACAATGTTTATCAATTGAAGTATTGAATGGAAGTTACAGAGATGAACTAAAAGAAGTTAGTCTTGTATTTGAATATTTATTATTTGAAATGTTATACGATGGTAAGGATGAACTATAGGAATGAAGTGAGAAACGTAAAGAATGATGTTTGATTTATTAAAAATGTTCACTCATGGTGAATATAACAGTACACAACCGATAATATATTATGTGTGAATGTTCAACATACATATATAAAGGTATGACATAATATATGAGTTGGGAATTGACTTTCATTGATAAGAAATCACTAGACGGTTATCCTTACGTATGAACGATAAAGACGCTTATGTGTTGATAGATCTTGGGTCTACACATTCTTTTATGTCTTTGCTTATTCTGTTGCATCTTAATAAACCACTATCATCATTATATTCTGGTTTAGCTATTATTACTCCAGTAGGGAGGATTGGTTTTTATTGACAGGGTGTGTAGGGAATGTATGGTGTGAATAAGTGAAAAGTAGTTGTTGGTTGACTTACTACCTTTCGATATGCGTGACTTTGATGTGATATTGGATATGGATTGGTTGTCCTCATATCGTGTATGTTTAGATTGCTTTATAAGGGAGGTAGGGTTTCGGTTATCGGGTGAACCTAAAATTTATTGGAGAATAGAATGTCATCTGCGTATTATTTTATAGACCTTGCGAGGGAAGCAATTATATGCTGAATTTTTAAAATGTGAATTTTGGCTAGACTAAAGTAGTATTTTGGGGCATGTTATTTCTGATAATAACATTTGTGTTGATCCTGAGAAGGTCAATGGAACTTATAAAGGATTATGACTACACAATACCTTACCATCCTCGTAAGGCTAATTTTTTTGTTGATGCTTTGAGTAGAAAATCTTTAGGCTGAGTATCTTGTATTTATTGTGTTCGAATTGATCGGTGAGAGAGTTAACTTTAATGGGGGTAGAATTAACTTTGAATGAGTCTTGTGTAATACTAGCGCATTTAAATGTTAAACCTGTGCTGGTAGATTGGATACGACAATCACAAGAAGGAGATACAGAATTGGAGAAAATTAAAGACAATATGAAAAAGAATAAAGAAAATGAATTTTCTTTTCATAATGATGACATTGTTATGTATGATAACCGTTTGTGTGTACCTAATGTGCGTGATTTGAGGAGAACAATTTTTGAGGAAGCCCATTGTTAGTTATATGCTATGCATCCAGGAAACACATAACGTTATAGAAATTTGAAACAATTTTATTAGTGGCCTGTAATGAAACACGACATTGTAGATTTTGTTGCTAGATGTCCTGTTTGCTAACAAATGAAGGAGGGGAATCAAAAACCTAGTGGTTTATTACAATCCTTACCTATTCCTGAGTGGAAATGGGAGCATAGTACTAGAGGTTTTGTTATAGTTTACCAAAATTTTCATGCGGGTTTGATTCTATTTAGGTTATCGTTGCTAGATTTACTAAGTCTGCACATTTTCTTCCTGTGAAAACTACTTATTCCATGGATATATTTTCCAACATATATGTGGATGAGATAATTAGATTGCATGGTGCACCTGTTTCTATTATCTTTGATCGAAATACTAAATTTACTTCACTATTTTAGCCTAGTTTACAACAAGTTTTGGGGAGTAAAATTGAAATTTAATACATCTTTTCATCCTCAGACTGATGGGCAGTCAGAGAGAATGATCCACACACTCAAAGACATGTTACAAATTTATGTATTAGAGTTCAAAGGAAGTTTGGATGAACACTTGTCACTAATAGAGTTGCTTATAATATAGTTATCAGTTGAGTATTGAAATGGCTACTTATGAAGCCTTGTATGGGAGGAAGTGAAGGATCCCAGTGTGTTGGACCAATGTTGGAGAACATAAAACTACTTGGGCTAGAAATTGTGCAACTGGCTACTGAGAAGATAAATCTTATTCATAATCACTTGAAGGCGGTGCAAAGTAGACAAAAAGGTTATGCAGACAATAGAATAAAGGAATTGAAATTTGAGGAAGGTGATAAAGTATTCCCATGTGTTTATCCTTAGAGAAGGGTTATGAGATTTGAGAACAAGGGAAAATTAAGTCCTAGGTACGTTGGCCCTCATGAAATAGTGAAACGAGTTGGAATCTTAGCTTACAAATTGGCTTTGCTAAAAAAATTATTTCAGATACACTATGTTTTTCATGTATTAATGTTACGTTAGTATGTGCCCGATCCTTTACATATGTTTATTTCACAACCGATAGAGCTTGTAGAGGACTTGACCTGTGCGGAGGAACCAATCACTATTGTATATATAATGGGTAGGTGTTATGTAATAAAACTATTTCGTTAGTGAAGAAAATGTGGGAAAGTCAAATTGTGGAGTATGCCACCTGGGAAAAAGAGAATAACATGAAGGTTTAAAATCCTCATATGTTTGGTAAGTTCTTATGCGTTAAATTTCAAGGACGAAATTTTTATAAGAGGGGTAGAATTGTAAGGACCCAAAACATGATTACGAATGGTAATTACATGATTAAGTATAATTTATGATTTATAAGTTTGGTGAGGGGTGTTAAACAGGTTAATTATCATATTTGGGAGATGCATACTCATGTGATATATGTGTTGTTTGAATTAGATGTTATTCGAGCTAATGATCGGGGATAATATGTTTAGATCATATGATTAGTTATGTGGTGAAATGCATCATGAAAATATATTTTTAATACATCATTATTATTATTATAAAATACAGCCAAGGTTGGTTCGAAATTGGCGATGTTTGGTCGCCAAATGTGAAAGTTAAGAATTTTTGAGTAAAATATTACTCTTCTGTTCGAGCCCAAATTAGTCGTACTAATTTTATGATTTAGGAAAAATACAAAATATGAAAGTTGCAGATATATAATTTATATAGGCGTAACACAAAGAGGGAGTAAATCGGTGTCCATACTAGTGAGTTATGGTGATTTTACAAAGGCGGGACAAATCCGTCATTACTGGAATTGTCTTATTGGACCGCTTGTCCAACCAATCACATGCCACCACCTTATATTGGTCACATGACCACGTTTTATGGTTGTAATAGAAGACCTTATCATCTTTTTCATCTCATATTACAAGCTTTGGAATAAACATGCTTATGGAGAGAGAAAAAGAAAGTTAAGGAAGAAATCCTTTGGAAAATTTTGATAAATCGAGAAATCCTCGTAAGGTAATTACTTCTTTATTAAAGTTGGTCCCATGGATTAATTCTACCCTTGGTATATTTTTGTTTTCGATTTGTATGAATATTTAAATGATACCCATTTTGCCAAATTGAGTTAAACTAAGGATGGATTAAGATCATATGTGAGAACTTGTGATAGGATCGTAAATGTTAACTTTAAAGTCCCATTTTTGAATTTCCTTCTTGTGAAGCTTTTTGATGTAGTAAATCTATATATATGATGTTTGAATATACTAAAACATGTTTAGTATATGTTTCCATGATTGATACCCGAGGTAGAGGTGATATATGGTTAAAAAGATTAAGTTATGCTTTAATGTTCTATTCCGACCTAGTTGTGTTAAAAGTGTCATAAATCATGGAATAATTTTTTAAATCAAACGATTATAATTGGAGATTACGATAGACCCATATATTTATACTATATCCAAAAATGAAGTAAAAATACCAAGAAATGAATCTTGGGTGACAGTTTGGAAGTTCAGGTATAAAATCTGCCTCAAAAGTGTAAGTACGCACACCAAGTTTTCGACGGTTTGCTTGACTTAGCAAATGAACTCTAAAAATTATGCAACTTTAATATTATATTATTCAATATGTTTAATATAAGTTTAAATGATTTATAACCGAGGTGGCGGTTATATATACTTGAAAAATGTTAACTTATGCTTTGATGGTATACTCAAACTTAGATGTGTTAAGAGTGGCCTAAATCATTGAATACTTGTTGAAATCAAGAAATTCCAATTGTAAATGTTAGAGAACATACATAAGTATGATATACTTGAAGGGGAGAATCAAATATCTTCTATTTTGGCTTGGGGGTTCTGTTGAAGTTGAAGTTTTGTTGTTATTTTTCTCCAGAAATGATTTGGAAAAGGTTTTTAATAAAATGGGCATAACTTTGTCTAGAGAATTCGTAATTTAATTCCTTAAATTGTGTTAGAACCCTAATGAATAAGGTGTTATAGAAATGTTAAGTATCATATCCAATTAATTTCCAGTTACGTCAGATTGACTAACTTATGTGATGTGTTACTGATTTAGTGTGATTTGGTGTATTCCAATACTAATGATGTTGAATTGTTAAGTGGGGAAGCGGATAACACTACCATACCAAGGAAATAGTTTTAGTATTAATCTTAGTACCAAATTCAAGGTGAGTGACCTGTCCAATGAAGTATATATGCTTAAAGTTTCATATGGAATTGTGTAGTTAAATGCATGTGTGGTGATTCTTATAGAGTGATGTGGTGTTATGAAACATATGCGTGTGATTAAAAATGATAAAGGATGTTATCTAATGTTATGGAATGAGGTAGGACCTCTATCTAATGTTAAGGACTATGGATTGAAAATGTAAAATGATGTGATCTAATGTTATGAACCGAGGTGGGACTTCAATCTAATGTTAGGGACTGTGGTGGGTCCTACGGGATGTGGAGGCCCCGTTAATCCAACTTAAAGGTTTATTGTACTCGGGCCTAATTATGGGATGTGGTATCCCAATTAACTCGGAGTTAATTGGACTGGCGGGTCCAGGCTTGCGACAGTTACACAATTCCTGTTGGGTTATAACATTAGAAAATAAAAATGGTTATTCAAATTGTTATATGTCTGGTGTATGTGTGGTATATTGTCATTCACTAAGATTTTATTGTTTATGCTCCTATAGTATTATGTTTCAGGTTTTCCTATCATTTGGAGTTCACTGCCAAGTTAGGACCATAAAATGGGGGAGTGACGGATATCTAATATAGGTTAAATATCAACAAGCTTTTGGGGTAAATGTTAAACTGAAGAACTTTTGTATGTAAAGTTGTTTAGTACTTGTAAATTACATGTTAAGGTAGTTATGTTTTCATCCAAACATGCTTTTGAAAAAGAAAAAAAAATATGATGCAATTTTCAGAGAGAATTAAAGTAAAGTTTTGTTTAAGGGAATTTATCTCTAAATAAAAGGTTGATTTTAAGTTAATTAAGTCGAGGCGCGACAAAGGTAAGCCGTAAGACTTCACATAAATTACTAATTCAAGGGTATGATCATCCTCTCAAAGTTACTAGATGAATTGGTAGATTGTAATACAAGTTGGAGTGGAGGAGGGTTTTTAAAACCTAACTTACACAAGTTGTGGGCATGACAACACGCAAGTCTTGGGTTCCCCTTAACTAAGGCATGCAAGTTGCAATAAGGTAGTTTATGAATTTAGAAGGGTTTTTGAAAGTATGATATATGTATTGACGAGGTTTTGGACGTATTTGTATCTTATCAACTTATGTGAACGTGAAATAAAAAGTATTTTCAAGAGTAAAGATTTTTTATGTTGACAAATGCAATTGATATATGACATCACTTCAGTATTTTCTTTCTAATTTTTTTGAGCTCTCAAAACATGATGATACATTTCTCTAGGATTATAGAAATCGAGTAATCAATAACCTCAAAGGAATCATCCAAAGAAAATACATGTGATCAATTGTGATCAAGTAATCCAACTAAGTACTCCAAGTATCAACCTTGACAAAATAAGAAGCTAGAAAAAACTAATATCATCCTTAAAGCTCATTCCTAGAGAATCACATCCATTGAAAAAGAACCATGCATTACAACATGAAGAAAAGCATTTGATGATCATAACCAAACCAGAATATGCATTATATGTTCCATAAAGTCCAAAAAAATGACCAAACTCCTGAAGAACTTCCCAGAGCTTTGGAGAACTTTAGAAATGATTGTAATGATGTACATGACCTTGTACTTGCTCAATCTAAACAACCAAAACCTTTCCAAAAGCTATAAAAAAGACAAAATATCCATAACAACATATGAGGCACTTTAAGTTGACTTAGGGTAACTTTGAGTCGGCTTAAACTTCCTTAATAAATATGCGTCAGAACTTGATTAAAAACGAAAGGATTTTATGAAAACCAACTAGGTGGTCATTTTTTCAACGGCTAGTTTTCAAATTTTGAATTCCAAAAGTCCCCTAAATTACCATACTACCCTTTAATGGCTAGTTTTCAAAATGGCCTATAAAAGGACCCTTTGGGTTCTTTTTTCATACACATAAATTTCCTACAACATTTCCATTGATCAAATATTCATTTAAAAGTTTATGTCCCTTTACTTGAGCTTTTTAAAGCGTGAAACTAAATGCTAAACCCAAAACTCCATTGAAGTAAAGCTCCACTCAAAACCCTTTAGAGCTTAAATCTTCTTCCTCAAGCACTCGTTAGCCAAATATATAAACCTAATTTTCTAGCATGCTAAAGGCCAAATCCAATACCCACCCGAGAAACATACATGTGATTGCTTGTTTGTTTACATTTCTAGAGAGAAAGTAAAGACATTTCATCTTTGTTCTTAGTGAAGCAACTTTTCTTTATGTTTTGGTTACGTATCTCATTATTGTTATTTACGGTTAAACTTTATTGTATCTTCATGGATGGTAGTGTCGTAGTTGTAGGGAGTCAAGGTGTGATAAGACCATAGGGGATCTTTCATGTATTGATTGGACAGGATGGATATAGTTCCCTTAATAGTTGTTGTTTACAAGGTGTTTTAATTCCTTATAAGTTTTTTTTTTTCGTCTTAGTGAACTAGAGATAGTGAAGTTCCTTAGTATGTCTCGAGCGTGGATGTAGGCAAAGCCGAACCATGTTAAAACATCGGTTTATAAAGTTTCTTTAAACCTTCTCTCTTAATTACTTATCATCGTTGTTGATTAATTACTTATACTTGAATTGATTTATCATATTGTAATTAATCTTGAAAGAAATTTAAGAAAAATTTAAAATTTCCATTAGTTTTATGAATATTGAGTTACCCCCGGGTATATTTGCGAGGCCAATAGTGAGTCAATGTTTAATTTTTCCATCAAGTTTGGATTCACTCTTGACCTGGATGTTGTTGATTTGAATGGGTGGTGGTCTATCACACCCTAACTTGCACAAGTTATGGTTGTCACAAAACATAAGTCTTAGGTTCACCTTGACAAGACATACAAAATGTAATTGGGTGGTTTATGTATTGAGGAATTTTTGGGACATATGTGTAGATAATCAAATTATGGGAGTTGATGTCTGATCCCAACACATTGAATTTTTTGTTAAGAGGTATTACTGGGATGGGGTCCCTCCCGAGGCAGAACTAACGAACGCCTAAACATTTTCCTTGGACCTTGTCTTCCTCGTGGGCATATTTGTGGGTATGATTAATTGACTATGGTCATGAATTTTTGGGTCTTGATCAAGAAAATTTCTTAAGTCATGTGAATGTATATCGGGTTGCATATGCAAAACAAATAGGCTAATTTGGAGTGTGGTCATTGTCTAAATACATAGGGATTGAGGATGGGGATCATTAATAGTCAATTTTGTTGGTTTAAACTGTTGGATAATATGTATGCAAATAAATAAATGGAACTCTTTATATATCACAGTAATGTAAACTTCAATACAATAATGTAACGTCTGAATAGATTCTGGAAAACTTAAAGGCGTGATGTCACTTTCCTAAATACAATATTTGCCCCACATGAATAACTTCAGTATACAAACGGGAATCCGCAAATCTGTACTCAAGATACAATGAAACAACTTACATTGTCTGTAACTTGTATATTTAAAGACAGCCTTTGGATGCAACAGAGAATAGTCAATCAAGTTCTTATTCTGTTTATGTGCACAAAACAAAATAAGATAATTTATATCTCCTGAAAATTGTAAGAGAGTAATTGCAAGGGTTAGAAAATTCAGAACTGGGTTAATCTTAATTATGTGCAATGAGAAATAGGGTGCCTTTATTTATAGGAAATGAAAGGCTGTATCTCAGGACTCATGACTGTTGAGTTTTAACAGTCTTTACTTAATTTCGAAATGGTATGACTATTAATTACCAACAATCTTAAACCATTTTCAAACAGGTACAGTAATACCAAAACGGTTTTACACGAACCCACCAAAAAGTGACCGCGCCCGAGCTACTGCGATCCGACCCGAACACGCAAAGTGCAAAGTGAGCCACTAGAGCCTCTACAACCCACTGCTGTGTAAGCGTACGAGCGCTCGTGCGCGTGTGCGCGTTCATATGGGTGAGGCTATTCAAAGAGAGATGAGTGAAGAGAGCAAAGTAAAAACTTTATTTTTAAATTTTGTGGCAAGTTCTTGATCTGCCCCCCTTTTTATTATTTTTTTTTCGAAAATGCAAAAAAAACACCTCCAAATATTAAAAGATAATCTACAAATAATAGAAAAAATAAGTGTTATGCCCGACCCAGATTTAGGTATCCTTTGGACTAACCTGCACCGGTACCGAGCTGTTAGGGGATTTAAAACCATTCAGAATTGATGAGAGTAACACATAGCACTTTAACCTAAAATATCATGTTTAAATTGCAATTTCATCCAATTATTTTTGGATAAATTGTGGCCACTTGCATGTTATTTAGTTTTCCTATCATTTATTTGGAAAAAGAATTAAGAGAATATAATTGAATAGTAGAAAGTCATTAATTTCATCTAATTATTAAAACTAAATTTGAGAAATGTCCAAAGTTCAACAAAATAAGAGTATAACCATTTCTGAATGTGCAACCACATAGTGGTATGGCCCGATAATCAAAGCTTTTTAGATCCCGCTTCTCTTATCCTTTTTGGTATCCTCATCCTTACCCGATGTATCGGGGGGTGGGGGATAAATAAAATCCTAGTTTGGGTAATAATAAGATAGTATACTAATACAAGGAAATACATATAAGTACACCATGCATTTTAATTATGAAATTATTTTATTTGATTAAACCCAACTATGAAACATGGTAATTAAACTCTTGGCAATGAGCCAAACTCACACTTAATTTCATTTTAAACTGACTCCTACCCAAGTCCTATTGATTCACCACATGTTAATTTATCATTAGTATTTGTGAGAGCCAAGCTCCTTACTTTATTAGTTATCTTATTTTCGGAGTTCACCATTCCCATTTATTGTTACGGGCTTACACTATCCGTAATAAATGTCGCGGTCTTTGCTTTACCGGGTAGTTATTTTGGGTCTAAGATGAAGTCACACCTAAGGGATTTAGGCCCTTCTTAAATTTTTTGGTAGCTCTGAGTGTCTTTTTTTACTCATTAGTAACATCTTTACGCACTGCCATATTTTTCCCAGCCGATGAGACCAAACCATCTAAGGTATATTCTAATTTTTATTTCCTTTATTTCATTACTTACACACTTTGAACATGTTTCACTTTAGAGGTCCTTATATTCAAACTTATTTAACACTAAACACAAAGTCTCATTACAACTTCCAAAGTTTTAGATTATCTTTATAATTATTTCCAAAATCAAGGTCAAGTTTTAAGGTTTCATTTTGGAAAATGTATAACTATAATAGTTGTTTGGTAAAACTTACGTTTTACGAGAAAATTTGTAATTTCATTAATTTTGGGTCTTTAAGTCATTATTTTATAATAATCCTAACTTAGGGGTTGTTTTGAAATTTTGATTAACATATACCAATTAATCATAGTTTATAAGTTTAAACTCATGCACTATATATTATTCATGTTCATTATTTGGTATTTTACACATCACAACCTAAATGTTAAGCAAAATTTATTCTCATTTTTATAACATTATAGGGTTTAGCAAGTCCTAAATATGCAGATCATTTTGAAAATACAATATGAGAACGCCCTATGGTGCTTAGGCAGGGATGGTCACACAAATAAAAAATCTATTTTTAGATTTTTCAATTTTAAAGAATAAAACTTTAAATATATTTAAACCCAATAAAACTTTGCACCAATTAAAACTCTTTGTTGTGAAAAAAATACTTTACCTAATTTTATCTTTCTAACTTAAAACATGCATCTAGTTGATAAACAAATAAAATAAGTAAAACAATCTCATAATGCACTAATGTTCGAGGAAAACCACAAAGGGAAAAACTTCGGACAACCCAGCCAACAGATCACTATGATAAGGTTTTACAAAGATTAAACAGTAGACTTACTCAACAACTCATCTCTGTTGCAAGACTTGACTCTCTTTTATCTTTAACCTCTCTTCCCTAATGCAATGAAGGAGTCCACCCATACAATCTATAATAGCACGCGAATCCACATGCGCCTCGGTATCCACCGATGAGGCTCACGAACCGTCTACGAAATTGGAACACGAAACATCGCTTTTTCACCGCAACACAGCAAACCAGTACATAGTCTACCATGTGAAACCTTCTCTTAATCCAAGATGATGAGAAACAAACTTTGGTGCCCAACACAAAGATTCAAAGCATAAAAATTGTGAAACTTAGATTTTTAAACTCTTTGGGTAAAACTAGGGTTTTGGAACGTTGGTAAACAAATAAAAAACTGATTTTTTCCAAAATTTCTTCAAAAATCTGAGTCCTACACGCCTTAAATAGGAAAATAAAAATTTTGAGGTAGAATGTTCATATAAACGAAAACCTATGGTTCGTTTGAACAAACTACTTATATCGTTCTAATGAGAACCAGTGTCATTCGAACAAACAAGCAAAGTTTGTTCCAACAAACTTCCTATGAGGTTCCAATAGATGGCCTTCTGTTTGACAGAGACTGCCCATTTGAAGTACATTGGATGTACGTTCTAATGAGGTTCTAAAGCTTATTCTAACGAGATATCAACCTCATTCGAATGAAGTATGTATCTCGTTATAATGAGATCTCAAACTCGTTCTAATGAACTCTCAATTTCGTTCTAACGAACTTAGAACCCAAAAAATATTTTAAAAACAGTGCCAAATGATTTTGTTTAGAAATAAACACCCAAAATATTTCCACTGGTCATATTCTAAATGCATCCATACATGCGAGATCCTCGATAAACGTGAAGACAAACTTGGCACAAAACACGACATGATGTGCATCTAACTTTGAAGCTTGGACGCTACGTCTTCTTCAAACATGTCATTGGCTTACAAGATCGATAATACAAAGCCTAACCTATGACTTAAATATTTTGTCTGAAATTAAGCCAATTACAAACAAAATGACTCGATTGAAAGTTTGTCCTTAAAAATATCCCCTTTTGGATATTCCAGGACAAAACCAACTTAAAAATCCTATGGACCATCAAGCTCTCTAAAAATACTCAATCCTAGCCCCAAAAGAAGAAAGTACAAATGCTCGACAAACACATACTCGGAGCAGCTTTGCACACTTGAAAAACTTTGTCGCATATTGTAAACCTGAACACTTAGACATAAATTCAAATGTAAAGAGAATATAACCAGAATAAAATCTATATAAGAATAAAATTCTCCCTATGTCTAACAATCTTAACCTAGGTAAGACATATCTCCCTAAGATCAAGATATCCTAATCATAAAAGGAAGGATACCATTTCTGCCCCTTTTTGTTCAGGAATAAACAAAGTAAGAAAGCATTAAACTATTTATTCCCCATAAACCAAAGCTCCCCTTAAATATGTGAACATGAGATAGCAATTTTGAAATTGGGAGGAAGGAATAAAATCATGCAATGAGATAAAGTGCAAAAAAACACAACACAAGCATAAATAATCCAAACAAAGATCAAATAATATCAATATAGATGCAAAAATACACCAATATGAATAAGCAATGAAGTATGATTCCAATTTGAAATTTGAAATTTCACTGCGTACAATTAGAGATATCAATATGATTGTATAGAATGCCAAATAAAATCCAAAGATAAAGCACATGACAAACATGGATTAAATGCAAATGCAAAAACGCAAAACAAAATTATACCATATATAGAAATATACAAAATATACCAATGATAAAATAGATGCATATATATACGTATAAAAAACCACAAAAATTGATACAAAATACATAAGCTTCACACACTAGAATAATATTGACGTGTGTTAACATGTGGGATAGAATTTGTAGACACCCCATTATGTTTCCCCCCTTACTCTCCTTAGGTCCCTAGTACCTCCACTCATCACCGCAAACCCAGGTCATGTCCCGAGCACTGACCTGGAAGCCATCGGGCACTCCCTGGCTCGGTTTGACCAAAAGTCAAACTCTTTGTCTCGATCGAGACTCCATGAATATTCTAAGGGAACTGAATACCCTTTTCAACGGTCCATCCCATGCGCGATTCTGACTTACCATGCGGACGAACGATCCGTTTGCGTCCGAAACCCGACCTAGAGGCCACCGGGTGCTCCCGGACTCTGTTTGACCTATATCAACTCTTCAGCTCAACTGAGGCTGAATGAATCTTCGAAGGGAACTGAATACCCTTTCCAACGATCCATCTCATGCGTAATTCAAAATTTCCATGCTGAGGAACGATCCATTTGACTCCGAGAGGTCACCGAATGCTTCTCGAGCCCGGTTGACCAAAGTCAACTCCTCGAACCGGGTCAAACTCTTTGGAATGTTGAAGTAGATCTCCTAACCTTTCTAACAGTCTGCCCCGTGCATGATTCGGATTTACCATGCGGACGAACGATCCATTTGCATCCGAACGATTCCCCGTCCAGCGGACTGACAAACACTTCTGAGCCACATTTGACCCAAAGTCAACTCCCAAACTCAGGAGCAGTCCAAAGGACTTTCAAAGGTCTATGAAATACCTTTCCAATGGTATGCTCCGTGTGCGATTCTGACCAACGGTTTGCCCTCGGCGGCCAATTTTCCAAAAAAGCCTGAAGCGCACTACCAAAGGGCAGGTCCCAGACCCTGCCTATCGGAACCTGCCGATAGTTAGTGCCATGGCAATGCCGATCAGCAAACCCCTGGGCCTATAAAAGGAGGTCGTGGCCTCATTTTCAAGGGGGCCCAGATCTGATAAAATTCCCTCTCAACGAATCCCAGAAACCTCTCTCGAAGGCAGCGTGATTTCAACTTCCAAATCCTCCTTTTACTCCCACTTTTCATCATCCCTTTCATCAAATTTGGTGAATTAAACACTCTCCATCATCATTCAAAGTGAAAGGGCTGCTCTCCAACATTCAAGATCAAGCTCAAGATCTTCAAGAAGGTCCAACTTTCTCAAACTCTCTCCTAAATTCTCTTGAATTCCCAATAACTTGTTTTCTTACTTAGCACTTTTATTATCTCATCTCACACATCCTAATATACTTTTTATTTAGTATTATTGTACATCTCTTATTTTCATATGAATAAAACCCAAGAAAACAAGAAAAAGAGGGTTTGCTCATAAATTCCAAATAGGGATTCTCACACTTTTTCCACACTCTTCTCACAACTAAAACACTTTTTTCTACACACACACACACACACACACACACTTACAAATAAGAGATTTCTCCATTTGGATTTATGGGTTAAACCCCACCCCTCGTTTTGTATGCGAACTACGTGGACTTTGATGCCTTTATAGGCTACGTAGGCGTCTCGGGGTAAAACCCGAGACTCGAGTCCTTTTTCTCACTTTTTACCTTATCTTCTATCTTTTTTTTTTCTTATCCATTTGGCGTATTATTCTACATGCATTATCGTTCCCTTATAACAATCAACGCAAGGGTAATTGCGAAAATCCTATTTTCTACATTAATCTCACATTCCTACGGAGGACTCGCTTTATCTTTTCCATGATACAAGTCGAGGATTCTTACCTCCATTCTATATATACACATGCACACATATCATGGGGGGAAACATAAGGGAAAATAGCAAATATTCATGAGAGACCGAAAGGGCGGAATGGATGCCTAACACCTTCCCATTTCGTAACTAAGCCTCCGAACCCTTCTCGAATCATTTCGGTTTCGCACGCACCAGTATGTCTTTGGATGCCATCCTTCGGGGTGGCTTCCCTTTTTTTCTTTTGTCTGTTTTGAGTCAAATAGACTGGCGACTCTGAATCTCTCTACATTTTCACACCTCACAAATCGACGCCGGCCGAAGCGCTCTCCCGAGAGGGGACGCTCGGGACCCAAAGGAACCTTTTCCCGTCGCGGAGGGGATCGGGGATGGCTACAGTGGCGACTCTGTTGGGGATAATTTGTGTTTTTTCTTGTGGGCTTGACTCTATTTACATGGATGCTATATTTGTTTATGTTTCCCCCCATATCTGCCTATTCTTTTCTCACATGTATCCCATGCTTATGCTTATGTTCACACACTTGTAGAAAGTTTTCCATGTACACTTCGCACCACGTGCACCTAGGATCACATGTATATCACCATGTTGCACGCATCACCCATCCATACTTAGCGTACCTTTTGGGGTACTTGTACTTTGTTCCCTGTTTGGCATAATCAAGAAAGGCATTCTCATCATAAGATACTAATAAGAGAATCATGCATGATTCACACGATATCACCAAAGAGCATTGCTATTGACCAAATTTTACCCAGTAACTGGAGGGTCACTTCGTGATGGGCTCTGGTCCGGCCGGTCGTAGTTAGCCTAAGCGATATGACTCTCACCTTCCATTGGCCAAGTACCTTCGACGTATATCGAACGGTTCCCCTGCATCGTACCGCTTGATCGAAGTCATAACGGGAGGTATATCGCAGGGAATTCGTTCACGTACGTCGAGTATATCGAATTCTCTCTCACACGTACCATCCCCATGAGGTATATTGTGAGGCAATTCACGTACACTCAGGTATATCAAATGGCTTGTCCACACGTACCGATTGCCCGCAAGAGCAAGACGTATATCGTGGAAGTCACACCAAAGGGGGGAACCCATGCCGATTCACCCAACCAACTGCATACCCGCATATAGGTGTCAAACCTAGGACACGTACTTTAGATTGCCGATTTCAACCCGAAACTCTGTCGAAATTCCGGGTCGGCCTGCCGCCCAATTTTCGCACATTTTTTAAAATGGGACCCTGTCCATGAGCCTAGTTACAAGTCCAGCCATAGCTTTGCATATATTAAGACCCCCACTTTTCCAGGCTCGGGTCCTGTCCGGCATTATATTTAGGAGAATTAAATACAAGTGAGAACATAATAATCATAATAATCATGCTGAGTTCTGTCTCCAAAAAACATTTCTCCCTTCTTTATCGAAAAAAAAACCAAAAACATTTTTCCCTTCTTTATCAAAAATCCAAAAATAGTTTCTTCCCTTTTTTCCTCAAAAATAAATCTTATACTACGCCTTCTCAGGTCGATTGCAAGCCCTTGTCCTGGCTCCCTATTGGCTTTGCTCTTCAGTTAAATCACCCCGGAGTTTCATCCGCTCCTCTACTACTTCTTCCGAGTCTGGAATCCATCCATCTTCCAAGGAGAATGCAGATCAAGCACCAGTCATACAACCGGATCTATCGACAGTCCTAGCTCAGCTCGTGGCCAAGATTGACAACCTCCAAGCTGAGGTCCGAGAAATGCAACGAAACCAAGTTCCTATTCCTCAAGAGCCCGAGGCCCTGTTCCATCATGCTATGGGTCCACCCGAGCCTATCTGGGTCCCGAAAGAATATCAGCACGCTCCACGTGCCCCTCCAACTAATTGGCCGCCACCTGCCCAGCTTCCGATGCCAAACATTGCCCAGCCTGTGTCTAACCTGCCTATGGTCATTGATCCAAAAGAGGAGGAGTTGAACAAAGTCAAAGAGGACCTTAAGATGCTCACCAAGAAGTTTGACCAAGTCAGGATCTCTGGGAATTACATGGACTACACCCACATGTCTCCTTATCCTAAAGCGAGGTTACCCGAGAAGTTCAAGATGCCAAACATCGAGAAATTCAGAGGGAGTGGATCCCCGATTGTCCATCTTCGCAGTTATCACTGTTCCATGACTCTCCTAGGGGCTTCCGAATAAGTAATGGCCCATCTGTTTCAACAAACTTTGAAGGATAGCGCTCTCCGATGGTTTTTATCTCTTGAGGAATCCAGAATCCGTAACTGGGAGGATGTAGCCCGAGAATTCATATCGCAGTAAAAATAAAATGAAGAGCTTGAGGTCACCCGTAGTGATTCAGATATGCTCAAACAAAACTCCGGAGAATCAGTCAGTAACTTCATAGCCCGATGGAGGGAAAAAGAAGCTACCATGACTAATCGGCCATCCGAGGAAGAACAAGTCGACATAGTGAAGAAGAATTTCTTACCCCATGTCTGAGCAACCATGGGAGGACAATACTACCCCCCACTTCTGAGCTCTCAGAGAAGCAGGAGTAGAAATCGAGGAAGGTCTTGCCAAAATAGAAGTTGAACCGAAGAAGTTGTCCGGATAGTTCACCCCCAGAAAATATGACAAGCCTGTCAGTGCCGCAGCCTCAACCATCAACAACATCTCTCAACCAACCACATCATGGGCACCAAAAAGTCGCCCTGCCCCCGTCCGAAGGGAATACACTGAGATTCATGCTCCTCTCTCCAAATTTTACCAAGCCTTGCTAAGCCGAAACCTCATTAAGCCATTGGATCCACGGTCATTGCCAAATCTACTCCCAAGAAACTTCAAGACCGATGCTCATTGCGCCTTTCACCAAACAGCTGGCCATACCACCGACCAATGCTTCCACCTTCGAAACATAGTCCAAGATCTCATTGATCGGGGTACCATCTCCCCACCAGCCAATCCTAAGCCAAACACTACCCATAACCCCCTCCCAAATCACACCAATGCCATTTTCTTGGAAGAAAACCCAGATTTCGATCCATCAACCCAAATCACACCCCTATACCCTCCTAAACCTCTTAAAATTTGCCCATATTTCCTCCTACACCCTATTAGCCTCACTGATCAGGCACTGTCACTCCTTACCAGAGCATGCATCACTGTCCGTACCCGTTTTGAAGATGGAAGTATGGAATTGTCAGAGGTCTTAAATTAACTCCTAGAGTTCGGGCTGAAATTGCCCTCACAGATGAATATCGATTGCCAGAGGTTCAGTGCACTATTTTTGGAGGCACGAAAATGGGCCCGAGAATCAGAAAGTTGGGTGGTACCTACCGATGAAGTCAGCTTAGATGTTGTTGTCCAAACTATGGCAGAATTATTCAGGCAAACCAACAGCATTTGTAGTATCACCGTGTTACTTGACACTTTGAATCTACAAGGGCGTTTGGTCCCTTCAATCACACATACCCCCACAAAATGGGAGAACTTGTATGAAGAAGCCATTGAGGTTGTGGAATGCATCGACTTTACAGGGAAAGACAGAATTGTTGCCACCGGATGGGGGGAAAAATTCGAAGACTCGAGTAAAAAACAAGCTTTAGGAAGAACTGGCCCAGTAACCGACTTATGTGGGATGATATCATTTGAAGAACTCCTCCGAGAAATAGACAGGGCGGCAGAGCAACCTGAGATTGACAAGGAAACAAGATTTAAGTTTTCCCTTCTTTAGTAAATCACATGACCAGATCTGGGAAACATTACCAAGTTCCAAGCTCGCTACCAGCAAATGACAAGGGGAAGGGTGTTAAAAACCTTCCCATGCCAGAGATGACCATTGAGGAGAGAAAAAACCTCGATCAACTGAAGAAAACTCAAGCTAACATCACTTTGTGGGGGATTTTCATGTATTCCCAGCTACACAGAAATGATTTAATCAAATTACTCACTAGACCTATAGTTCCTCCCTCTACTACACCAGAAGAAGCGGTAAACTTGGTCGGATCCTTGACCTCCACCCGAATGCTGTCCTTTTCTGAAGAAGAAATCCCCAAAATTGGGCCAAATCACAATCATGCACTCAACATCTCCATCGAAGTTATGGGGAAGGTTGTACCGCTTTCTCTTATTGATAACGGATCCGCCTTGAATGTTTTCCCACTGAGAACCTTCAAATGTTTAGGGCTGAAAGAAAGCGACCTCGCTCCAACCTCTGCTGTCGTGCGTGCCTACGATAATACCCGCCGAGAGGTGATGGGATCTATAAAACTTGCAATAGGGGTTGGACCTATAAACCCCGTCGTCGAATTCCAAGTCATTGATATCCCGACCTGTTTCAACCTGTTGCTCGAAAGACCATGGCTCCACAATATCAAGGGTGTCTCTTCCTCACTCTATCAGAAATTGAAGTTCTTCGCCGATGGGCGAGTCATCACCATTTTGGGCGACGACGACAATGTCGAGGGTGCAAGCACCAGAAGTTCAATTGACAGGCAGGGTTTCGCCGCGGCGCGAGAGTCACCTATGCGCCAGTCATTTTGAATTCTGCTCACCTGAACTATACAAAAATCTAAATTACGACTACACTCAACGGGTGAGTATAGCGATAAGTCGGGTATCGAAAATCCACAGAGACGAGTTGCTAGAATTCAAGTGATTTAATATTCCGAAATAAAAGTGTAAAAGATGATTACAAACTAAAAGAAAAGATGCATAAAGGGAAATGATTAACTAGGCAATGTATTGAAATTAGATTATGAAAGCGAGTAAAACTATAGGTTGCATCGAATATCCCTCACCCGAGTTAATTAGTATAAAATAGTTACATGGGTCGACGAGTTATTACAAGTGCGTCTTGTTTCAACAGTTAATTAAATCAAGGGTTGTTATGCCCTAAATCATCATAAAAGCCTAATAAGATTTTGGCGTCAACAAATATCCCGAAAATTACGCACGAAAGGTCGTAAGCACGAGACATACATGATATGCCCCGTCAAATCTCCTAGGTGCAATAACTAGGACAACGCACCCGAAATAGACCCGTAAACTCCATCACCAAAGCAAAACAACGCGTCAACCCGAGTGAGTTTAATTCAAACACAACCTAATTTAAGTTACCTAGAAAGCATGTTAAAAACGCGATAAATGAAAAGCGGTAAATAAATGCGGTAAATCTATACTAGAAAGCGTGTAAATCAAAGCATGTAAATAAAACAAGAAAATCTAAATTGGAAAGCTTGTAAATTATACTACAACAATGGAAACAAAGGAAATAAAACTTAAATTAAATGGAGAGGATGGTGAATAGTCAACTTACACAACAAATGGGGTGTCAAACCAAGTATAAATGAAGAAGAACCATCCAAAACCACCCAAACCCTAACTACCACTCTCTACAATCTATTCTAACTAAGTAATATCTGAATTACAACCAAAAATGGGTTTATATAGTAAGTGGAAAAAAGTAAGGGAAAAAGGAAAGAAAGAGGAAAGAGCCCAGAATATCTGGCACTACCGATCGACCGGTCGCAGGGGTGCGGTCGATCGGCCCCTTAGGCAAATGCATACTGTCTCCTTCCCACGGCAAAAGTTGAAACCGCGGTCGACCGATCCCAGGGACGCGGTCGACCGGTACTCTGTTTTCAGGCTGCATTTGGTCCATGATGAGGGGGAAAAGGTCCATTACGGAAATGAGCCTAGCTTCTTCGTCCGAACTCCAAACGATGCACCGTTTGCTGCCACGCGACGCTAACTCAATGAACTACGCATACGTGGAATTTCCATGAGCCGGATAAGAAATGTGAATTGACTAAAATGCCCTTGAAGTAGCGTCCAGCGATGGAACTTCTCCGAAATGCGACCGAACCTCACTACTTAGTACCTAAACACCTACAAAAGCCCAATTATACCTCATATAGCATGTTATCAATATAAACCGAGGTTGTCTGGTTAACAGGCTTAAATATAGATATTAAGGCACCCGAGGGGGCTAAAATGTGTAGGTTCGGAGGATGAAATACGCAATATTTGCGTATCATCACACCCCCTAACTTACACATTGCTAGTCCCTAGCAATGAAATAGGATGTAACAAGAACTACAAGAAAACCAAAAGTAGGATAAGTACAAAAATATGGTATAAATGCATAAGGCCACTTTCGCGGGCGATTCGATTGCATTTAGCTTATGCAATAAGCCGTTAAACCCCCAGGTCACCCTAGTGGACGAGTGTCATCTCGTGAGGGTTTTCAGAGATGGTACCCACAAACATCACATGGTTTCATCAAAATATGCCCAACCCAACATGCGACAAGCCCAACAATGGCGAAAAGTATTTCATACGCATTATTAGCAAAGTGCATAAATTCAAACAGAAGTCCAAATCATTAACATTATAGAATGCACCTCATAGAATTGAAACCTTAAAATGTGGGAGGGGAGCGAGCACATGCAAAGTGTGATATGGCGAAAAATTTATATAAACCGGATAAACATTAAAGCAAGCATATATTCAATCCTCACGGGCATTACACTCATCAAGCGAATTCACTCGAAACAGGGAGGTAACACACAGAACATGTGGGCTAAAGAGTAAATGTAAATGGAAACTAAGCCGCACACATGTCACAAAAGAAGAACACTATATATAAACTGAAAAACTGTAATCTCAATGAAAGGATACCGCACACTAAAAGAGGTGAAATGCATTTTCACAGATTATCAAAACTATTATGACTTTTAAATTACATCAACCTAAGATCATATAGGACTTTAATAGGGTTATGATGTAGGTATGGCTAGGGTATGAAATGAAAGGAATGTATGTACGGATTCAAAGTGTTCGGACTGAAAACTCAGGATAATGGGCTAATGCGGGTAATATCAAAATTGGAAAACGAGTTCCAAAACGACATTAGATATATCATCGGGGAGAGTAATCAAAGCTTATTGAACTATATACAACATTTACAACTTTCTCTTTCTTTTTCTTTTCTTATTTTCCATGTTTTCTTTTGTTTTCTTTTGCTTTTTGCTTTCTCTTTTTCTTCACTTTTTCCACTACTTTCTTTTCTTTACTTATCAAACTCTCATATGCCTAAATTGCAACTGGCATCATACAACATCATTCAATCCCAAGTAACATTCCAAACAAAGGTATGGAAAATGTATGTATGGTATAAAACTCAAATGTAGAGTTGGTTATGGGAATGGGGTATGAAATGAAAGGCTATATTTAGGCTCAAAAGGGTTAACGAGGGTAAACATATAAGGGTGAGGTCAAGGCTCATATGGGTGATATATCAAAGAGGGCCTATGATCATTTCACAAAGTTTACGCAATTCTCGAGTCAAAACAATATATGAAAATCATGCTCAAGTAACACATTTCAAGTATGAACTCAATTAATGAACGGTCAAATGAAAGAATAGTGAGATTACCTACGAATTCAACGTTTTCAATGAGAAAAGAATAGTGTATACACTCACAAACGACGAAAGGTACAAAGCTTACTCGGTGTAAGTGTATACAATGCAACAAAAGATTATCAAGTTATAAAAATCTTAAACCAAATCAATATAACCATAAAAGTGCATGTGCTCATGGGATTAAAGTTTAATTCATGAAGTTATTCATAATATCAATAAGTGAGACTAAAGTCTAATAACTTCTAAAATCGAGAACATGCATCATTGGGTTGTCTATTGGATCGGGTAATTATTGAAATTTATCATCGGAAACAAAGGCAAAATGTCTAATAAAGGAGAAAAAAGAAAGAAAATCTTTTTGAAATTTTTAATTTTTCTAAGAAAAGCATACTAAGTAACTAACATGTGAGCAAAAACATGGACTAAAATAAGAAATGGATAGAATATCCCATGCCCCCTAACTTAAAACTTGACATTGTCCTCAATGTTAATTAAGAACCAAGTCAAAGAGAGGAAAATAGCGATATTACCCAAACGTGGAGCGATCCCCATAAGAACAAGTCCAAAGAATCTACAAAACAAGTTAGTACCGAGCATAGCAAAAACAAATAACAAAAAGTTAACTGATTACACTAGACTAAATTAAAAAAGGAAAGAAAAAAAATAAAAGCTAACTATATACAACCTACTATTTAGACTTCACACTAACTGTACACTAGAAGTCTAAATAGTTGAGGGTCCACCATAAGAACGATTTGACTTTGGAGGATAACCGGTGTACCCTCACATACAAGCATGACCTCCAAAAAATATGAATTCCGTTTTAACAACGGAAGGCATGTGTAAGGAGAAAGAAATGAACCATCGCCAATTAAAAGTTTTGGTGGGACGATGGGGGGTTTGGATTGAACAGGTGACAAAAACAAGTGGGGACCGAGATAAGCTGAATATCCTCCCAAGGATTTTGAAGTTGGAATGGGAGGCGGCGCACACAAAGGCAAAGATGCGATCGTGGAGGGAGACTCAAGCAAGTACTCCTCATCGGCGATAGGGTTTAAAACATTAAAGTTCGAAACCGAATCATCGGGTACTTGTTCCGGTGGGGTAATAGAGAATGAAAATGGGGATGCAAGAAATTCAAACTCATAAGATGAATCATCATCGCATGAAGTTGGGATTTCAAAGGAAATAATATAATTTTCAATGAAATGTTCTTCTTTGGGAGCCAAAGAAGAAATCATTTCATTGTAAATAGATATTACGTCATTATCATCCTCACTTTCAATATCTATTACACGATGGGCAAAGTCTAGAATGGCTTGTTCCAAAGTAGGCACAAGTACCTCATTTGGTTCAAAACATTCGTCGACCTCGAAAGTCTCGGAAGCAAAATCGTCGTCGGACTCAAATAATAAATCCAACTCATGTTCCCACGAACGATTTTCTTCTCGATAACGAGTTTCAATTTTCTCATTCTCATACATACGCAAACCCTCACCGAATATCATGGGTCGAGGTGCGGATGCATGAAAATAGGAACTTTGAAAGTTACTATCGGACTTAAATGAAAACTTATTATTATAGGAATCTTGAAAACTATTGCAATTCGTTTCAAAATTCCTATTATAAGGAGGTAAAGGCCCAAAATCATTATCATCATCATCAAAATTCCAATAACCTAAGTTTTGACTTTCGTTATACTCGCCCAAAGTCATATTTGAATTTGTTATACTTTGGGATTCTAAGTATTCACCGAAAGTCATAGGCTTGCGAGAATTTTGAGAATTATAACAAGGATTACCGAAAGAATTGGAATAAGACATGCTTACCCCAAAAATGGCTCAAGTGGCGAATTCCACAAAGTAAGTGCGCGCGGGAAAAATTCAAGCGTTTCTAAGTGCTCAAATGTGGAAGTCCTGCAAAATATTAGCAAATAATACAAATAGAAAGAAAATACTATGAAATACTAAATCTAATAAAGTCTAAAACAAACTCATCCGCGACAACGACGCCATTCGATAGTCAGGGTTTCGCCGCGGCAAGAGAGTCACCTACGCGCCGATCGTTTTGAATTCGTCTCACCTGAACTATACAAAAACCTACATTACGACTACACTCAACAGATGAGTATAGCGGTAAGTCGGGTATCGAAAATCCACAGAGACGAGTTGCTAGAATTCAAGTGATTTAATATTCCGAAATAGAAGTGTAAAAGATGATTACAAACTAAAAGAAAAGATGCATAAAGGGAAATGATTAACTAGGCAATGTATTGAAATTAGATTATGAAAGCGAGTAAAACTATAGGTTGCGTCGAATAGTTAGTATAAAATGGTTACATGGGTCGACGAGTTATTACAAGTGCGTCTCGTTTCGAAAGTTAATTAAATCAAGGGTTGTTACGGCCCAAATCATCATAAAAGCCTAATAAGATTTTGGCGTCAACAAATATCCCGGAAATTACGCACAAAAGGTCGTAAGCACGAGACATATATGATATGCCCGTCAAATCTCCTAGGCGCAATAACTAGGACAACGCACCCGAAATAGACCCGTAAACTGCATCACCAAAGCAAAGCAACGCGTCTACCCGAGTGAGTTTAATTCAATCACAACCTAATTTAAGTTACCTAGAAAGCATGTTAAAAACGCGATAAATGGAAAGCGGTAAATAAATGCGGTAAATCTATACTAGAAAGCGTGTAAATCAAAGCATGTAAATAAAGCAAGAAAACCTAAATTAAAAAGCTTGTAAATTATAATACAACAATGGAAACAAAGGAAATACAACTTAAATTAAATGGAGAGGATGATGAATAGTCAACTTACACAACAAATGGGGTGTCAAACCAAGTATAAATGAAGAAGAACCATCCAAAACCACCCAAACCCTAACTACCACTCTCTACAATCTATTCTAACTAAGTATATCTGAATTAAAACAAAAAATGGGTTTATATAGTAAGTGGGAAAAAGTAAGGGAAAAAGGAAAGAAAGAGGAAAGAGCCCAAAATATCTGGCACTATCGGTCGACCGGTCGCAGGGGCGCGGTCGATCGGCCCCTTAGGCAAATGCATAATGTCTCCTTCCTACGGCAAAAGTTAAAACCGCGATCGACCGGTCCCAGGGACGCGGTCGATCAGTACTCTGTTTTCAGGCTGCATTTGGTCCATGATGAGGGGGAAAAGGTCCATTACGGAAACGAGCCTAGCTTCTTCGTCCGAACTCCAAACGACGCACCGTTTGCTACCACGAGATGCTAACTCAATAAATTACGCATACGTGGAATTTCCATGAGCCGGATAAGAAATGTGAATTGACTAAAATTCCCTTGAAGTAGCGTCCAGCGATGGAACTTCTCCGAAATGCAACCGAACCTCACTACTTAGTACCTAAACACCTACAAAAGCCCAATTGTACCTCATATAGCATGTTATCAATATAAGCCGAGGTTGTCGAGTTAACGGGCTTAAATATAGAGATTAAGGCATCCGAGGGGGCTAAAATGCGTAGGTTGAGAGGATAAAATACGTAATATTTGCGTATCATCACCAATTATTGAGATACAACACGGGTTAAATGATATGCTCCTATCAGGATTTCGAGTCGAGTCATCCCTACTCCCGGCAGGGGACGGTTTCAGCGAAAGGGTTTGTCCAGAATATAACCCTCATGGCAATGTCAATTTGATTCAGATGTTCAAAAACATGCACTTCATGCCCGGACTGGGGCTAGGACAAAGGCAACAGGGGATACTTGAGCCCATCGAACTGAGGAAAGCTTTCCCTACTTGAGGATTGGGGTATCAACCATCAGAATAAGAGCTCATAATGATTCGCCAGACTCGATCAAAGAGAGGGTTAGACTGCGTTCGAACTATCTCATGAGACTCCTTAAATAGACGATTCATCAAAGAAGGCGAGGATTTCCCCTTTTGCAGTTTTTCAGAACCATGGTACGACCACACAAACAAGAAAATGAAGTCGGAAATGGAGATCTTTTTCCAAGATAGTTATCCATGGGCTGAAAATTTCTCACGCCACGTACAACCACTCATCAAAGATACCGAAAAGACTGAGGAAAGTGATTCCAAAGATTCCTTTAACTTGCAGTCACTAGGGCTGGCACTTTGCATGGTTCATTCAGGCACTACATCAATGGATCCATCCTATCTAATTAAAGCTGCTGATACTCCTCTCCTCAACTGGCATGCTGTGCCAGTTCTACCTCTTGAAATCTTCCCTAACCCCAATGTTTACCATATTTCTGCTTCTGTTGTCTATCCTTGCTAAAATGTAATCGAGACCCCTTTTGATGAGGTTCTCAATGTTTTTTTTCCTATCAATGAAATAAATGAAGATTTTGAGTATTTTGATGTGCCTTACATTAACTGCTTGGATTCTAATCAAACTTTTGATGATGACGATTTTGCAAATGAACAATTCTTAACTGATCTAAATAAGGTTAATAATAAACAACATAACCGCGTTCAAGTTAATGAAAAAGGGACTGTTGTTATTAATCTCGGTTCTAGTAGCCAACTGCGCGAGATTAGGATAGGGGCCACCCTTGACGAGCATGAGCGCGCACAACTCGAAGAATTGCTAAAGGAGTTCGTGGATTTCTTTGCATGGTCCTACGACGATATTCCCGGTATTGATCCGGAAATAGCTCAGCATGAGATCCCCACTCTCCCAGATTACAAGCCGATTAAACAAAAGTTGAGAAAGCTCCGCACCGAATGGTCGCTCAAGGTCAAAGAATAGGTGGTCAAACATTTGAATGTGGGTTTCATTCGAGTGATCGAATATCCCACATGGCTAGCCAACATTGTACCTGTAACGAAATCAGGAGGAAAGGTTCAAATGTGTGTGGATTACCGAGATTTAAGCAAAGCCTCTCCGAAGGATGATTATTCGCTACCCAATATTGACATGATCGTGGACAACACATCCAGTCATTCGTCGACGGGTTTGCTGGATACAACCAAATCAAGATGCACCCCAACCACCAAGAAAAAAATGCATTCATCACCCCATGGGGAACCTTTTGCTACACCGTTATGTCATTCGGTCTCAAGATTGCTGGGGCTACCTACCAGAGGGCCGCTACAACCGTCCTGCATGATCTGATTCACAAAGAGGTTGAGGTTTATATGGATGATATGATTATCAAGTCCAAAACTAGAGAAGGTCATGTTCTCGCTCTACGAAAGTTCTTCGAACTACTGCGATGGTATCAGATGCGACTTAATCCACAGAAGTGTGTCTTAGGCGTTATAAAGGGAAAACACTTAGGATTCATGGTCAGTGAGAAGGGGATAGAAGCAGATTCCGCCAAGCTGAAGGCCATACTTGAGATGCCGCCTCCTCGAACAGAGAAAGAAGTTCGAGATTTCCTTGGGAAATTACAATATATCAGCTGGTTCATCAGCCGGCTAACTTCCATCTGTGAACCAATCTTCAAGCTCCTCCGAAAGGATTCAACCAAGGTTTGGAGTGAGGCCTGCCAAGAAGCTTTTGACCGAATCAAACAATATCTAACCCAACCTCCAGTTCTCATGCCACCATAGCCTGGTCTCTCTTTGCTCCTATACCTAACCATAACCGACACTACAGCTGGGGTTTTGCTAGCCCAATACCTTGAGGATTCCCGCAAAGAAGGAGCCATCTAATATGCCAGTCATAAATTAGCCGGGTACGAGGTCAACTACACTGCTCTAGAAAAGGTATGTGTCGTACTTATCTGGGTCACCCAAAAGTTGCGACACTACATGCTCGCCTTCCCCATCAAACTTGTATCCCGAATGGATCCCATTAAATACCTGCTTGAGAAACCCACCTTATCTAGTCGAATGGCCCGATGGTTGATGTTCCTAACCGAATTTGATATTGTGTACGTCACACAGAAAGCCATGAAAGGAAGAGCCATCTCTGACTACCTCGAGAATTACCCCGTAGAAGAAGCTAATGTATGGATCTCTAAATTCCCAAATGAGAATATCCTTTGCACTGCCCAAGATAACCTCCGATGGCAAATGTTCTTTAACGGCGCTGCCAACAAAAAGGGATATGGCATTGGGATACTTCTGGTCGCCCTAGATGACTCCCACACTCCCATCGCTAAAAAATTAGATTTCCCTTGCACTAACAACATGACAGAATACGAGGCATGCACAGTGGGCCTCAAGGTTGCTCTCAAGAAAGGTATTCAATACCTTGATGTTTACGGGGATTCTGCCCTCATCATCGGTCAAGTGCTCAAAAAGTGGAAAGTCAAGGACGAAAAGCTCCAACCCTTTCATGCCCAATTAGAATAGTTAGCCTCCTAATTCCGAGATATCACCTTCCATTACCTACCCCGAGCAAAGAATAACCTAGCCGATGCTCTCGCCACTTTGGCCTCCATGCCCAAGGGAATAACAATGACCCCTTTCCTAGTTCAAAAGCAAGACAAACTAACCCATTGCTACCACATTGAGATCGTCACCACAGAAGATCCCGAGCTAGTCAACTATAGGTACTATGATATTTGGTGCCTCCTCAGGTACGGTAGGTATCCCGAGGGTTCCAACAAGAATGACCAAGATACCCTCCGAAGGCTGGCCGCCCAGTACATCATCTGTTATAAAGCACTACTCAAGAGGAATTTTTATGGAACTCATTTGCACTGTATCGCAGGGGCTGACATTGAAAAAATAATACAGAAAATCCACAGCAGAGAATGTGGGACCCATATGAACGGTCAGATGCTTGCCAAGAAGATCATCCGACAGGGCTACTACTGGGCCACCATGGCCCAGGATTGCACCGCCTATGTTCAGAGATGGCCTAAATGCCAACAGTTCTCCAATCTCCAACATCTACCTTCGTCGGAATGATACAACATGACTTTTCCCTGACCGTTCTCCACTTGGGGTATCGACATCATAGGGAATGTTACACCAAAGGAGTCAAATGGGCATGAGTTCATCCTAGTTGCCATCGATTACTTCACCAAATGGGTCGAAGCTGAGTCATACGCAATATTAAAGGCCAAGAAGGTGGCCAAATTCATCAAGAAAAATATCATCTGCCGATATGGGGTCCCTCACGAGCTAGTGTCAGATAACGATTTTCACTTCGAGGCAGAAGTCACAGAAGTAGTCAACGAGTTAGGATCCAGAGACATAAATCTTCTCCCTACCGACCTCAGACCAATGGTGCAGTTGAGGCTGCCAACAAAAACCTCAAAGCCATCATCAGTAAGATGATTGAAAGTTATAGGTATTGCGCCAATCGAATCCCGTACGCCCTCTGGGGCCATCGAACCTCAATCCGAACCTCTACTGGGGATACCCCTTACTCTCTGGTCTACGGAATGGAAGCAGTCCTACCTGTGGAGCTGGAAATACCCTTGCTACGCGTAATGCTCGAAGGCAAGGTTAGTGAAGAAGACTGGTGCCAAAGCCGTCTTGACTAACTGACCCTCCTGGATAAAAGGAGATTAAAGGCTCTATACCACATACAAGGGTACCATCGCCGAATAGCGCGTTCATTCAATAAGAGAGTCAAGGATCGCGGTGTCCGAGAGGGGGATTTAGCCCTCAAAGAGATAATCGAACCCATCTGGGACCCCAGAGAAAAATTTAAGCCCAATTGGAGCGGCCATTACATTGTGAAGAAAATCTTGTCTGGCAGTGCCACCATGCTCAGTGACCTGGATGGGGAAAAGATGACTCGTCCAGTCAATATGGACCATCTCAAGAAATTCTACCCCTAGTTCAAAATCTCGACGCGCTACGACTCTTCTCATCCCCCTTCTATTCTAAAAAAAAAATCTTCATTTCCCTCTACCCAGAACTACGTGGGCCTGATCCTCTACAAAAACTATTTTAAAACTTTTCAAAAAACCCCAGAGGTACGTAGGCAGCTCATACTCCTCACATGAGTGCGGCCCTTTTCCTTTTCACAAAATACTATTCTTTTCTTACCTCCGAGAATGGCGGTTCATTCTAAAATTATTTGAAAAAGAGGATTATGTATGCCTTAGCGATCAATATAGATAATTCAAAATACAAAATTCATCAAAAGGCAGAGCTGGATGATCAAAAACTTATTTATTTCATTAATAAGAAATTACAGTGCGGATTACATAAGAAAAGGAACAAATAACTCCCTTCCCCCTACCACCATAAAAAGCCTAAATAAAATCCCCACATACATTCCCTATTACATAAATAAACTATCCAAGAGTCCTACCCACAGCTACCCGAAGAGCCTGCACCCTCATCGTCTACATCCTGAGGTACCCAAGTTTCCTCTGCCTGAATAGAGTGTCGCAAACAATACTGTCGTCTCATGTCTTGGTACATTTTGTCCCCTTCGGGATGTACCGCGAACCGTGAGCCGTGCGACTCTGCCATCACCTCGTGTCGCAATTCCTCCCCTTCCGGAACTACCAATCTCCCATTGAAGCGTAATCCCCCGTCTGAGCTAACGGTATAGGATTCGGCTCCCTCTGCTAGTAACCGAACTATCTGCTCCTGACAGAACGAGTCATTAGCCTGTGCCCGTACTATCTTCGTGACAATCTGCGATGTAACGGTCATCACAGACATGAAAGATCGGGCCACTGCATCCTGGTGCCCCAATTCCTTCCACTTTGCCTTCCACACCTCTGCCACCTCATCTGCTGGCCTACGTCTCAACGCGTCTGCTACCACGTTAGCCTTACCCGGGTGGTACTGGATGTCGAACTGGTAGTCCTTCACAAATTCAAGCCACCTACGCTGCCGCATATTCAATTCCTTCTGCGTGAACAGATACTGTAGTGACTTGTGGTCCGTGAACAGCTGAAACTTCTCCCCCAAAAGATAGTGCCTCCAAATCCGTAAGGCAAATACCACTGCTGCCAACTCCAAATCATGTGTGGGGTAATTCTTCTCATGAGGCTTAAGCTTGCGGGAAGCATAAGCTATGGCCTGTCTCTCCTGCTGTAATACACCTCCCAGTCCTTGCAAAGACGCATCGGTGTAAACCAAATACTCAACTCCCGGTCTCGGCAATGCTAACACAGGTGCTGAGGTCAATTTGTCCTTCAATTCATCGAATGCCAACTGGCAGGCATCACTCCAGATGTAGGGCACACCCTTACGAGTCAGATGTGTCAAAGGACCTGCTATCTCCGAGAAACCCTGAATAAACCTCCTGTAGTATCCTGCTAAACCCAAGAAACTACGAATCTCCGTTGGTGTCGTGGGCTGTCCCCACTCCCTCACCGCTGACACCTTCCCCGGATCAACAGATATTCCCCGGTCGGAAATGATATGCCCCAGAAACTGGATTTCCTTCAGCCAAAACCCGCACTTCTCCTATTTTGCATACAACTCGTTCTGACGAAGTGTCTGCAAAACCTGCCTCAAATGCTCGGCGTGCTCCTCCTCTGTCTGAGAGTAAACCAGAATGTCATCAATGAAGACAATGACAAATTGATCTAGGAAATCCCTGAACACTCTGTTCATCAATTCCATAAACACTACTGGAGCGTTGGTCAAGCCGAAAGGCATAACCCGAAACTCGTAAGAACCATATCTCGACAAGAACGCGGTCTTCGAGACATCCTCCTCCCTGATACGGAACTGATGGTATCCCGATCTCAAGTCAATCTTCGAGAAGAAAGAAGCTCCTCTCAACTGGTCGAATAAGTCATCGATTCGAGGCAACGGATACTTATTCCGTATCGTGACCTTATTCAACTCTCGGTAGTCCACACACAATCTCAGTGAACCGTCCCTCTTCTTCACAAACAAACCTGGAGCGCCCCAAGGTGAGGTACTCCTGCAAATAAAGCCCTGCCCTAACAGCTGCTCTATCCGATCCCGTAGTGCCCTCATCTCATCTGGAGCCATACGGTACGGTGCACGTGCTATAGGTCTTGTACCCGGTAGCAAATCTATAACGAAGTCTATCTCTCGACTGGGTGGTAAGCCTGATATCTCCTGAAACACATCCGAATACTCCCTGACAACCGGGATCGAATCCAAAGGAATCACAACCTCCTTAGAGGTATCCTCCTCAATGTAATACAGATGAGCGGTCGATCCTCCCTCTGGGCGAGGCATCGCCACTACAAACATCTCTTGCCCCGGAATGGCAAAAACAATGCTCCCGCTGAAGCAATCAATCATGGACCTATATGCTATGAGCCAATCCATACCGATGATCACATCGTGAACATGAATGTCTAACACTAACATGTCTGCAGGCAATACCAAACCACCAATCTCTACCCCCACTCCCCGGAATATAAAGAAAATAAGTGACCCACTCCCCAATGGTGAGTCGACACACGTCACTGTGCTCTCTGCCGTAGCTAACAATCCTAAAGCTTTCGCGAAGTGTGTAGCTATAAAACAATGTGTAGCACCCGTATCAAATAACACCCGACCCATAGTGCCATGGATAGGAAACGTACCCTCGATCGCGGGCGGTGCCTGTGGAACTGCAGCCTGGTGGACGTTGTAGACACGTCCATACTGTAGCTGCCCCTGCTGAGCTGGGACTGCTGGAATGGGTGGCAATGCTGCCATCTGTGGCGGTGCGGGAAGAGCGGCGGGAAACATAGGCCTCTGTGGCTCCTGGCGAGCACCCTGCTGCTGCTGCTGTGGGGCCCTGCCCCTATCAGGACAATCCTGCTTCTTATGGCCAGTCTTGCCACAAACAAAGCACTTCCCTGGGAAATTCCCTCCCCTCTGCCCCTGCTGTCCCCGGCCCTGGTGGCCGTTACCGTTCTTCCCTTGGCCCTGCTGGCCCTAGTGAAACTGCTGCCCATTCTGCCCCTGTTGGCCCTGATGGCCGTTTGGACCCTGTTGGCCCTGACGAAAACCTCCATGTCCCTGCCTGTAGTTCCCTGACCGGAACCTCTTATTATCCCCCTGCTGGGAGCCCTGCTCATTCTGTTTCTGTCCCTGACCAGATTGTGCCCCGCTGGCACCATGTCCTCCAGTTCTGCCCTGATGGCTAGACTCCCCCGACCTCTTGCCCTCGGCCATATGAAAACGGTGGTCTTGGTAGTGTAACAATGCAGCGTTAACCACATCAGAATACGTGGCCAACGATAGGTTCCCTAGCAGATGCTGACGGATCCTCCAATTCAACCCATCGGTGAACTTCTCAATTTTCTTCTTCTCTGTTGGTATCTCGTCTGGAACGATGTTCAACAGATTAGTGAACTCGGCCTCATACTCGGCCACTGTCTTACCTTCCTGCTTCAGACTCATCACCTTCCTCCTCATCTCTGTATGAACAGCCGACGGAAAGTACTTGCGGTCGAACCGCACCCAGAACTCCTGAATCGTGAGAGTATCCCTCTCCTCTGCGGTGGTAATAGACTCCCACCACTGTAGTGAAGATCCCACTAGCTTGAAAGTAGCTAGCACCTGTTTCTGAACATCAGTGCACTCATGCATCCTCAAATGCCTCTGTATATCCTTCCTCCATTGGCTCGAGACTACCACATCTGAGCTACCTGCAAACTCTGGCGGATGCGCTTTCTGAAAAGCGTCACGTACACGCTCCCAAGCAGACGGGAATGCATTAACCTGTACTGGCGCGGCAACCGGTGCCTGAGGTGGTTCTTGCTGAATCATGGCAATCGCGGCATTTTCCGCTTGGGCTACTATAGCAGCAACCTCAGCGGCGTTCATCATGCCCTGAACTGGAGCGGGCTGGGGTTCGGGCGTTGCATCCCTGGGAACTCGTCGTGCACGTCGTGGAGGCATCTGAAATAAGAACAAAGTTTATAAGTTCACGGTTATAAACTTAATAAAGCTGAAGAACGAAGCATACACAAAAAGAGTACAACAGTCCTAAAATATAGGGCTCTATATCAAAGAAACGTAGCGGAAACATAATAGCCGTACAGATCCTAAAGGACACTAGAACCTGATGCTCTGATACCACCTGTGACACCCCGACTAATTAAATACCGGGTAGCTACTCCTTTATTAAATTAATTCAAAATGCCAAGCTGGCTCAGTTGATAGCATCACTGTCGAAAACATTTTATTATTACTAACCACCTAGTATTTAAAAAGTAAGTTGCCAATTTTAATTTAAGTCTGATTAACATGCAACAAGTGTAATGAAGAAATAAATAACACCATTCACCATACTGAAGTAAAACGAATAACCACCACAATAAAGTAAATAAAGTCTGGAGGAAAAAATCTTCACTACAATCCCATAACTGAAATGAACAACCGAATACTGAAATAATACATGCTAAGGTCTGAGAACTGAAATGTAAAAGATGTCTAATAGAAATGGGCAACATGCCCTACAACTGATCGATAATAACTATGGAGTCCAAAAGATCGAAGCGTCTACAAGCAAAGTCCCTGTAGCTTCCACAAACAGCTACAGCTCGTCACCTGAATGAGTATCGTATGCTTGGTGTCCCTGTGGCTGGGCACCTAAAATGGTTTTACAAGAAAAAGATTTGGAAAGCAAACGGGTCAGAGCCCGAATGTGGAGTTATATTTTAAAAACCTGCAAGTGCTTTAAAAACATTTAAAATATTAAATGCAAAGTACATGTTAGGACGTACACTCACATAATATTCTCACCTCTCGTCTAACTGTGCACTCCTAACGTAAGTACCTATCTACAACGATATAAACCACTAGCTAAGTGACATCATAACTAGCTAGACTGTAATAGTTCCTACCCTTATTACCCGGTTCTAATAACATATAACGCTCGTAATTAGATAGGGATTTAATGTAAACTCAGATGCTCAAAATGCAATATATTTCTCTATCAGCTAACTCATTTTATTTATCGAAACAATACCGTAATTATATTCACATCATTAACATGAAGGTTCTCATTAATTAAGTGTATATTATTCACATCATAAATATACAATACGAGCACCCCGAGAACTAAGCTGCGGTGCACACATACTCTGCTATCCATCCCGGTACATCACGTACATAAGTATCACATATTCCGAATCTCTCAGGAATAGTTCAGATAACACAAATCACAAATAGTGGAGGCGAACACAGTCACATCACATGGGTCACGCACATACCTACGCTCCCACGATCAGCGGACTTATTAACATCCCAATAAGTCTTTCTCTGACCTATGTTCATCGAGGTACCAGTCTATATCCCCCCCGTAGGCACACAAGGATTAGAGGGTCCTAAGCGAACGCAACCTCCCGTGATAGCAAGTATGGTAGGTATGTCATACACACAATCCATATACCAATACTAAGTAAACACACATCTTAGTAATACCGTATTTTAATCGTAGTACATATTGCATTCTCGTACTAACTTATAATTATCACAATTCATACTATTCCGGTTTATAATTAAACGCGCCATAATTCATCCTCACGTCGTAGTAGACACTCACGTCTCACCCAAACGGTTCATTCTAATTTAACTCTCTTGTATATAATTTCCTTCTCATATATACCCAAATGTCCCAAACCTATCTCTAAGTCATCATTGGAAGGTTAACTATATCCTCGAACAAGTTTACGGGACTCCAAAATTCAAAACAATTCAAAATAGCCCAACTGTCAGCTCGTTAGAAGTCTCGTTCGAACGAGTGTTCGAACGAGTTTGGGCTGTCAGCTCGTTAGAAGTCTCATTCGAACGAGACTGTTCGAACGAGATTCCAGTTCGTTCGAACGAACTGCACCTTCTAACGATATCTCGTTCGAACGAGATATCGAACAAAACTACCCTTCGTTAGAAGAGACTGGTCAACTCGTTAGAAGCTCGTTCGAACGAGCTCGTTCGAACGACCTGGGGACTGCTTCTAACGACTGGCTAGTTTCGGCCCAGATTTTTCCAAATACGTTTTTCACCATTTTTACTCCTCAAATCACCTCTAAAATTTATCCCAACGACTGTTTTAAAGTCTCTAAACAATCCTAAACATAATATAACCACATCCTATCACGTTTTTATGGATTAATTCACCCTAATCATCAATCAATTTACAAATACTTAAACTTTTCCCCAATTCATTCATGAACATGAACCCTAGAATTTGGAACCCTCAATTCATCAACTTTAATCCGTTTTTCTTTCACCCAATCATGTATTAACATCAGATTAATCGTCTCCAAACTATTCTACATGCAATTTATCCTCAATGTTCAGAACCTAAGTCCAATTAATCATGGGTTTTCATTCATCTTCCAATAACAATTATAAATCTTCAATTTTCTAACATGGAAAGAACATTTGCTGAAGTTAAACATAATTAAACCACTTGCCTTGTTTGTTTCCGGATTTGGTGTTGATTTGGTGAAGAATCTCTACAGAATTTTCTCTCTTTCTCTCCTTCTCCAATGGTGGCTTAAGGTGGCTAGGGTTTGTTTTGGGGAAAGTTGTAAACCTAAAGATAATCTCCGTAGCTTAATGGTTTAATATAGGATGGTTAGTGGGCTTTGTGGGTTTAATCCACATCAGATTTACATCTCAAATTTTGGTCACTTTTAATTCCTAAAAATGTAAAATTACCAAAATACCCTTTAAGTTGCCGGTATGGCCTAACACTACCCCGGGACCCAAACTACACCCCCGGGTAGTGTTTTCTGACTATCTCTATCCTCCCGGACGTGTTGGCGCACTCAAAACGACCATACGGATTATAGATTTTAAATTCACTTTTATTAACAAAATATTATACCGTGACGCGGCGGTCCCACGCGTCTCAACAAAATTTCTAAAATGCCGTATATAAATCTCACGACAAATTTTATAATACCAAGTTCATATATAATCATATATGCACATAATCAAATACCAACTCGCATCACATTAGTATTTATAACCCGGATTAATTTCCAATTAATACGCATTTAATTAATTAATCCCAAAAATAAATATAGTCAAAAGTACGGGGTATTACAGGTAGCACCGGCTGAATGCATCCAAAAAAGAGTAAAGGGTCGCCAAGGTCAGACTCCCCCAATCATAGAAAGGGATGTTCGAAAACATCCTCAAGTACGGCAGAAACCACAAATGGACGACGTCGTCGCTTGCCGCCACCACGAAACCTCCCAGCACCAACATGATGAACATACCGATCGACACTGACTCTTCACCTTCTCGAGGAAATCCAAAAGTCTGTGCCACTACCGAATGGCACCGCTCAGTCCATGTCGGTCGGCACCCCCTTAAAATTTCCTACAGAAATTCCTGAAAAATGCCAGAAAACCCTGAAAAATCCTCAGAAAATTCCTAAAAATCCCAAGAAGGATTTAGTACATTTTCGTCAGAAAATTTCACACTCCTTCAGGCGAAACCTCTTTTTCCCTGACAAAACCCTTAAAATCCAAGCGAATGACCTCCCGAGTAATGCGCCCGGACCACCTAATCACCTCCTCAGCAGAGTTTACAACCTCAAACCGATTATCTCTCCAACAATCAGCTCCTCCGCTCAAACCAAGGACACAAAGCCTCCCAGCCATCGGCTACCCAGTGTGAAACAATATCGTATGGCATTTTCCCCAGCGGATTTCAGAAGAATCACTCGCCCCAGGTGATCTCTCCCTAAGGACAATCCAATTCTTCCCCCCAGTTGAACTCTTTTCATTTCCCAAGGAAATGCAATCACTCTTGGGTTAGAATTGACCCCGGTCTTGGATCGTCACCTGAGTTAGGTTAGAATTGACCTCGGTCCTCGGTCATCACCACTCTTGGGTTAGAATTGGCCCCGGTCTGGGATCGTCACCTGAGTCAGGTCAGAATTGACCTTGGTCCTCGGTTGTCACCACTCTTGGATTAAAATTAACCCCGGTCTTGGATCGTTACGTGAGTTAGGTCAGAATTGACCTCGGTCCTCGGTCGTCACAACTCTTGGGTCAGAATTGGTCCCGGTCTTGGATCGTCACCTGAGTTAGGTCAGAATTGACCTCGATCCTCGGTCGTCACCACTCTTGGGTCAGAATTGACCTCGGTCTTGGATCGTCACCTCAGTTAGGTCATAATTGACCCCGGTCCTCGGTCGTCACCACTCTTGGGTAAAAATTGACCCCGATTTTGGATCTTCACCTGAATTAGGTCAGAATTGACCTCGGTCCTCGGTCGTCACCACTCTTGGGTCAGAATTGGCCCCGGTCTTGGATCGTCACCTGAGTCAGGTCAAAATTGACCTCGGTCCTCGATCGTCACCACTCTTGGGTCAGAATTGACCCCGGTCTTGGATCGTCACCTGATTAAGGTTAAAATTAACCTCGGTCCTCGGTCATCACCACTCTTGGGTCAGAATTGGTCCCGGTCTTGGATCGTCACCTGAGTCAAGTCAGAATTGATCTCGGTCCTCGGTCGTCACCACTCTTGGGTCAGAATTGGTCCCGGTCTTGGATCGTCACCTGAGTTAGGTTAGAATTGACCTCGATCCTCGGTCGTCACCACTCTTGGGTCAGAATTGGCCCCAATCTTGGATCGTCACCTGAGTTAGGTCAGAATTGGCCTCGGTCCTCGGTCGTCACCACTCTTGGGTCAGAATTGGCCCCGATCTTGGATCGTCACCTGAGTCAGGTCAAAATTGACCTCGATCCTTGGTCGTCACCACTCTTGGGTGAGAATTGACCTCGGTCTTGGATTGTCACCTGAGTTAGGTCATAATTAACCTCGGTCCTCTATCGTCACCACTCTTGGGTCAAAATTAACCCCGGTCTTGGAGCGTCATCTGAATTAGGTCAGAATTGACCTCGGTCCTCGGTCGTCACCACTCTTGGGTCAGAATTGACCCCGGTCTTGGATCGTCACCTGAGTTAGGTCAGAATTGACCTCAATCCTTGGTCGTCACCACTCTTGGGTCATAATTGACCCCGGTCTTGGATCTTCACCTGAGTTAGGTCAGAATTGACCTCGGTCCTCGATCGTCACCACTCTTAGGTCCTTAGAACTGACCTCGACCCTATGAATTGGTCATCCTCGTTTCCTTAGGTCCTCAGAACTGACCTCAACCCTCTGATTTGGTAATCCCCAGCACGTTCCTTAGGTCCTCAGAATCGGTCTCGATCCTCTAAATCGATCATACTCTCTCAGAAGCATCATGCAGTGTTTAATGGACGGCTATCATTTGTTCCAAACTCACCCATCGAGGGGCTCTATTGACATCCCATTCTGTTACCCCCTAACTCTCCTTAGGTCCCTAGTACCTCCACTCATCACTGTAAACCTAGGTCATGTCTCGAGCACTGACCTGAAAGCCATCGGGTACTCCCCGGCTCGATTTGACCAAAAGTCAAACTCTTCATCTCGATCGAGACTCAATGAATCTTCTAAGGGCACTGAATACCCTTTTTAACGGTCCGTCCTGTGCATGATTCTGACTTACCATGCGTACGAACGATCCGTTTGCGTCCGAAACCCGACCTAAAGGCCACCGGGCACTCCCGAACTCTATTTGACCTAAGTCAACTCTTCAGCTCAACCGAGGCTGAATGAATCTTTGAAGGGCACCAATACCCTTTCCAACGGTCCATCCCGTGCACAATTCCGACTTTCCATGCGGACGAACGATCCGTTTGACTCCGAGAGGTCACCAAATGCTTCTCGACTCTTTGGAATGTCGAAGTACATCTCCTAACTTTTCTAACGGTTCGCCTCATTCACGATTCGAATTTACCATACGGACGAACGATCCATTTGCGTTCGAACGATTCCTCGTCCAACGGACTGACAAACGCTTCCGAGCCACATTTGACCCAAAGTCAACTCCCGAACTCGGGAGCAGTCCAAAGGACTTTCGAAGGTCTCTAAAATACCTTTCCAACGGTATGCCCCGTGCATGATTCTGACCAACGGTTTTCCCTCGGCGGCCAATTTTCTAAAAAAGCCTGAAGCGCACTACCAAATAGCAGGTCCCAGACCCTGCCTATCGGCACCTGCCGATAGGTAGTGCCATGGCAATACCGATCGGCACCTGCCGATAGGTAGTGCCATGGCAATGCCGATCGGCAAACCCCTGGGCCTATAAAAGGAGGCCTTGGCCTCATTTGTAAGGGGCCCCAGATCTGATAAAAATTCCTCTCAACGAATCCCAGAAACCTCTCTCGAAGGCAGCGTGATTTCAACTTCCAAATCCTCCTTTTACTCCCACTTTTCATCATCCCTTTCATCAAATTCGGTGAATTAACCACTCTCCATCATCATTCAAAGTTCAAGGGCTGCTCTCCAACATTCAAGATCAAGCTCAAGATCTTCAAGAAGGTCCAACTTTCTCAAACTCTCTCCTAAATTCTCTTGAATTCCCAATAACTTGTTTTCTTACTTATCACTTTTATTATCTCATCTCACACATCCTAATATACTTTTTATTTAGTATTATTGTACATCTCTTATTTTCATATAAATAAAACCCAAAAAAACAAGGAAAAGAGGGTTTGCTCATAAATTCCAAATAGGAATTCTCACACTTTTTCCACACTCTTCTCACAACTAAAACACTTTTTTCTACACACACACACACACACACACACACACACTTACAAATAAGAGATTTATCCATTTGGATTTATGGGTTAAACCCCACCCCTCGTTTTGTATGCGAACTACGTGGACTTTGATGCTTTTATAGGCTACGTAGGCGTCTCGGGGTAAAACTCAAGACTCGAGTCCTTTTTCTCACTTTTTACCTTATCTTCTATCCTCTTTTTTTTCTTATCCATTTGGCGTATTATTCCACATGCATTATCGTTCCCTTATAACAATCAACGCAAGGGTAATCGCGCAAATCCTATTTTCTACATTAATCTCACATTCCTACGGAGGACTTGCTTTATCTTTTCCATGATACAAGTCGAGGATTCCTACCTCCATTCTATATATACACATGCACACATATCACGGGGGGAAACATAAGGGAAAATAGAAAATATTCATGAGAGACCGAAAGGGCGGAATGTGTTCCTAACACCTTCCCATTTCGTAACTAAGCCTCCGAACCCTTCTCGAATCATTTTGGTTTCGCACGCACCAGTATATCTTTGGATGCCATCCTTCGGGGTGGCTTCCCCTTTTTTTTTTTATCTGTTTTGAGTAAAATAGACCGGCGACTTTGAATCTCTCTACATTTTCACACCTCACAGATCGACGCCAACCGAAGCGCTCTCCTGAGAGGGGACGCGCGAGACCCGAAGGATCCTTTTCCCGCCGCTGAGGGGATCGGGGATGGCCACATAATTAATGGGTGTGAACTAGATACAAATGAATTATGATCCAAACACTCGGTATGTTAAAGGAGTTTTATTTGACCGCAAAACTTTATAAAACTAAGATTTAGCCTCAAGGGACAAGATAAAATGATCTCTATGAACAAACAAGCACAATGAACATAAGCCTAGAATATTGATGATTCTAAAAATCAATAGCGCCTTAAAATGATAAGCATAACTGGGATTCATTGTGCAAACCCGTTGATCTTCAACTATAACACCCACAAAAGATAAAGATATATTATATTTTCTTTTCACTCAATTTTTTAAAGATATCATTTTTGAAAATCAAACAATCAAAACATGTTGGCCTTGACAATTTTTTTTGTTTTTATTCCCTTTAAATATTTTCACTAGGCTCTTGCCAATAGTGTCTTTCTTGCAAAGGAGATTTGCTCCTTTCATAGCCCTTTCCTATGCACCCTCATATTTGTAATAAAAATCAAACAATATTACAAGCAATGGTTCTTACATGCACAAATCCCGGATTGTCACAAAATAGGTAGATGACAATTTGATGGGAGAGCATCTCACATAGCTAAAATATTACATGTGAAGTTAACGTTCAAAAAGCTCGATCATGTGTGTGTGAATGCATATACAAAGTTGAATCCATTAAGCGAATCAAAGTCAAAACAACTCTATGAAAGTCCGTTAAAAAACAATCTAAGTATTGACAATCATAACAAAATATCCTATTCATATGAAAAACAGGAATGAGTTGGATTTAAACATACCAATATGCCACACAAAATGTGTAAAACTAAAATACACAAAAACCAAAAATATTTTTTGAGTTTTTAAAGTTTTTCCAAAAAAATACGAATTTAAAAACTAACTCAAAAGACCAATAAAATCTTTTTGTACTTTTTAATAATACACAAGAAATGAAAAATTCAAATATAAAAGACTCAAACTACATACAACTAGCAAACACATATATCATGAAGTCCAAAAGCTAGTGTGTGAAAACATGCAAACACCAATGAACTATTAGATATAGCATGGGAAGTATCATGCTCAAGAAAAAGGGAATAAAAAAGTCTAATATGCAAAGCCTCCAAATCCGATTTCCTAATCCACATAGGTGTAACGTGACGTTCCCGGATTTTAGGAACCTTGGTGACTATAAACTTAGAATTTTTAGAAATGTTTCTAAGATAAAAACAAAAACACCTAGCGTGACCTTCCTATCATAATGTGTTCATGTATTGACATGATTAGGGGTGTTACCTAAGGGTTGAGCTTTTTTAACGTTCCTATCAACGATCAACTCTCTCAAATGCATGGTCTTAACTTGGCTAGCGGCAGCATTTTGATCATCGAAGCCAATTCCACACTTGTCATCTTTGATTTGGGTTGTTCTTAACATCTTATCCAACTTCTTCGACCTAGATTTCAAATTAAATTTAACACGACTCGTGTCTCTCAATCTATCTTTAAGCTTAATTATCCTCGACTCGAGTAAATGCCTAGACTTCTCAAACTTATGAAGTTCTTTCTTCTTAACCTCCATCACACCTCGAAGTCTATCTCTCTCACCCTCAACATACTCTAGCTTCTCTTAAATATTCCTCTAACTAGCCCTAATATCCCCAATTAAAACACTCTCATCATTTCCTGCGACACATTCTTTCAATCTAGCTTCCAAATTCAAGTTAGCCTTCTTCACTCTCAACGTTTTCGCATACAACTCAAGGAAGGAAACTTATAGTTCAGTCTCCTCCTCCTCCTCCTCCTCCTCCTCCTCCTCCTCCTCCTCCTCCTCATCTTCTTCTCCACTCTCTTCACCATCACTCACTTACGGATCACAAATGATGCCCTCAAAAGTGTCATTCTTAGACTTATCTTCATGGGAAGGTTTTTCTTCAAGGCTCGCATGACTAGCCATGAACGCGGTGAAGTTTCACTCAAAGGGGGAGCACTACACCAAAACGGGCCTTTAGTAACACAATTTTACTGTTACTAAATATATTAGTAACAAAATTTTTTCGTTAGAAAAAAGGCATGGAGCATGGAGTTAGTAACGAAAAAATTCAAAATTAGTAATGCTAAAATTGTGTTACTAATAGTAACGATAAAATTCAGAATTAGTAACGGTAAAATTTTGTTACTCATAGTAACAGTAGAATTCAGAATTAGTAATGATAAATTTCTGTAACTAATAGTAACGGTAAAATTCAGAATTAGTAACGGTAAAATTCTGTTACTAATAGTTGTAATAACCCTTGCTTTTGAGTAATTGATTTTATATTAATTTGCAATGAGAGGTAATTATATAAAATATTGGATGATGGAGTAAATAATATTTTAAGTGAGTTAAAAGATAATATTTACTAGATTTTGCATATTTGCTATTATGTGAATGTAAATAGTGTCATGTTTCATTTTGTAATGTCGTGTGCTAAAAGCAACAGTTATGGTTTAAAATGAAGAGGGATATGAAAATGATTTATATTATTCCGGATGCCAATTTAGAGGGCGCGATTAGTCCTCTCCCGAAATAGTTGAGATAGTCAAAATAAGTGCCATATTGTATTTTTCGGTTCCGGACACTTTTGACAGGTTATGACTCAATTATGTAGTTATGAGTCATTTTAATGGTGTATTAACATTTAAAAGATGGAAACTAATGCTAAGTGTACGTTTTAGTCTTCCAACCCCTTTTATTTCTCCATTATATGTTTCTAAACCTAGAGAGAAAGATAAGTGTGGAGAAAAGAGAGAGAAAGGAAGAGAATTGAAGATTTGGGCTTTGGATTTGTTGCTACCGGAAGGAAATTTGAGACTACAACCTTAAGGCAAGTTTCTAACTTGCTAGTATATGATTTAATGTGGATAATTTGTTGTGATGGTTGTGTATCATTAGAGGATGTGAATAAATAGTAGATTTTGGTATATTTGGATGTTTAAACCTTGGATCTTGGAGTTTGTACGATTAAGGTTGGTCATGTGGGTTTGTTATGGTGTAGAAATGTTGTGGGTTGATGAGAATCAAGGAAGTGTAGGAATAAGAGTTTAGGTTTTGGATTTAGTATTATAGAAGAAGAGAAATTCGAGGGTCTGCTAGGCGCGACCGACCGCGGTCCCAGGACCGATCAATCGGGACTTTAGGGGGGAGCCTACTTCTTTCTTATATAAGTTTAAAATTTTAGCGCGGTCAACCGCGGTCCCAAGACTGGTCGACCGGGCCTTCCAAAATGATCTTTCTACATTTCTTTTGAGGCAAAATCATTGAGGCGCGATCGACCGCGGTCCCATGACCGGTCGATCGGTCCCCTGTTTTTCATCCTAAAATTTTTAGTTTCCTCTAGCTGCTCTCTTTTAAGATAAGGACTTAGGAACCTTCGTGAATGAAGTAAAACTAGAATACTAGAGTCTAGTAGTAAGGTATCTAAGAACCTAAGTTAAAAATGGGAGTTGGAGATTAGTTAGGGAATCAATTTAGTTAGTTAAATTAGAGGAAGATAAATGATTCTTTATTAGAATGAACGAGTCTATACCTAAGGAGAATTATAGTGAGTTAATGTCAAATTTTAGAATTGTATTGAAGAATATTATACCTGAGGGGTTATAAAAGGAATGTTAATTACGGGAGATTAAAATTGGGGATAATCAAACATTAAGGTTCATAATGATGACATTAAGTGCTTAAGGCTCCGGATTAAATGTGATGCATACTTGATAAAGTAAATACATTGTGAATGATAATTTATATATACACACCTCCTTGAAATATATCATAGGGGAAGTTACGCGCATGAGGTGAAGTCCCCTGGCTAGTGAATGTAGGGTGAATATAGTCCTCGGCCATAGGACCGGTTATATATATTGTGTGATTATTATTCGAAGTGAGGTAATTCCGGGTGTGGTTATGACTCACTGTCGAAGGTATATGGCCGCTTCCAGACGTCACACGATGTAGGATGCCCAGGTTGTCTTGGTGACAGAACCCTGGAAGATGATAGCTATTTAGGGGCTCATCCAGTGGGGAAACTCGGAAGGACGGTCTTAGAATCGTTATATGTGGTGTAATATAACTATTATTATATAAGTGGAATCTTATTGATTATACGGCACTTTATGAAATAAATTGCTTTGAATACGTTTCCTAATGATAAAAGGAACGGTGAAATGAAATTGTGTAAAAAGGAAATGGAATATCATTAAGTAATGTTTTATTCATATTCTCTAGCATAATTGAAATGTGATCATTGTCATTATATTGCTTTATGTTATGCATCCAGATTTATTATCATTACTTATGGTGAACAAAACAAGCTTATTCTTGACGATTTAATTGTTTATAACTGTCATGTATGTTATTCACATGGTGATCATATCAAACCGGGCCTTGACCCGTTTTTATCTTTTGTTTTGCATGAATCTTATTTTCGACCAGGTGTTCCGCCGTAAGGACGCCCGTATTGACTTTTCTATCCCAGTGTCCTTGAGCTGTAACACTTTGCGGATGTTATGGGATATTTGAATTAGACGCTTCCATATTTTGTATTCTAGTTATGATCGGTTACACATTCGGGCGTGTTGCCCAAGTTTTGTATTTGTGTTATATAATGTGATATTGTACTCTAATACTCGGTGTAACCTATTTGTACGGGTCTGTTAACTGACAGCTTATTCGGTTATTTTGTTATATATGGTTGCTGTCATAATTATCTGTCTTTATTTTATCCACCTGCTTTTCAATTGGATGATTTAAATGTTTTTCTTCAACTTACAAATCATATTTTGACAATCCGTTTTCTAAAATAATGGGTCGTTATCTCGTATACTTATTGTATTTCAGTGATGTTATGAATGGACGATCTATGATTCCTGTAATTATTGGAGTATCGAGCTAGCCACCTCTTATTTTAATAAGCGGGGTGTCACAGATGGTATAAGAGCATCAGGTTATATAGTCCCTAGGATCTATGCGGACTGGTCACGTTCTACCGTAACATTCTTTGATATAGATCCTTATTGCTAGGACTGTTTGTTTATCTATATTGGCGATCTTTTGCGAATTAAATTGTTCTTAATCATATTCTAACTCAGTTATTTCTTTATCTCAGATTCCGCCTTAGAAAGGTCACCATGCGAGAAGAAATAGAGTCGTAGAAGATGATATAGATCCTCCACCGCCACAATAAGGAACTATTAATGCCGTTGAGGTAGCCAATATTATGGCCCAGGCGGTCAATGTTGCGATGACTGCCATGGTTCAACAATTTCCCCAAGCCCAACAAGAGAGGGTTCAGGAGGTGCAAGCCCCCGCGAGACCTTCTCCATGGGAAAGAGTCAGAGAATATTTTTTAAAGGGTTATCCCCCAGAATTTCAGGGTGGTTCCGATGTGATTGTAGCTAACCAATGGAAAAAGGATATGCAACGCCATCTTCGCATGGTAGACTGTAGTGAGGAACAGAAGCAAATCCTTGCTACTTTTAAACTAGTTGGAACAACCTTACACTGGTGGCAGTCGATGACCACGCCATAGAAAAGAGATACTATGACTATTACTGACTTTTGAGTTTTATTCGATCGAAAGTATTTTCCTACAGCAGTCCAAAGGGAAATGAGGAGGAAGCTCTAAGATGTATTTTAAGGTGAATGTTCGATAGCAGAGTATGAGGAAGAATTCACTCGTTTGGCTAGTTTTGTTCCGGATGAGGTGACTTCGGAGGAGAGGAGAATGTCAAAGTTCATTGGAGGTTTACATTGGAGGATACGACAACACTTGCTGGGTAATCCAACTTTACAAACCTTCGGGGATGTAATGAATGTCACATTACTTCATTAACAGGATCATCGGTTGCATGTACAAGGAAGTAAGAAGGTTTCAGTCGCGGGGCAAGCGAGTAAGACATGAGGCAATGGTGCAGGAAGGGGAGCACTACCCTCATCCCAATTATCGGGAGGTAAGCAAAAGGAAAGAGATACCCAACAAGGGGATTTGTCCAAAAGATAAAATTTCGGGGGATTTAATTTCGGTGGGAGTGGTTTCAGGCACGGTCAATGTACCCAACAACAGCAGCAGGCAGCTCGGGGTAACAATGGGGGTCGAGGCCAATCGTAGAATTCCACAACATCAGCAGGCACAGCTACCGCCACTAGTGCCTAATTTAGCCGTCCCTCCACAACAGGGATAATTACAGTATGGGAGTGTTTACCATATATAAGATGCTATGCTTCCACCAGCGCCACCAGCTATTGAGGGTAAGTTTCCCATTCATGGGCATATGGGTCGTGTATTGTTTGATACGGGTGCAACACACTCATTTATTTCTAGAAGTTTTTCCCAGTCGATGGAGTTAATTAAATCTGCGAAAAGTACTTTCACTAGTGTCGAGTCCTCTATGGGTGATGGTTCGCTCATTTTCTTTGTTTATAAAAGAATAGAAATAAATCTTGGTAATTTGTGTTTTGAGGCCGATTTGCTCGTCTATGATATGGTCGGGTATAATGTAATCCTGGGTATGGATTGGCTAGTGATGTATCGTGCGATAGTAAATTGTTATGGGAAGAGTATAGTTTTTTCCATTCCGGGGCAGGAGATGTTTTTAGTGGCTATGCCTCGTTTTGAGGGAGGTTCTAGCACTTATTTGCATTGTATTGCGGAGGAGACTTCTCGGTACGTAGTCGTTTCCTTAGATTCGATTCTGGTTGTTAGAGACTTCGAAGATGTTTTTTGGGAGATACCGGGTTTACCTCCAAGTAGGGAGATTGAGTTTGTGATTGATTTAGCACCGGGAACGTGACTGATTGCTAGAGCTCCGTATCATATGGTACTTGTGGAAATGAGGGAGTTAAGAGGTCATATTCAAAAGTTGTTAGAACAGGAATTTATTAGGCATAGTAAGTCGCCATGGGGAGCTCCTGTATTGTTTATAAAGAAGAGAGATGGTTCCTTCCGGTTGTACGTCGATTATGGGGAATTGAATAAGGTTACCATCAGGAAAAAATACCCACTACCTCGGATCGATGATCTGTTTGATCAATTAAAGGGAGCGTCATATTTCTCCAAAATAGATTTGAGGACGAGGTATCACCAGCTGCGGATACGAGAGCGGGATGTGTCCAAAACTGCGTTCCTAACTAGATATAGGTCCTATGAATTTTTAATTATGCCTTTTGGACTAACCAATACTCCTGCTGTATTTATGGACCTCATAAATAGAGTGTTTTGAGACTTCCTAGACCAGTTTGTTATCGTGTTTATTAATGTCATCCTAGTTTACTCTCAGTCAGAAGTCGATAACGCGAAGCATTTACGGTTGGTCCTGTAAACGTTGAGGGATCATCAGTTATATGCCAAATTTGAGAAGTGTGTTTTTTGGACAGGAGGTATAGTTTTTGAGTCACATTGTAACATCTCGGGGAATTTCGATAGACCCGAGTAAAGTTGCTGTGGTGCGGGAATGGGGTCAGCCCACGACACCTACAGAGATTCGTAGTTTTCTGGGTTTGGTTGGCTATTACCGCATATTTATCAAAGGTTTTTATAAGATTGCTAACCCTTTGATAAATTTAACTCGGAAGGGGGTAAGTTTTGTTTGGGATGATTCTTGTCAACTAAATTTTGATGAGCTGAAAGATAAGTTGACTTTTGCTCCCGTACTTGCGTTACAAAGGTCGGGGTTGGAATATTTGGTCTTTATGGACACATCGTTGCAAGGGTTGGGAGGTGTGTTGTAGCAAGAGCATCGGGCTATTGCTTATGCTTTTCGCAAGCTAAAGCCCCATGAGAAGAATTATCCACTTCATGATTTGGAACTTGCTGTAGTGGTTTTTGCTTTTAAGATTTGGAGACATTACCTCCCGAGGGAGAAATTTAGTTTTTTCACGGACCACAAATCGTTGTAATATTTGGTGTCACAGAAGGATTTCAATATGCGACAACGTCGGTGGTTAGAGTTTGTAAAAGACTACCAATTTAATATTCACTATCACCCGGGTAATGCTAATGTAGTGGCGAATGCGTTGAGTCGAAAACCCGAGGGGGATTTAGCCACGATATGGAAGGCTAAATGGAAAGAACTTAGCCAAGAGGGTGCGGTGACATGGTCTTTTATGTCGGTGTTGACCGTTACGCCTACTATAGTGGCAAGGGTTGTTGAAGCTCAAGGAAGGGACAAGGATTTTCAGGATCATATACACAAATTGTTAACCGAGGGAGTGGAATCCTACTATATAAGTTCTGAGGGTGGGTTACGTTTCCACGGGAGATTTATTGTCCCGGAAGAAGGGGATTTGAGATGAGCCGTAATGCCAGAATATTGTGGGTCCAAGTTTACAGTACATCCTGGTGGGGACAAAATGTACCAAGACATGAGCCGTCAATATTGGTGGGCGGGTATGAAACGGGACATTTCTGAATTTGTTTCCCAATGCACTACTTGTCAACTGGTGAAAGTAGATCATCAGTGATCGATGGGATTGTTACAACCCTTGGAAATACCGGTATGGAAGTGGGAAAGCATCTCGATGGATTTCATCACGGGATTGCCAACATCACAAAGCGGTCATGATTCCATTTGGGTGAGTGTCGATCGTTTAACCAAGTCGGCACATTTCTTACCGGTATGTACAGACTACAACACTGTTCTTTATGCCTAGTTGTTTATTACTGAGATTGTTAGACTCCATGGGGTGACCATTAATATAGTCTCCGATCGAGAAAAAAATTTTGTTTCCCATTTTTGGCGAAGTTTCCAAGAAGCTATGGGAACCCAATTGAAGTTGAGTACCTCCTATCACCCTCAAACAGATGGGCAGGCAGAAAGAGTCAACCAAATATTAGAGGATATGCTCAGAATGTGTGTTCTTGATTTCAAAGGAGGTTGGGAACAATACCTTCCCTTGGTCTAATTTTCTTATAATAATTAGTGCCAATTCACTATCGGGATGGCACCCTATGAAGCATTATATGGTCGATCGTGTAGATCACCTACTTGTTGGTTGGAAGTAGGGGATAATAAATTTGTTGGACCTGAAATGATCCAATATACTTCTTCAAAGATTGAACTTATTCTCAATTTCATCCGGATTGCTCAAGATCGTCAGAAGAGTTATGCTGATGCGAATAGAAGGCTTGTGGATTTAGAGGTTGGAGATCAAGTTTTGGTGCGAATTTTGCCAAGGATGGGTATAAAGCGATTTGGGAAGAAAGGAAAGCTTGCGCCGCGTTACGTAGGCCCTTTTCCCATTATTACTAAAGTAGGCCCAGTAGCTTATCAACTTGCCTTATCGGAACACTTACAACAAGTTCATGATGTGTTTTATGTTTCGTCCTTGAAAAAGTACAAGAGGTGTGAAGGATCTCACTGGCACATTCCTTTAGATGATATCGAATCGCAGCCTGATATTTCATACGAGGAACAACCAGTTGCAATCTTAGATCATGGGGAGCGTAGGCTAAGATCTTGAGTGGTACCCTTGGTTTGGGTCCAATGGGGGCATCACAATGCTGAGGAATAAATGTGGGAGCATGAGGACGGTATGCAAGAAAAGTATTCACATCTCTTTTTGCAAGGTACGCCTAATTTTGAGGGCAAAATTCCCTTATAGGGGGGGGGGGGAGTATGTAATAACCCTTACTTTTGAGTAATTGATTTTATATTAATTTTCCATGAGAGGTAATTATATAAAATATTGGATGATGGAGTGAATATTATTGTAAGTGAGTTAAAAGATAATATTTACTAGATTTTGCATATTTACTATTATGTGAATGTAAATAGCATCATGTTTCATTTTGTAATGTCGTGTGCTAAAAGAGACAGTTATGGTTTAAAATGAAGAGGGATATGAAAAATGATTTATATTATTCCAGATGCCAATTTAGAGTGCGCAGTTAGTCCCAAAATAGTTGAGATAGTCAAAATAAGTGCCATATTGTATTTTTGGGTTCCGAACATTTTTGACAGGTTATGACTCAATTATGTAGTTACGAGTCATTTTAATGGTGTATTAACATTTAAAAGATGGAAACTAATGCTAGGTGTACGTTTTAGTCTTCCAACCCCTTTTATTTCTCCATTATATGTTTTTAAACCTAGAGAGAAAGAGAAGTGTGGAGAAAAGAGAGAGAAAGGAAGAGAATTGAGGATTTGGGCTTTGGATTTGTTGTGATGGTTGTGTATTATTAGAGGATGTGAATAAATAGTAGGTTTTGGTATATTTGGATGTTTAAACCTTAGATATTGGAGTTTGTATGATTAAAGTTGGTCATGTGGGTTTATTATGGTGTAGAAATGTTGTGATTTGATGAGAATGAAGGAAGTGTAGGAATAAGGGTTTAGGTTTTGGATTTAGTATTATAGAAGAAGAGAAATTCGAGGATCTGCTAGGCGCGGTTGACCGCGGTCCCAGGCCTTCAGGGGAGAGCCTACTGCTTTCTTATATAAGTATAAAATTTGAGCGCGATCGACCGCGGTCCCAGGACCGGTCGACCGAGCCTTCCAAAATGAGTTTCTGCATTTCCTTTCACGCAAAATCATTAAGGTGCGGTCGACCGCGGTCCCATGACCGGTCGACCGGTCCCTTATTTTTTGTCCTAAAATGTTTAGTTTCCTATAGCTTCTCTATTTTAAGATAGGGACTTAGGAACCTTCTTTAATGAAGTAAAACTAGAGTAATAGAGTCTAGTAGTAAATTATCTAAGAACCTAAGTTAAAAATGAGAGTTGGGGCTCAGTTAGGGAATCAATTTAGTTAGTTAAATTAGAGGAAGATAAATGATTCTTTATTACAATGAACGAGTCTATACCTAAGGAGAATTAGAGTGAGTTAATGTCGACTTTTAGAATTGTATTAAAGAATATTATACTTGATGGGTTATAAAAGGAATGTTAATTAAAGGAGATTTATATTGGGGATTATCAAACATTAAGGTTCATAATGATGACATAAAGCGCTTAAGGCTCCGGATAAAATGTAATGCATACTTGATAAAGTAAATACATTGTGAATGATAATTTTTATATACACACCTCGCTAAATGCTATCATAGGGGAAGTTACGTGCATGAGGTGAAGTCCCCTGGCTAGTGAATGCATGGTGGATATAGTCCTCGGCCATAGGACCGGTTATATATATTGTGTGATTATTATTCGAAGTGAGGTAATTCCGGGTGTGGTTATGACTCACTGTCGAAGGTATATGGCCGCTTCCAGACGTCACACGATGTAGGATGCCCAGGTTGTCTTGGTGACAGAACCCTGGAAGATGATAGCTATTTAGGGGCTCGTCCAGTGGGGAAACTCGGAAGGACGGTCTTAGAATCGTTATATGTGGTGTAATATAACTATTATTATATAAGTGGAATCTTATTGATTATACGGCACTTTATGAAATAAATTGCTTTGAATACGTTTCCTAATGATAAAAGGAACGGTGAAATGAAATTGTGTAAAAAGGAAATGGAATCTCATTAAGTAATGTTTTATTCATATTCTCTAGCATAATTTAAATGTGATCATTGTCATTATATTGATTTAGGTTATGCATCTAGATTTCTTATCATTACTTATGGTGAACGAAACAAGCTTATTCTTGACGATTTAACTGTTCATAACTGTCATGCATGTTATTCACATGGTGATCATATCAAACCGGGCCCTGACCCATTTCTATATTTTGTTTTGCATGAATCTTATTTTCGACCAGGTGTTCCACCGCAAGGACGCTCGTATTGACTTTTCTATCCTACTATCCTGGAGCTGTGACACTTTACAGATGTTATGGGATATTTGAATTAGACGCTTCCATCTTTTGTATTCTAGTTATGATAGGTTAGACATTCGGACGTGTTGCCCAAGTTTTGTATTTGTGTTATATAATGTGATATTGTACTCTAATACTCGGTGTAACTTATTTGTACGGGTCTGTTGACCGACAAATTATTCGGTTATTTTGTTGTATATGGTTACTGTCATAATTATCTGTCTTTATTTTATCCACCTGCTTTTCAATTGGATGGTTTAAATGTTTTTCTTTAACTTATAAATCATATTTTGATAATCCGTTTTCTAAAATAATGGGTGGTTATCTCGTATACTTATTGTATTTCAATGATGTTAAGAATGGACCATCTATGATTTTTGTAATTATTGGAGTATCGGGCTGGGCACCTCTTATTTTAATAAACGGGGTGTCACAATAGTAACGGTAAAATTCAGAATTAGTAATGGTAAAATGCTGTTAGTAATATTAATACATATTTAAAAAAAATATTTTTCAAGATCCACTATTCTAAATTTAAACACATTCAATTATTCTTACCACATTATTTAAAAGCTAAGAACATATACAAACATAGTCCATAAAAACAAGGGCAATATATTCAACATATACATTTATATAAGCCTCCACTCTTTATTAACAAAAGAAACTTAAACCAAACAAATGAAACATCGCCCCAAAAGTTACATTGTTTTAATAAAAGCATCCAATATAACATCATAATACAATCATCCCCAAATGAGATATTTTTATATTATAACCAATCAAATGAAATATAGAAAAGAAGTCTGTTGTTGTTGACTATCAACTTTCGTTCTATTATCATCGCCATCAACGTCGCAACCCAATATGCTGGAAACTTGATGAGGATCCAAAACTGACATTCTGTCAAACAAAATAAAATTATCATATTGGTTATAATATCAAAATTTAGTCATACAAAATTAATTTAGTACAAAAAATTATCCAACAGCAAAATTAATTGCACAAGTATGTGAACTTATAATATCACACTTTCACATCAGCACTTAAAAACATGAAATTTCACGTATAAACAAGTAAGTGAACTTATAATATCACACTTTCATATCAACACACAACACATATGGTTTTTAACACATATTCATTTTTTTTGGTACAACTAACACTGTTTCACAAAGATACATTGCGCATAATGTTTCACACGCATACAAACAGATTCACAATACACACCGGCTGCACATATTGTTTCACACATTCTGCATACAGAAACAGACACTCACACTGCAGACAAACACTGAACACACACTTCACACTATTGACACAAACATACTACGCATATTGCTTGCAGAAACCCATAGTTTCACATACACAATTTCACATACACAATGTCAACATAATTACGTATATATAAATATTAGTGACTAAATAAAGACTGATTTTAGCATTAGCAGTTAAACCAGTTAATATAATCTTATAAACAAGTTGAGCTAATATGCCTCTATTTGTTGAGGTATATTATACTTTGGGTTCCACATCAACTCCTCCAGTATATTAAATCAGCTAACATTGGAAATTTGTAAGCATTATCTTATTAGTTTCTCGGCGGTATAAGATGAAAAACTAAGCGAGATCAATATACATCTTTGATAAATACATGATCAGCTAACATAAATATCACAACTATGATACTTATAGTAAAAGGATAAAGTTTAAACAACATATGGCCAACGAAATTTACATCCAAACTGGTTGTCCTGCATAAGACAACAAAGTTAGTGGATCAACATCAACTATTAGCTGATGGGGGTAAGTAACAAATCATATGTAATTTCTATCGACGTTACTTGTATCCAAAGAGAAAGCGTTTGTCCCATAACATAGTTGACAAACCTAGGTAGGTAGTGGTGGCTCTGTGGTATATTTGTCCAATAAAATGGTTATGAGTATATAAATGAAATTGTGTTTGTGCATGTGTGGAAGCGAACAAAAAGAAAGAGAAGGAGAAGTATAAAGAGAAAACGAAATTTCAATTACTCTGTATATACAAAAAAATGTATCGGTTGTTTTTATTATAAAATATAAATAAATAAGAAGTATAGAATAGATGAGATACTACGTATAATATAAAACTGCCAAGTGGATCTCTGATCAATCATACAACTAATTTTTATTTATTTTTCTTGAACAAGAGCACCCCCACCCCCTCCCTGTGATATAAGGTTTAGAGATAACTTTACATAATTAAGGAGGGGATAAGTTACAACATAAAGTACCTCAACACAAATTTTACCAACCATAGAAATTATCTCAATAGGGTGTAATCCCCACAAGGTATTTACTGCTAGAAGAATTGCATCACTACCTTAACCAAAAGAAATATAAAGTAATAATAAAATGAAAGATCAAGATAGTCCATAATTACAAATGTATGTTGATGCTAATATATCGAACAATAACCAGTTAACATAAATCTTATTAAAAGATAAATAACATTAATAATAATGATGATGATAAGAATAATAGGGATAATAACAAGCATAGAGCCCGCACGATGCGCGGGAATTTTTATATGAGATGACTATATAAACTTAGATAGTGTATGCTTTCATATGCATATCCTAACAATTATTTAAGAAAGTCATTTAACAACTTGCATTCGAAATGAACGAACACAATGCAAATACGCAGAAATAAAATAGAAGAAATCGTTTATTCAAAAGGCATATGTCTTGAAAGAGTAATTCAATACATTATGCAATTTTTTAAAAGATGAACATAACAGCTTTATTATAGTTTCGATAGTGAAATTAAAACAGTATTATAAAAATTGAAATAAGGTAGTAGCATTCCAGTATCTGATGTAATAAATCAATCCTTGATTTCAATTCCTATTCTCCTGCAAAGAAATGGTTTTTTATTAGTATAAAACAAAAATCTATCAAATGATCAATATGAATCCATTATCCGCAGGGCTGATTTTTATACTAAAATAGTGTACAGTGCAATAGTAGGATGTTGAAAGAGGTAAGGAAACAGGGACATGAATTTAAATGTTTTCTTTTGACATGTAGACTTAGCTTGTTATTTATATTTTTATTATCGTAAAGTGAATTGAATGATCATGTGGATTGTCACATTGAGCATGGTAAAAAAGTAATGGAATGAAAAGCAATGTGTGTGTCGATCGGTGGATGACATACTTTTCTGCAACGGTTAGTAGGAACTGTTTTTTAAGGTTTGGGATGTAAAAATTTTCTACAAACTGAAACTCTATGTCTTATTTTATAAAACAACAAATATATCAGGGCATATTTTAATGTATGTCTACGTCATTTTATTATTACATGCGTACCTCGTCGATTTCATTCTCTTGGAAGGGAGAATATTTTTTCCATCATTGACATGTGTATTGTATGAATCTTGAGCCTTGGTCTTATTTGCGGCTTCGGTTTCTGTAGATGCCTCTGTAACATGATTGAGTTTGGTGTTGATGTCTGTAGCTGAAATGATGTCATCCTACAATATAGCATGTAGTATAGACTTTTAAGTTTTAGGCTTGTTAATTAAATGTATACATGCCATGTTTATATGCGAAAGCATGTATAAATCCAAAGAAAGTTACATAAAACATGTGGGGAAAATGAAATATTTTATTGGATTTGCTGCATAATATAAATTTGGAATTATTAACAGTAACAGTTTATCAATAGTAGATAACTAAGTGTTTTGGAATATTAGTCTTGTTCAAATCATTAACTTTGTCGCAGGAGGAATAAAAGTTTGAGTTTTAATTGTTTTAAAAATTTAGCTACTAACAGGTGATTTAGTTTAGTTTGGGGCATTGGTTTGTGAATGAAATAATAAAGTATAGCTCTGCGTACATAGACATAAATGAAAAAATAAACAAGGAACACATGTAGCTTTATTTTCTAAAAATTATCCATGCACTCCATTACTTGTCGTCTTCTTTAAGATATGTTCGATCGCTAACTTGAAATGATAACTTGATTATGTCAATACTTTATCTAAAGTGGAAGTTGTGTTAATCTATGTTATAGTAGCATAAAACAATTTCAATTAATAATAAATTTGAATAAAGATATGTTAAACGACCTATTCATTATTTGTAGTATGTTTACCTTAAAAGGAGATTGATAGGCATAAGTGGTGAACATCGAATCTTCGAATAAAATTCTTGTGACGGTGTAGTTCTTCCATCCAAGTACCAAGTTATGGTACGTCAACTTCAGTAGATTAACATCTAGGTAGTGAAGGGTTGGATACTAAATCGGAGATGAGTCAGATGAATCCATTCATATAGATATGTCATTACACTTTTATTAAATTTTCATTTAAATCATTTAAACCTCTAATACTATCGTAATTGAGGTATAATATAGATAATAAGTTTTTTTACTATTCTCCTGAGATAATTCCATAATTAGACATAACCCCTCACTTTTAAAAACATTTGAATCCCCCCGGGTCGGTCTAACAGATTGCTAAAACCATTAACAAACTGTGATAATCAATAATTAGACTTTACCCCATGTCAGTTAAACACCAACGTCCCCTTCAATTTATCTTCCACCATTATATTCTTCTCTTAACTCAAACCTTAATTTTTTTCATATAAACCCAAATTCTAAATGAAAAAAGAAAAATAAACACAAATTAAATTACACAACATCAAAAAATATACACAAATTAAAACACAAGTCAAAAATTTTAAATCAATATCCCTAATTTCAAATCACAAAATCACACATAGCCAACATTACCATCGCGGAGATCTTCTGCGTTGGTGACCCATTTGATTGGAGTAAAAATTTGTTAACTCATTTGATTTTGGATATGGAGGAGCGACAGAAAATGAAAGGGTCATGACAACTTCAAAATCGGTCACCACATCGCTCTCAACATCCGCCTATACACATACATACATTCTTCAATACACCATAGTTCCCACTGGAGATCAAATATGAAGAAGCTTGCTCGGTCTGTTGTGTCTAGGGTCAGATCTGAGAGAGAGAGAGAGAGGGAGGGGGGAAGAAATTTTGGGGGTGAATTTTTTTTTTGAAAGAGTTTCGTGACCGTGTGTGTGTTTGAGCGGGCTTTTTAGTTTTGGGGGGTGATTTTTATCTTAAAAACTGACTCTTAATATATTAAATGAATATTAGTAACACTTATATTAGATTACTAATGGTATTTTATTGTGATAAATAGTAATGATAAAATACTGTTAGTAATAAAAAAATAGTTTGTTACTAAAAGAGTGTTTTGGTGTAGTGGAATCGGGTCCCTCTTCCGGATCACTATCATTAAGGGTGGAATTTTACACCTTCAGTTTCTTTCCCTTCTTCCTTAGTTTAGTGGGGCATTAGCTACCCTATTGCCACAACCATCACAATCGAAACACATTTCCGATCCATCCCTCTTAAATTTATCATAACGATTTTTAGGGAAGTGATCGGCCTTGTTATACATGTTTTTCTCAAACTTGTTTCCTATATTTCGATTTCTTATGAAACCTGGGAATTTTTTTGAATTTATTTGCTACTATGTCCATATATTCAGACTCGATGTTAGACTCATCATTCGAAACATGTGTTTCCTCCTTTTGGGATTTCAAATCAATGCCCTTATCTTTTTTCATCGTTTTGGAGGAAAACATGTCAAGTTCATAAGTTTGTAGGTCACTTACAAGCTCTTTAAGTTTTATATAACCTAAAGTAACCAAGGAATTCAAAACCATCACTTTTGAATTAAATATTTCAGGCAACGACCTTAATATTTTCTCTCTCTCACAAGTTAAAAGACAAGTTCACAATATCAGACAATCTAGCGTAAAACTCATCAAAGTTCTCACTCTCCAACGTCTTAATGGTTTCAAACTGAGTGGTGAGATTTTGGAGTTTGGAAACTTTAACAACACTAGTTACTTCGTGGGTGAGTTGGAGTATGTCCCAAGCCTCTTTAGACGTCTCATAAGTGATAATACGATGGAACTCGTCTGGGGCGATAGAACAAAACATAACATTTAAACAATGCAATTATAATTTTTTAACCTATGCTCAGCCTCACTCCATGATTATACGGGATTGGGTATCCTATTTTTTCTCCAACTAAGGTTGTAAGTGGGAACCAACCATTTAAAACCGCTTACCATACCCGCTCATCTATAGCCTTAAATGCTGATTTCATACGCATTTTCCAGTATGCATAGTTCGACTCGTCAAACATCGGGGCTCTAAGACCATCAAGACTACCAAAATTCATTCTTAACAACACGGGATATAAACATGACAATTTATTTGTGAAACCCTCATATTTTAATATTGGGTGACCAATCCTCTACTAATATAAAACATGAATCTCACTATAGTTTTATTCTCAACATCACTGTCGCGACAAACAATATAAAATAATACAAATAAAACCATACACTAAAGTGAATATATAAATCACCATGCATAAATAAAGAATGAGTGTGAATCGAATAAACCATCGGTCACCTATTAATAACATTTACTGAGTAAAACTGAACAAGAACTGAGTACTGACTTTTGGCTCTACCATTACCGGGTCCCAAGTCCGGATGTGAAATGAGCATTAGTATTATAAGTGCTTACGTGCCCCAAGAAGATTTAGATGAAAATGTAAAGAAACTATTTTTGGGAATTATTGGATAAAATATTACAACAAATTCCTACGCATGAAAACATAATTTTAGGAGGTGAATTAAATTGGCATGTAGGAGTAAAAAGGGATGGTTATCCAAGGATATATGGGGGTTGTGGTTTTGGTAAGAGAAATGAAAGAGGGGAAACTATCTTAGAATTTACTAAGCCATATCATCTAGCGTTAAGAGACACACTTTTTTAACATTTAATAACATTTAAAAGTGGAGAGAATAAAAATCAAATAGATTATTGCTTACTTTGAAGAAGAGACTTGAACACATGTAAAGACTATAAAGTTATACCAAGTAAAAGCTTAGCAAATAAACATCGCCTATTAGTAATAGATTTAGACATTAAAGTATTTAAGTAACGAAAAGAGAAAATAGGTTTTCAAAATATAAAATGGAAGGATTTAAAAGGATGAAAAGAGATAAAATTTAGGCAGAAGTTACTTTTGAACATGAAGTGGAATTGGGATAACAATGTTAACAATATTTGGTCAAGAACAACGAATGATATTGAGAAAATAGTTAAGCAAAGGATAGGAGATACTATAGGAAAATGATTCATAAATAAGAGACTTGTTGGTGGAATGAGAAAGCACAAAAGATAATACAAAAGAAACGAGTAAGTTTCAAAGAGTGGCAAAAGAGTAAAAATCAAGAAGACTTAGAAAGGTATAAGAAATTAAAAAGTGAAGTAAAAAATATTATTAGAAATGTACAACAAAACAAACTAGATAATCTTGATAGTCAATTAGGTACCAAGGAAGGTGAAAAGGATATACATAAATTGGCAAAGAATAGAGATAAATTGACAAGGGATATGGGTCCAGTTAAATGTATTAAAGACATAAATCAAAATATATTAATTAACGATAAAGAAATTCTAGATATATAGGAACAATATTTCTAAGGATTATTGAATGAATAATGTGGGGACCCATTTTTTATGATCAATGAGTGTAGCCGAACAGGCCCAAACCGCTCAAGGGGTTGCCCGACCCAAATCTAATGATCGACCAGCACACATGTATTTGATATATAATTAAATACTTAGGGATATACTCAAATCAACCTCCAAGAATCCCGAAAGAGATATTCAGGTGGTTCATGATATATCCAACATGATTAATCGAGTTCCTTGTAGAACTCAATCTCCACAAAGCAAGATCTATAAATTGTAAACCCTGACCAAGGGCAAAGGGATTGAAACTTGAGATTTTGAGAGACACTTAATAAGAACAAGTAACCTCTCTTTGGACGTAGGCAAGTTGTCAAACCACATTAATTGTTATCGTGCGTGTGATTTAATTTACTTTCTGCCATTTGTGATTATTTTGATAGAATATTTTATTGTGATATTTTCTGCACTCACAATTGGCGTCATCTGTGGGAAACGACTTCTATTCCTATAAAAACATCCATTACCCGAAAGATTGTAATATCTCACCACAACCGCATCATCCCCTAAGACAAAGATGTTCAAGAAGCCTCAGTTCCTCCTAGGGTTAGATTTGAGATTCACCAGCATACAAATCCTAGGTTCACTAAGACAGGCAACCATATGAAGAGAGACAGGGGCCACCTAGGTCCACCGAGATTTTTAGGCTACTCGATGTGTATAAAGCCAAGCTTCATGAATAAGAGGATTCAACGCGCCTCCAAGCAGAAGAGAATGCTCGCCTATATAAGAGACTTGAAAAGATGAAGAGAGATCTCCAAAGGGCCACTAGAAAATGTCGTACTAGGAGAGAAACACTCACAGATAAGGGAGGAGATCCAGGCATAACCAGAAGAGAACTGAAAATGACGGGTCAGAGCGTGGATGATCAAGAAAGATGCCATAGAAGTAATGATTGGTAGAACGACGACATTAGGATTCTGGTCCGTAGGGAGATGGATCAACATCCAGCTCACCGAGGAGCTAGATCTACTCTAGAGCTATCCATGAGAGATTTCAACACTCATTTGAAGTCCTTTTTTTTAAGGTAAATCGAGTAGGAGGAGCCCCCGAATAAATTCACCGTCCCTAGGTTTAAGATCTACGATGAGAAGATATACCCTATATACCATGTCAGGGAGTATTGGCAGGCGATGACCTTATGAATCCGTAACAACATACTTATACGAAGGATATTCCCTTCTAGCCTACATGATGTAGCACATAATTGGTTTGATAGGCTTTTCCATCGGTCGATCATGAATTTTATGGCCCTGGTAGAGGCTTACACATCATAATTCATCACCAGCAACTCCTATCTCAAGCGGATGGATGCACTGCTCACAATGAAGAAAAAACCACTTGAGAACCTCCGAGACTATGCCAAAAGATATTGGGAAGTTTTCAATGAGATTGAGGATTGTTCAGAGCAGATTATCACTGTACCTTTAAAATCGACTTGTCGACCACCTCTCTGTTGCATCAATCCCTCACAAAAAGGAGGCCAGAACCATCAATGATCTTATGACCCATATTGAGAAGTATGCCAAGGTGGAGGACATGGTTTGTCCAAGTGGAGGGGATAACGGTTGAGCAAAAGAAAATAAGGGAAAGGAGAATAACGATACCCAAAGAAGGGAAGAATTGAGGTGAGAATAGAAACAAGGCTGACCCTTCCAAAGTGTTCGAGGATGTTAACACAGTCTTCAAGGAACCTATTTACAAAATTCTTAGAAAGATCAAGGATGAGGCTTTCATTAAATGGCCTAAGAAGATGGGTTGCGACCCAACAAAAAAGAACAACGCATTGAGATGCATTTTCCATAAGGAGGGTGGTCACCGAACCAATAATTTAAAGCTCTGAAGTCACATTTGGAAGAGCTAGTTTAGGCAGGGCACCTCAACAAGTATGTTGAAAAGAAAACAGAGAACGTCGCATCCAAATGCGACCAAAAGTCAGATAACGTCCTTGACGATGGCATAGGATGCGAGTTTGCAGTAATCTATGGTGCATCAGACCTTAAGCAGATCTAGGGAAAAGCTGTCAGGATGGAACTCAAGAAGGTGACTGTCGTGATGGAAGATTTTCAAATTGACCTTGATAAATCCTAGGCAGGAAAGCGTCGGTGACGAGAAGATATCGACTACACCAAGCACATCATGTTCATCGAAGAAGACTTGGTTAGGGTAAGGATCCCACATCACGACGAGTGGGTGATCATACTCAGAATTGCTAATTGGGATATCAACACGATACTTGTGGACCAGGGGAGTTCATCCAAAGTGATATACCTAGAACTGTTCCATAAACTGAAGTAAAATGTTACCGACCTAAAAAAAGCCACTGTTCCACTGGTCAGCTTTGCAGGAAGGATCACGATGCCATTAAGAAAGATATTCTTATCGATCATGGCATAAAACATCTCAAGGATAATTGAGTTTTTAGTGGTGGACATCGAGTCCCCATACCATGCTATCTTGGGCATAGGTTGGCTCTACACTATGAAGGACGTGACATCTACCTATCAACAAAAGATGAAGTGCATTACGGAACGAGGAGTGGTCAAGATCTGTGGTGACTAGGCTATGTCCAGAAAGTGCTTTATTGCAACTATTCGCCCAAAGAAAGAAAAAAAAAAAGGAGTCTGAGAATGCCCAGGATGGGGATACTCTCTCCAAATAGCAACTACAGTATGGTCGACCTGGGTCCACCCTGCAGATAGGGTCATAGAAAGCCTGGAAGAAGTTATAGCCAATGACAGCTTAACCGAGAGGACATTTCTAATCGGAGTTGCTCTCACCGATCAAGAGAAAAGAGAGTTAGTTACACTTATCAAAAGCAATATAAATGTTTTCTCTTGGGATCTTGACAAGTTACCAAGGATTGACCCCAACGTGGCCTGCTATCGCCTGGACGTCGATCCTACTTCCAAGCCTATCACTCAAAAGGCTCGTCGAACATCGCCCGAGAAGGCTAAGGTAGTGGAGAAAGAAGTAGGGAAGCAATTGGATGCAAGATCCATCAGAGAAGTTCAGTTCCCTATATGGTTATCCAACCCAGTGATGGTACCCAAGAGCAAAGGCAATTGGAGGGTCTGCATCAATTTCACTGACCTCAATAGGGCATGCCCTAAGAATAGCTTTCCTAAAAATAGATCAACTAGTTGACGCCACATCAACACATAAGAGGATAAGCTTCCTAGACACTTACTCGGGCTATTACCAGATCCCCCTATACGGGTCGGACCATGATAAGACCTCTTTTATAACCTCAAATATGTTGTACTATTACAAGGTTATGCCGTTTGGTCTCAAGAACGCACGGGAAACTTACCAAAGATTGGTAACCAAGATGTTCAGTAAACAGATTGGAGGCATGATGGAAATGTACATCGATGATATGCTTGTTAAAATAAAGGATAAGGCCGATAACCTCTCAAATTTAGTAATAACCTTTAAGATCCTCAGGAAGTACAAAATCATTCGACATCCAGTCAGGAAAATTCTTAGGTAATCTAGTAAGTAAGAGGGGGATCGAGGACAACCCAGAACAAATCGATGCTATCATTAGGGTCCATCTTCATCAGACGTTGAGAGATGTTCAAAAGCTTATTGGAATGCTCGTGACATTTAATCACTCCATCTCCAAGTCTTCAAAATGCTGTCAACCATTCAACTTTTAAAAAAGGTCAAATGCCTCATATAGGACGATGACTGTTGGTGTGCTCTAGAAGAAATCAAGTCATTCCTTAGCGAAATGCCATTATTGGTAATTCCAAATAATGGAGACCAACTGTATCTTTACCTGGAAGTATCAGACCATGATGTGAGCTCTACCTTAGTATGTGAAAAGGAGGGGGGATAATACCCGATTTACTACGCCAATAAGACATTCCTAGACGCTGAACAACGATACTTGCCTCTGGAAAAGCTCACCTATGCACTAGTGGTCGCTTCAAGGAAATTGAAGCATTACTTTGAAGCCCACTCCATAAATGTAATCTCTTCTTACCCACTCAATTTCGTTCTACAAAAATCTTACCTCTCTGGATGACTTTCAAAGTTGTCTGTCGAGATCGGGAGATTTGATATGCACTTTCAGCCTAGAACACGATCAAGTGATAGATCCTAGTAGATTTCATTACTGAGTTCACAAGAGATCAACGAGTAGACCAACTAAATAATGAGAATTTGATAACATAAGAAACACATACAAAATATTGGACCATGTACGTTGATGGAGCCTTTAATTCCAAAGGGGAAGGAGTAGGGATTGTTCTCGTCACCCCCAAGACACAGTAATTGAGAAAGGAATTATATTAGGATTTGAGACCTCCAACAATGATGCTGAGTACGAAGCACTAATTTTTGGTTTATGAAAAGCCAAGATACAAGGGGCAACGGGCCTCCACATATTCAATGATTCCAAACTAGTATCCAAGCAGGGACTTCAACCCCAAAGATGATCGAATGGTAGCGTACCTACATGTAGTAAGAGGTCTCATGGAAAACTTTGAAAATTGGAAATTTAGCAGTTTCGTCGAGGACAGAACAATCAGGCTGACGCCTTAGAGTCACTAAGCTCATCAATCGACTCTGACCTGAGGAGAACAATTCAAATAGAGTTCCTCATGCAGCTTAGTATCGATCAGGTATTAGTAGCCGAGCAATTCCTCCTCACAGATAAGGACCCAAGTTGGATGGATCCCATCATCAATTATCTACGGAGTGACATACTACCAGAAGAAAGAGGTCGACCCATCAACCTAGGGTCAAGGCGGCTCGTTTCTACGAAAACCCCGAAAGGAAGCTTTATAAGAAATAATTCATAGGCACTTACCTCTAGTGCGTTCATCCACAAGATACTGAACAAGTACTTAGTGAGATACATGAGAGTATCTGTGGGAGTCACGTAGGTAAAAGATCATTAGCCTTTCATGCGATCAAAGAAGGATAATGGTTTCCTCACATGCAAAAGGACGTTGACGTCTATGTTCGTAAATGTGAAAAGTGTCAGAAGCACTCACCTATGGTTCACCATCCCTCCAGTGACCTAAAGTCACTCACTAACCCATGGACTTTCTCTCAATGGGTATTAAAAATCATGGGACCACTACCTACCGCACCTGGAAATCGCAAGTATCTACTGATTGCCACATATTACTTCTCCAAATGGGTAGAGGTAGAACCACTGGCAAACATTCAAGATTTTGACATGATAAGGTTCATATAGAGAAACATCATAACTCGCGTTGGAATACCAATGGTTATCATCACCGATAACGGTACACAATTTGAAAGTGGTTTCTTTTAAGCTTTCTATGATGAGTCCGACATCAAGCACCACTTCAGCTCTGTAGCATATCCCCAAAGCAATGGGAAAGTAGAGGCTTCCAATAAAACCATGATTAATGGAATTAAAAAGAAATTAGAAAGAGCCAAAGGTGCCTGGTGATTCGTCACTTTTACTGTATTTTATACCCCGTTAATTTGTACATTCTAGCATTCCCGTGCATGTATTTCCCGGTTCTTATACTCATTTATTGACTAACCCCTGAGTTCATCGTATATATACTTTGTATGTGTCTTTATTGAGCTTTTATAGGTCTCGGGAATGCATTTTGGGAATTTTGGTTTTGATCCAGAGAAGTTCCGTAGACACTTGCACAGTCGGGGGCATTTTGGTAATTTCAGCACTCGGGCTTTGATCCCGATTGCTTCACGGAAGTTGTAGACCTTCTTCTTATCTTCGCGTGGCCTTCGACGGTTCTTAAATCCGATCTCGAATGAAGAAGTTATGGATGTTTCGGTGAAACATGGGATAAATAAAGCCAAAATAACCTAGCCATATTTTGTTTGCAGGACTGAATCGATTCGGTCCATCCGAATCGATTTGGTGGTCACCAGTAAAGCATTCTTCCTCTAGCGAATCGATTCGGCCCTTCCGAATCGATTCGGTTTTGCTGAATTTTTGAGTTGTTCTCCTTATTACTAGTTTGCCATTTTGGTTGGATTTTGGGGGATATATCCCTTGTTTTTCCTCATTGGTAAGGGGATTACTTTTGTTAGATATTTGGTGATATAGAAAAACACTCTCTTCTCTCTCCTAGGTCAAGTTCATTTATGGATTTTACCCACTTGTAAAGCTTTTATTACTAGTTGTTATCAATGCAAGAAAGGTTCATTTACTTCTTCTCTACTTGTTCTACTAGCTTTAATTTGCATTTAATTCCATCTCTTGTATTGGCTTGTGTTTAAACTAGATAACTAACTTAATTATGTTGTTAACTATCATGTGTAGTTTAGTTTCAATTATGAGTAGGTAGACTTATGATTGGGGATCATAATCCCACCTTGGATGATTGAACTTCATATTTAGGGTTTGGTTTATAATTGTTCTAATGGAACTTCATGTGTTGGTATTGGAGTATCATAGTTTCTTAACTTCTCTTGTCATGCAAGGGTTAGTGTTTGAAGCTTTACTACAGACCCAACCCATCTAGCAATAACTAACTAACCCCTAATCCTCCATTATTGAGTTTAGTCTCTACATGGTTGATGTTCGGACTTAGTTAGTTATGCTCGATTAGAATTAATTTCAACCAAGCCTTATAATCACTTTCTTAGTGAATCCGAGGTGGGAGAATGATCCTCGATCCCTTTAATTTCTTGAACTCAAGCTTATCTTAGTTCTTTTCATGGTTCCGTAATTATTAATTAATTAACTGATCATCAATAGTATATTAGTTTAGAGATTACTCTCAATCACTTTTCCAAACTATTAAATCATCTTTTACACTTTAACTTTTGTGACGTTTAAAGAATCCCTTTAACCTAATCCTGTTCTCTTAGGAGTGTTTCAATCCCTGTGGATCACGATTCCGTACTTACTGGATATTACTTGTTGCGATAGATTTGCACTTGAATCTTAAGCTTTATTTAGAGCGCACCAAGTTTTTGGCGCCGTTGCCGGGGATTGGCAACTATTTTAGGGTTAAGAAATTCTCTTTACACTATCGTTCCCTGTGGTCACCGTGACATCACGGTTTCCAAAAATCAATCCAAAATTCTGTAAATGCAAGACGCGAGTAGTAGCAATTTAAATCCTATTCGTGAACCATCGTCTAGTGAACCCTCGGATTATTGGAGACCTTTACCATCTATTTATCGTTCTAGTTCGGTCTCGTCTTCTTCGTATACCTAGGCTCACTCCGATCCCACGACCATGGCCGACAATGTTAGTGAACACGGTAGTCAGGGGGTAGCACCCGAGCCCCCATATAGGACTATGCGTGATTATTTGCAACCGGAGAGGACCACCTTTCCGTCTTGTATCATTTTTCCCTACAATGCCGCGCAATTCCATTTTTGTAATGGAATGATTCAATTACTTCCTACTTTCCACGGCATGGACAGTGAACAACCGTACCTTCATGTTAGAGAGTTTGAGGAGGTGTGCGCTACTTTTAGCGATCAAAACTGTCCTCTGGATGTCACACGTCTCAAACTCTTCCCATTTTCCTTGAAGGACAAAGCCAAAACTTGGCTTTGGTCCTTGGCTCCTAATTCCATCGGGAGTTGGCGCGAAATGCAAGCGCAGTTTTTGAAACAATTCTTTCCAACTCATCGCAGCAACTCTTTAAAGAGTCAAATCCAAACATTCGTTCAAACCGAAGGTGAATCATTCGAGCGATGTTGGGAGAGATTTAATGAGGTACTTCATAAATGCCCACATCACGATTTCGAAAAGTGGAGATTAATCTCATTTTTCCACAATGGGCTTACACTTAATGCGAGACAAATGGTGGAGACAATGTGCTCCGGTGAGTTCTTTGGTTTAGATCCCGATGATGCGTGGGCACATTTCAAATATTGTGCCAAGACCACCCAAGCGTGGGATACCTCGGATCTGAACAAAACCAATTCGCGACCTTCGATCCCGTCCTCGTCTAACCATGGTATGTATCACCTCACTGACGAGGATGAGATGAAAATGAGATTAGATAAATTATCTAAGAAAGTTGAGGAGTTCGTCTTGAAGGTTCGAGATTCCGTTGTTCACATTCAATCCGAAATTGAGGAGTTGTGTGCCATTTGCGACACTAATGCTCATTCGACCCAAGAGTGTCCCACTATTCCGGCTTACAAAGTGATCCTCCATGACCAAGCGAACGCTATGGGAGTTTTTAGAAGATCCCAAAATGTTCCCGACCAAGGGTTAAATCCATCTTGGGGTAACTAACTCGGTTACCAATATCAACAATCTCGTCCTCCCCTGCCTCAGAATTACTAACAACCGTACAACCAACATCCTCCTCCCCAAGTTGTAATGCAAGGTCCCCCTCCGGGACCACCTCCACCAGTTATACCTGCCTACGCGCAGAAGAAATTTTTCAATCTTTTGCGACTTCTCAACAAGCCAAAAATGCTAGGCTTGAAAAAGAAATTTCCAAGTTGGCTGCAGCTTTGAGTGTTCAAGAAAAAGGAAAATTCCCGTCACAACCTCATGGGCCTATTGGGCAAAATACCATGAATTCCGATGTTTCTACTCCCTCTTCCGCTCAATGTAGGTCTATGGAACAAGCTAATTCCATCACCACTCTTAGGAGTGGGAAGGTGATTGAAAATCCACCTCCACCTTCCCCGAAAGAATCCGACGAGGTCACAATAACTCCCCGAGAGAGTGAAGTGACTCCCCAAAAGAAAAGAGATAAGTCGCTGACCAAGGAGCTGGGAATTCCAGTCCCTTGTCCATTTCCCGCACCCTACCCTCAAAGGCTCCTTCCCATAGTTAAACCCAACAAAGATCAAGAGATCATGGAGACATTCAAACAAGTAAAAATCAATCTCCCTCTCCTTGACGCGATTAAGCAAATCCCTTCCTATGGCAAGTTTTTGAAAGATTTGTGCACCTTTAAGAGAAATCATGTTTCTCGCAAAAAGGAGGAGTTGACTGAACAAGTTAGTTCCATTTTCCAACACAACACGATTCCAAAATTTGAGGACCCAGGGTGTCCAACTGTTTCATGTGTGATTGGAAACTTCTACATCAATCGCGCTCTTCTTGATCTAGGAGCTAGTGTGAACCTCTTGCCGTATTCGGTTTATCTTCAATTGGACTTAGGAGAACTTAGTCCTACCAAAACTAAAATTTAATTGGCCGACGGCTCTACCAAAATTCCACGGGGCGTCTTGGAAGATATCCTCGTCCAGATAGACACCTTCGTGTTCCTGGTCGACTTTATCATTCTTGATACCCAACCTGTTTTAAGCCCCAACAATCAACCTCCCGTCATCTTAGGACGACCATTCCTCGCGACCGCGAATGCTTCGATAAATTATAGTAATGGTGAGATGAACTTGTCTTTTGGAAATATGACATTAGATGTCAATATTTTCAATGTGTCGCACCTCTCGAGTGACGAGGATGAGTGTGTTGAGGAAGTGAGCTTCGTTGGAGTGGTATGTGTAGAAGACGATCAAATTGTGAGAGAGGAAATTGAATGGAGTGTGTTGGATGTGTGTTTTGACATGTTAGGAGAGGTTGGCGTAGGTGAAATCCATGAAATCGGGGATAAATTAGGCAATTTTGATTTCACTCCGATTGATGACTCTATCATATCCGAAATTGACATTTACATAGAGTCATCAATCCCGTGTAAGGAGAGTTGCTCGGAGGAAAACAGGGTAGATGATGTTTCTATCAACTTGTGTACCGACCCACCGATCCATCACTTTAATAACCCATGGCCCCCTCTTTCAAATATTAATCCGGTTTCCAAAACCAAACACGGGTCAAACGGTTGGGGTGGTCCATTTTTGATAGGTATCATATCTTCCGATCTAGAACCCGATATAATTGTTAAGTGTATGAACTTTTATTGGAACGAAGTCGGAAGAATGGTAAGAATAGGAGTTCACATAGTAATTTACGTCCTAATAATATCTGCGGATTTACCACCGGATATTGTACGCAGCTGCCCCATTAGCAGAGTTTGTTAGGTTCGGTAAATTCTCAATTTTGGTGCCGAGCATCCCCCGACATGTGTGGGGTGCAATATTTTTGTCCCGGACCCTTTGCACATCTTAATCACCATCTTTAGGGTCCAAAAATCTACTTATTAGCAGCCCAATCCTTTTACCCAAGTGTGACTGGTGAAACAGCAAAAGCAGAAAATGTTTTTCCTTCTTGCGAATCGATTCGGTCCCTTCGAATCGATTCGATGTGAGACAGCTTACAGGTCTTTGTCTTGCGAATCGATTCGATCACTCCGAATCAATTCGCTCGCCAACAGTAAAAAAAAGTAGAACCAAATCGAATCGATTCGGTCCCTCCGAATCGATTCGCCCTGAGACAGTGAGCTAATTCGAGGATAGCGAATCGATTCGGTCCCTCCGAATCGATTCGATTGTCCAACCTTTTATATCCTGCCCGCGTTCATATAACCTCATTTCTTCTCCCTTAACTCTTCCCTCTCCCTTCCTACTCATTTCCCCAATCCTCTTGCTACAGTTTTTCTCTCCATTTCTCTAAGGATTTTGGCTCAAGGTAAAAACTCCAATCTTTCTATATTAATTTCAATATGAAATTTGTGTTCATTCTATTCAAACTAGGGAGTTATGTGTGTATGTCCATATTTGCATAATGTGTATCTGATTCATGAACTGTCCACCTTTCATTACTGATTTCCATCACTATCCAGCAAATACAACCTATTTCTTGTTGATTAATATGTTGTGTTGTATTTGTTGGGGGCTTTCATAAATCAAATGCATTTTTCTCCCTATTTTGAGCAGACTGCACACCATATGTTCGATAAAAGGCCTAAATGAGGAATTAATTCCCAATTATTCCATTTTTGTGCCTCTTAACGAACATTGACATAGATTCTACCTTGTTTGAGAGTGATGTATGTCGGATACACTTATCTGATCATTTTCTTCCGACATGCACCACCCATTCCTTTTCGATCCTGTTTCACGCTAAATTGATTTTATGCATTACACTAATTGTGTATGTATCGAATTGATTTCTCTTGTAGGTTCTTATGGCTCAAAATCCCACCACCAATGATGTTACGGACCGGACTGGGTCTGAAACTTTTAGATCCAAGGCTGAGAGAGATTGGTACAGGGAAAAGTTTCCCTCCACTCAGGCAATTGCTATCGAACACCCGATGAAGCTTGCTGACTTTCCTAACAAGGTTAGGAGACACTTTCAAACATTCCATTGGGAGGCCCATCTCGAAAAGGAGGGTGATGTGAATGAGGAGCATGTCCGCCGTTTCTATGCATCGCTTGTCTCAATTGGAGGCGGAATGCATGAGGCTTTTGTTAGGGGAGAAAAATTCTGATTTCCAAGCAAATTCTGTCAGAAATGTTGGGAGGTGCTGACAATCCTGATGAGTATACATATCCGTCGCGCAACCCTCTTGCGTTGTTTCCCAACGATGTTTTCATTGCGCGTCTAGTGCCCGGACACGTTTGGGCCGGGGAAACATTTTCGACAAAGCTCATGCCTGATTCTCACCGGCTTATCCACCTTGTCGCCGTAAATTCAATCATTCCTACCCAAACAAAATCAGTCCTGGGATCAAAGCAGGACAATTTCCTCTACTATCTCCTAGACGCCAACACTATTATAAGCCCCTTCCTTGGTGCTTCAACACATGTTGAACGCCGCTTATTGCGAGAAGGGATCGACTACTCTCCCTTATGCTCGGCTTGTTTCTAGGATATGTAGAGATGCTCATTGCGAGGTGATCGTCTTCGACAAGCGTGCGAGACTGCCCTCTCCACTTGACGATGATGCTATCGAGAGGACTTTAGGAACAAATTATTGGGAGAGGAAAAAGCGATGGTTGAGTGATCAAATGGCTACTGGGAACCATTTTGATTTTGATGATCCACTTTCGGACGTTCAGCAGGGACCGGCTCCAGTTCAGTACCCTTTGGTCCACTTTAGAGAGTTGAGTGCGAGGATGGATGCAATGTAGGGGGATTTCGCTGTTTTCAGGCAAAACCATGAGCGGAGCTTTTCTGAGTTTAGGGGCGCTTACGAGCGTGATATTTTGATGATTACTAGGGCGCAGATGGACCTATTTGTGCATCTATGCGGGGGCGACGCTGCTGTGCCTCCTTACCTTTATGACTCATACCCCCCGCGTAACCCCAATGAGCCCGGTCCTTCTCACCGCCGCCCTGACCTTACCTAGGAAATGCTGCTGCTGCTGTTTCATTTTGTCCTCCTATAGTTATGGGTATCTAAACTATTTTGGGTTGTTTTATATTAGGTTTTGGATAAACATTGATGTATATGTGGTAATTGAGAAATGCCAATCTTGCATTTTCTCATTTTGTTTTTTTTCCACATGTATGCATCCCGGAATTATTAATGAGGAATTCCTTAGTTCCACCTTTATAGTTATCCTTATAAATATCTCTCCTCTCTATATATTGTTGTTGTGGTACTAACACTTTGACAGGCATGCCATTGCGCATTTCTCGAGTTACTCCTTACGGGGTAACTATTTTCTAACCCCTTTTCCCTTTTTATCCCTACTAACATTGGGTACAATGTTTCATTCAAGTTAGGGGGTATGGATTACATTTGTGATGCCAGTTATCATGCTAGTATTTATTTATTTATTTACTTCATTTAAAAAAAAAAATTTAACTGTGAAGCATGCTTTGAGTCATTGATTTATTAGCCTTTAGCCCGTCATTGTTTGCACTGTGAATAGCCTCATAAAATTAAACTGTGAAGCTTTGAGCATTTACACAAATAATTATTTATGATTTTGTTTAAAGCGTTTCAAATTCGTTATTTTAAGGTGCATGCTATACCCTTACAAAAGTGAAAATTGAGACTTATCGTCATTTGTGAGCGTATACATCCACTCTATCTCTTTCTTGTCATTGAACTCGCTGTCAATCTCATTTTCTTTTCATTTGATTTCATATTAACTGATTTATCACTTGAGCATGATTTTCAATGGTGTTGAGTCCCGCGAATCACATGAAACTTTAGGAAAGGATTATAGGCCCTTGTTGTTGTTTAACCTATATGACCTTGACCTTACCCTTAAATGTTTTCCCTAGTCAACCCCCTTGAGCCTTATTATTCCTTTCGTTTCGACCCCAAATCCCTTGTCCAACTCCACATTGGAGTCCTAAACCCTTATTTACTCCTCCCGTACCTTGATTTGGGATTATTCCCGGGATTGAATGATGTTGTTTATATGGATTGCAATCAAGCTATGAGTGGTCTAAAGAAAAAGTGAAAAAGAAAAAAAAAGTTAGAAAAAGAAAGAAAGAAATATTGAATAAAATGGGTCCTAGTTGATTCCCATTTCACCATGTGCATGAAGATCAAAGTCTCACTCTCATGAATACCTTGCTTTTGGAATTTGATTTCGATTCCTAAATTGCCCATTAAATCCATTATCCCGCGCATTACTCCCGAATCTCCTTTGATCCTACACACATTCCTTTCTTTTCCTAACCCCAACCTAGCCTAAATTCTATACCCTAAAAGTCCTATTTGATCCTAGGGTGATGTGATTCAAAGGTCGAACATAAGCGATAATCTGTTTAAATGCTTTTCTCTTGGTTAATGTGCGATATCCTTTCATCAGATTGTATTTTCCACTTTTATATTGCGTTCTTCATTGATGACATGTGTGTGGCCTAGTTTCCCTTTACAATTACTCTTTATGCCCCCATGTCCCGTGTGTGTTACATCCCATTTCGAAGTGTTTCATTTGTTGAGTGTAACAACCGAAGAGAACTTGAGTATGCATGCCTTAGCATTTATATGGATTTTGAAAGCTTTGCCAAATCTAAATTACAACATGTGTCCGCTTATTTCGCATTTCCATGGTTTTGATTTTTATTGAAGTTTTTTGTTTAATGCCGATAATTGCCATCTTTTGTGTGAGCTTTGTTCACTTTGTTGACAAATTGTGCTTCTTAGATATTTGTTGAGCTACGCATTGGATTTTGCCATATCATAGTATGAGTGATTTGATGTTTGTGGGTGTAATCCCTGAAAACCCTCACGAGACCTCACTCGTCCCCTAGGGCCACCTAGGGGTTTAAAACGGCTTATTGCATACGCTAAATGCAATCGTTCGCCTACGAAAGTGACATTTTTCCTTCTATGTACATATTTCTTCTATTTTGGTTTTGTTGACACCCACTTGTTTCTTCATACTTCATTGCTCGGGACTAGCAATGTATAAGTTAAGGGGTGTGATTCGTCACTTTTACTGTATTTTATACCCCGTTAATTTGTACATTCTAGCATTCCTGTGCATGTATTTCTCGGTTCTTATACTCATTTATTGACTAACCCCTGAGTTCATCATATATATACTTTGTATGTGTCTTTATTGAGCTTTTATAGGTCTCGGGAATGCATTTTGGGAAGTTTGGTTTTCATCTGGAGAAGTTTCGTAGACACTTGCACAGTCGGGGGCATTTTGGTAATTTCAGCACTTGGGCTTTGATCCCGATTTCTACACGAAAGTTGTAGACCTTCTTCTTATCTTCGCGTGGACTCCGACGGTGCTTGAATACGATCTCGAACGAAGAATTTATGGATGTTTCGGTGAAACATGGGATAAATAAAGCCAAAATAACCTAGCCATATTTTGTTTGTAGGACCGAATCGATTCGGCCCTTCCGAATCGATTCGGTTTTGCTGAATTTTTGAGTTGTTCTCCTTATTACTAGTTTGCCATTTTGGTTGGATTTTGGGGATACATCCCTTGTTTTTACTCATTGGCAAGGGGATTACTTTTGTTAGATATTTGGTGATATAGAAAAACACTCTCTTCTCTCCTAGGTCAAGTTCATTTATGGTTTTTACCCACTTGTAAAGCTTTGATTACTAGTTGTTATTAATGCAAGAACGATTCATTTACTTCTTCTCTACTTGTTCTACTAGCTTTAATTTGCATTTAATTCCATCTCTTGTATTGGTTTGTGTTTAAACTAGATAACTAACTTAATTATGTTGTTAACTAGCATGTGTAGTTTAGTTTCAATTATGAGTAGGTAGAATTATGATTAAGGATCATAATCCCACCTTGGATGATTGAACTTCATATTTAGGGTTTGGTTTATAATTGTTCTAATGGAACTTCATGTGTTGGTATTGGAGTATCATAGTTTCTTAACTTCTCTTGCCATGCAAGGGTTAGTGTTTGAAGCTTTACTACAAACCCAACCCATCTAGCAATAACTAACTAACCCCTAATCCTCCATTTTTGAGTTTAGTCTCTACATGGTTGATGTTCAGACTTAATTAGTTATGCTCGATTATAATTAATTTCAACCAAGCCCTATAATCCCTTTCTTTGTGAATCCGAGGTGGGAGAATGATCCTCGATCCCTTTAATTTCTTGAACTCAAGCTTATCTTAGTTCTTCTCATGGTTCCGTAATTATTAATTAATTATCTGATCATCAATAGTATGTTAGTTTAGAGATTAATCTCAATCACTTTTCCAAAATATTAAATCATCTTTTTCACTTTAACTTTTGTGACATTTAGAGAATCCCTTTAACCTAATCCTGTTCTCTTAGGAGTGTTTCAATCCCTGTGGATCACGATTCCGTACTTACCGGATATTACTTGTTGTGATAGATTTTCACTTGAATCATAATCTTTATTTAGAGCGCACCACCTGGGTGGATGAACTCCCCCATATTTTATAGGCTTATCATACCACACCCAGGAAACCAACTGGGGAAACACCCTTCACACTCACTTACGGAATGGAGGCTGTTATACCTTTGAAAGCAAGTCTCCCTACTATGAGAACCACTCTAGTCGACCAATGCCTCAACGATGGAGCACTATGCACTGAGCTTGACCTAGCAGATGAGTGACGATAATTATCTTTGATCAAGTTGGCTTCCTACCAGCAGCAACTAGCCAAGCAGTACAACAAGAAGGTTAATCTGAGGAAGATTTTAATAGGGGACTATGTCATGAAAAAAGTCCTTGGCAGTGATGTAAAACCATCAGACGGAAAACTGGGACCAAAATGGGAAGGACCCTTCAGAGTAATCAGAGACGATCTTCAAGGAGCATATCACTTGGAAACACTGGAGGGCCGGGAGATATAAAGAGCATGGAACGCAACCAAACTCAAGAAGTTCTACTCCTAAACTTTATTTTTTTTATCTTTTAGTTAGTTTAAGCAAATTTTTATTTTCAAACTTGTGATTTCTTAATGAATAAAGGCCGATTGGCCCCTCTATTCTCCTCCTTTTGCATTGGTTGCCTAACTTATCGTGATTACATCTCATTTGCACCTTTTCTAATAATAACTCCTCCGCGCATGTCTAAATTCCTATTAAATAGGGTTAGAAGTAGTTATGACAAGTCAATTACAACCACCCTCAGGTATTTATTGCAAACACAAGAGGCCTCATGAGTTGCTCCGGGAAAAACAAAAGCCGTACAGGGGATCCTTAGGCAACAAAGAAAACTTAGGTTGGTCGTCGACTTTTGTTGCATTCTTTCCATCATCTTATTTAGGCCTAAGGAAGTTTGATGACACAACCTAAAAGGTAAAGTGGATGGAATGATATTGCTAAGGCATATTGGACTAGGAGAATATTCAAACAAATAAAAAACAGATGGCTAATACTTAAATAGAATTTAGTCAGTCGAAAAATCCCAAAATGTTTTAAACTAAGTAAAAGCTCATCTAAGGCCTAAGATTGGTCAACCAGTATTGTTTTGGTCGAAAAAGATACCAAGTAACCAATGAATAGACAAGATTAACACATTTTTAGTCAGTATATGCTCAAAACATAAGAAAAGATCAAACAAATTCTTTAGTGAAATATAAGGTTACAATTACATCAGAGACCAAAAAGAAATACATAAAGAATTAAGGTGGCCCAGGATAGCAAGCAAGATACTCAGCTATAATCCCTCTCTGACCATTATCTGTATTTGAGGCAAACTCTTTTACATCTTCATCGAGGTCATGATCCTTAAGTTGAGAAGGAATGACATCAGCTGGAATCCACTCATCGTCTTTTGAGAAGGGGTTTTGGCAATAGACATGGCACTCAATTTGGTATTTATACCACAATTTGGATCCCTTTGGAGTTTTAGTCTCCTTAAGGGCACTTAGCCACTCTCGAGCAAAGGCAACGTCTTCTGCCTCCTTGAGCTTCACTGGGGCATCTGCCCAACCAACATTATAACTTTCTCCCCGAGTTCTCGAGGTCCCATCTTGAATGCATACCTCAGCTTATTGACATTATCTTTAAGCACAACCATGAAAGCTTTCATACTAGCAACCTCCTTCCTCAAGGCGTCATTCTTGAACTATGAAAAGGCTCAAAGGTGGAGATTTAGCCTTTTTGGTGTAGTTCATTTTTTATGATCAATGAGAGTAGCCGAATAGACCCAAGCCGCTTAAGGGGCTGCCCGTCCCAAATCTAATTATCGACCAACACACGTGTATTTGATATCAAATAAAATACTTAGGGATATACTCAAATCAACCTCCAAGAATCTCGGAAGAGATATTCAGGTGGTTCATGATATATCCAATAAGATTATTCGAGTTCCTTAGAGAACTCAATCTCTACAAAGCAAGATCTATGAATTGTAAACCCTGACCTCGGGAAAAGAGATTGAAACTTGATATTTTGAGAGACATTTAATAAGAATAAGCAAGGTTCTAAAAAATGCGGGGGGTGATCGAGGCGTGGAGGTCAAGCCTTAAGCCTTAGAAGCCTAGGCGTGAAAAGCCGTGAAAAGGCGTTTAGGCCTTCTTAATATATTTTAATATTTTTTAACCATAACAAGGCTATTAAAATACTAAAATTGTACATATCATAAAAATATGTCGGAATATATGCAAATTAAAATACTATTTCATTATTTTGGATGAGATAATGGTCTGGTTAGTAACAAAATTCTTTAAAAGGCAATATCGTTTCACTAAAGTATTGTTGTTTTTAGAAAAAAAAGTGCGCCTTAAGAGTTTTACCAAGAATAAGGCGTAAAAAACTTAAGGCGGGGCGTTTCTCCCAAGCCTTAAGCCTAGGCATGCCTAAGCGGAGCCTAGGCTGGTTTTTTAGAACAATGAGAATAAGTAACCTCTCCGTGGACGTAGGCAAGTTGCTAAACCACGTAAATTTTTATTGTGCCTGTGATTTCATTTACTTTCTGCCATTTGTGATTGTTTTCGTAGAATATTTTATTGTGATATTTTTTGCACTCACATAGAATATCCCAAAAAAGTTATCGAGAATATATAACCGAATATAAGAATGGTATGTCCAATTACTGAAATAGAAGTAGATATATTAATAAGAAAAATGGGAAGGAATAAAGAGGTTGGCCCTGATAAAATACCCATAGAGGTGTGGAGAACCATTTGAAGTATAAAGGTAGAATGGTTAACATGTTTATCTAATAAAATTTTAAAAGACGGAAACACGATAGATGAGTGGATGAAAAGCACCATAATACATTTGTATAAAAATAAAGGGGATATACAAAACTATGGAAATTATAGAGGAATCAAACTGATGAATCACACTATGAAATTATGGTAAAAGGTTATATAACAAAGATCATGAAATGAGTCAACTATTTTGGAGAATCAATTTGGATTTATTCCAGGGCGATCCGCCACGAAAGCTATTTACTTATTACGACAATTAATAAGTAGAAAAGGAATACCTATGAGTTATATTAAAGTTATTTAAGATAACTATGATAACACAAATACTAAAGTAAGAACTATTTTTGGAGAAATATGATAACACAGATACTAAAGTAAGAACTATTTGTGGAGAAACAAATACTTTTATGATTAAACTGGGCCTACATCAAGGATTAACTTTAAGTCCTTACTTATTTTCCATAGTATTGGATAAGATTACTAAGGATATATAAGATGATGTCCCATGATGTATGGTGTTTACGGATGATATAGTTTTAGTAGACATTTTAAAGGAGGCCTTAGCGATGGGAATAAATACTTAGAGAAATGCCTTAGAATTTAAGGGACTAAAAATTAGTAGAAATAAAACTGAATATATGGAATATAAATTTAATAATGAGGCGTCTGATATCATAATGTTAAGGATTGAAAAAAAAGTGATAAAGTAAACAATAAATTTCATCGTTTAGGTTCAGTGATTCAAAGTAATGGGGATATTGATGAGGATGTTATGAGTAGAATATCAACTGGTTGGATGAAATGGAAACAAACAAGTGAGGCGTTATGAGATAAGAGGATAACTAATAAATTAAAAGGAAGATTTTATAGATTAATTGTTAGGCCAACGACCCTCTATGGAGCATAATTTTGGGCTTTAAAGAAAAAATATGAACAAAGTCTCCATGTTAGTGAGATGAGGATGCTCTGATGGATGATAGGAATTACTTGAAATGACAAGATTAAAAACCATTACGTGAGAGAATAGTTAAGAGTAACTCCCATTATTGATAAATTAAAAGAAAGTATACGAAAATATTTTGCGTAGACCAGTAGATGCATTTATAACAAGAGAAAGATTATTGGAAATTGAGGGTAAAAGAGGAAGGGGACGCACTAAGATATCATGGGAGGAAATTATTGGGAGAGATCTTAAGGATTTAAACTTGAATGAAAATATTGCGTATAATAGATAAGAATGGAAATGTAGAATCCACGTGGTCGACTCCATGTGATGGGATTAAGGCAAGGATGATGATGATGATGAACAACTGAGCACTGAAATAAATATCTTGATAGTAATAAAATCCTATCCATCTACGAGCAACAAGCCCAAACTGAAAACTAAAATGAAATGATCCTATATAGATAGAATGAGCTAAGTCATCTAAATCAAGTCCTATAGAATTCACCGCTACTGCTATGGAAAGAATGGATCTATCCCTATAGTCTCGGTTGCTGCACACATGGGGTTTTAAAAAGAAAAACAAGGAAAAACAATTGCCCATGGGTCAAAGCTCGAAAAGTAAAATATATTTTGCTAGTAGATAATTATTTTAAATTGATTAAAATTGTAGTGTATTACTTTCATAATTAACCGTTTGCACTCACATGAGATAAAATCTCACCTCTCAACTATAGTGTGCACCTAACATGTTCATTGATTATCCTAATTAAACTACTCGGCCTAACTAAGACATGTAACTGCTATCCAAGTCCAATCTGGTTAATACTCTCTATTAGCTAAGTATAACTACCCTCACTAGGTATACATTCATAAATAATATTATAGCGACACACCTGCTATATATAAATATTCACGTAATAGACATAACATAACATAACTACGCACATGCTATAAATAGGCATATACACTATATCGTATAAACATACATATATATCATTCGATATATATGTATAACCGTATCTCCAGAGCATGAACCTCGCGGATAAATCCCTCGGGTGGTACCGGCTCCAAGCATCACGCATTACACTGAGCCACTTGGTCAAAATCTCACCACTGATCCCAAATGTAAACACATACAATGAAGCTAGTCATAGATATACGTCCGGGGGTCGCAACTATACCACATGGCACCCACCCGGTCTTCAAACCAATATCTATCCTTATGTATGGATAGTGGACATGCAACAATCTTATGGCCCGGGAATCAATGTGACAAGAAGCATATTTATATAAACAAGTAGCATACACACATAAATATATATACACGTCACGCTAATATGTAAATTTATAAAGTATCAAGCTCGTACGCCTATCCAGCATCGCACGATTCACCCAATCTTGAAGTTCGAACCAACTTCCCGATTAATTATTCAAATGGTCACTCATTTAAATTCTCTCTTCTCCTCACTTTATCCCATCTAATCATTAGCCTATCACACATTCCAAACCTTGGAAATCATCCCCTAGTAATCCCACAGTATCCCCGAAGCCCCTACGGTCATTGCCCAAGCCCAAACGGGTCAAAACAACACATGAAAAAAACTTGGGAGGCCATCAAATCAAACCGATTCACTGGAAGACTGAACCGGTTTTCTCCCCCAGCGAACCGGCTTGGTGTGCTGGGCGCTGCCTGCCATCTTTTCCTCGAGTTTTTCTCTTCCAAACCCTCCAATGGAGGTTCCAAACCACCCCAAACATGAAATTGAACTCCTATATCATTATACTACTGTTCCAGAAGCATTAAAACATATAATTAACCATGAATCCTATATCAAATACCCAGGATTACGAATGAAGCATCAATTCAATTCAACTCAATTTTTTTCCCAATATGATTTTCAAAAGTTCAATCTTCATATCAAAGTTCTACATGCTCATCATTTTAATTCCAAAATTAATTTTGAAATTCTAATATGATTAATCTCAACTAATAATCAATTTAAATCAGAGATCCAGTATCATCTAAATCTCTACGTCAATTAATCAAAGTTTCAATATTTATAACTTTAATTCCCAGATTTTTATCCCTAATCATGAACTATACATAATTGCACCTTAAACAAGAAACTACTTTCTTTTGTGGATTAAATTCGACTTTCTCTAAATTTTGATAACGGGTTGAATTCGGAGATAGAATCTCTTTCTCTTCTCCAAGCCCTTTATCTTCTTTCTTCCTTTTTTTCTCTTCTCTTGAACTCTCTATCAAACTCTCTTGTACATAATATCAAAGGTGGGCTGCCATCCACCTTCCCAACCTTTTAAATACTCGTTTAATTTCCCTGATCTCATTTTTCCACTTAAACTTGAGTGTAAAAGGACCCTCCCGCCCTTATACGGGTCTTTTTATGACTAAAAAGTCCCCAACATCCATTCATAACACCCGAGTACTCATTCTAGACTATTTTGACCCTTCTCGGATCACCGGTGCACTTAAAACAATCATCTGAGTCACCCAACTCCAAATATTCTAACATCTCATTAATCGGGTCCGACATGCACGTACCGTCTGCATCACCCATGAATGATACCAATCTGCTGATGTAACATTCTATCGATATATAATATTAAACCGTCGCTTTCATTCATACGCGACATGTAATAAATCACATATCTATTTACTTTTTTTTGGATAAATAAAGACTTTTACCATGTCATGACCGCAGTTGTTCCACTGTACGTGGCCATGATATTAGCTTATGGGTCGGTCAAATGGTGGGAAATATTCTCCCCCGACCAATGTTCCGGCATTAACCGGTTTGTTGCTCTTTTTGCCGTCCCACTTCTCTCCTTCCATTTCATATCCTCCAACGACCCTTACTCCATGAACTTTCGGTTTATTGCCGCCGATACTCTCCAAAAGCTTATTATGCTTGCCGTGTTAGCAGTGTGGTGTAAAGTGAGCAAGAGGGGGTGTTTGGAATGGAACATCACGCTATTCTCACTATCCACCCTCCCAAACACTCTGGTCATGGGTATCCCTTTGTTAAAGGGTATGTACGGCAATGACTCGGGTAGCTTAATGGTGCAAATAGTGGTGCTCCAGTGTATCATTTGGTACACTTTGATGCTCTTCTTGTTTGAGTATAGAGGTGCAAAGCTGTTGATCTCTGAGCAGTTTCCGGATACTGCTGGTTCCATTGTGTCCATACAATGCTCTTCTTGTTTGAGTATAGAGCATGTTTTGGAAACTGAAGCTCAGATTAAGGAAGACAGTAAGCTTCATGTCACGGTCAGAAAGTTTGTATCCGGGAAAAGGTATTTAGTTTGTTTCTGTTTTTTATTTTTATTTTCATTTTCTTTAGGTTGCTAACGAATTTTGATGGTTGTTTAATGGGGCTTTGTAAATTTAGGACCTATTGTAATATGTATTTTGGAAATAGGACAACAAACATTTTATTTATAGTTTTAGTCCCTATTTTTGAATAAAGCCGCTAGCGCGGACCCATATTCTAAAACGTCAACCAATCACAGCATGCCACGTGTCCCTTTAATTTGAAAATAGTGACTAAAAATGGAAACGAAATATTTGTGGTCCTATATCCATAATCAATATTATTATAAGTCCTAAAAGTACATAATCTATTGTTTAATTTGTATGTTTGCAGTGGAGGGTCAGAGAGAGAATCGGGAGTATTTAGAGAGAGGATTTTAGTTTTGGGAATAGGGACATGATGAACCATGAGGGAGGTGTTGATAAAGTTGGAGAGAACAAAGCTAAGGCCATGCCTCCAGCAAGTGTCATGACAAGGCTTATACTGATCATGGTTTGGAGGAAACTCATCAGAAACCCCAACACTTACTCAAGCTTACTTGGTCTCTCGTTTCATTCAGGTGTGAGTCTTTCTGTTCTATTCTATCAAAATGGTATGCATTTCAAGCTTTAGATACGCTTCACTTGGATTCTTGGTTATTGAGTTCTACTAATATAAGTTTCTCTATAGTTGTTGGGATGATTTTTAACTTTTATATACTATTATAGGTGGCATGTTGAAATGCCCGCCATAATAGCGAAGTTCATATCCATGCTGTCTATCTAGGGTTGTGTTTTTTTTTCGAACATTTCGATTTTTCCGATATTCGATTCAATATTTTCCGATTTTGGAATGTATATAAAGTTTTCGATTTCCGATTTTTCTGAAAAAAATCGGATCGAAAATTGGAAATAATTCTGAATTTCCGATTTTTCGATTTTCCGATCCGATTTTTTCGAAATTGTGCCGATTCGATTTTTCTGAATTATTTTCGATTTTTTCCAAAATATTTTCCGATTTTCAATTTTTTTAATTTTTTTAAACATTCTCGTGTGTCCCACATTGATTAGGAGGGAAAGAGAGGCCCAAAAAAGCACTCTATAAAAGGAGAATATCCCTTTATCCTCTACACAAATGAAAAAAATGGTTAAATCCTTACATATTTACATGCTCGGTTAAATCTTTTTTTCGATTTCTTTAAAATGAGAATTTCGAGTAATCGAAAATCCTATATTAATTTTTTTGAAATTTTGGAATTTCCAAAATTTCTGAATTTTTAGTATATTTTTTGAATTTCCGAATTTTTCCGAATTCGGAAACTTTTTTGATTTTCCGAAAAAATTGGATAGGAAACTGGAACAAATATTTTATTTCCGAAAAAATAGGAATTTTTTCCGAAAGGTCATTTTTCGATTCGTTCCGGCCGAAACACAACCCTAATACTGTCTGATGCGGGGCTAGGAATGGCCATGTTCAGTTTGGGTCAGTATTTTCTCAACACTATACTCTCTCTCTCTCTCTCTCTCTCTCTCTTGCTATCTATTTAATTATCACACGCAAGTAAATAATATTAATAATAAATATTAATTCTTTATCTCGCTAATTAATATTTACTAAATCCAAATTTAATTTTTCCTAATTAAATTAATTATCAAACACACAAGAAAATAAAATAATCATAAAAGTACAGGGTACTACATAGCTTGTTGGAACACGAGGCCGCCAAAATTTTAAATTCTTACTACACAAAAAGTAATATTCAATTTCCTTTTAAAAGACGCGGAAGCGAGATGGTTCAATTAAACAAACACAAGTACCAAATTTTAATTTCTTTTACAAATTAAAATTAAACAAAGTTCAAAGTGAAATTAAATAGATTAACAAATGAATTTTTCACTTAAACCAATTTAACCCAAGACCTAGAAATTTACCTAAGTCATATTTTTGATATTCCCAAATTAGGCCAAACCAGTTTTATCAAATTAAGGGATGACTTGAATTAAATTAACATAAATATTACCCAAATTAATTTAGCACCAAATTAAGTAAATAGTGATTTAAACTAAATTTTATCTTTTTACCTAAGCATGCGTTTTAGGTGAGTTTGCAAAAGATAAAATAAACAAAGAACCACTACGCCGCGATGTACGAGAAAAAACCCACAACGGAAAAAAACCTCGGAGGACCCTAGCCTTAAGTCCACTAAGTATGGCTTTACAATTACAAAACAGATGACTTACTTCCTCGACTCGACCCTTTTCAAGCCTTGACGCGTCTTCTTGTAAACACCTCCGCCTAGTCGACAACCCCGGAGCTCCACCGGAATCTTAGAATTCACCAATGAGACTTTAGGTACACCGTCAACCACACATGGTGCCTTTCACCATGTGAGAATGCCGCAACAAAAAAACGAACTTCTTCTTTGAGGGATGTAGAAGTAAACCCAAACTTCTCTTCTTCAAGGTGTAGAGATAAGCCGGTGCCAAACACTCCAACAAAGATATTTTACGGAAGCTTGGAATAAACAAACTATGGGTGTAAAACAAAAGTGTTTTAGAGATTTTTCTTTGAAAAATAAACACTCAAACTTGAACTTTTTCCTTTTGGAATTTTTCTCTCAAACTCTCTCTTAAAGATGGAAGGGTATGAAAAAGTTAGTTTAAAATATTTGGTTCCCGCACTACATAAGTCAGTCAAAAGTTAGTGAGGAAAAGTAGTTGGAAAAACTGTCAAAAACTGTCATTTTAATTTCCCGCCGGAAGTCTCATTCGAACGAGATTTTTGTTCAAACGAAGTCTCGTTCGAATGACCCTTCTAACGAAGTTCCAGTGGCCAATGGGAAAATCTCGTTGGCAAACTCGTCCCAACGAACTTATCATTCGAACGACAAACTCGTTCGAACGACAATTTCGAACGAACTTCCAGAATGTTTAAATTTCGATTTTTAGCCCAGAAACTTTATTTTAAAGTTTTAAAGTAACTTTATGAAAATAAACAACAGTTTAAACAAAACTTACACCCAATACAAATTGTTCCAAGCTCCTATATAAATATGTAATGCATTCATACCTTAGGAGTAAACGGAACAAATGTTGTTGACGTAAAAACGAGGCACTATAAACACGGCATTTGATGAAGCTTTATGAACTTGTCCACTACGTCTTCAACTTTAGTATGTCATAGGCTTGAAAGATGGTCAATAACTCTATCCTATGACTCAAACGTTTTTGTCCGGAATTGAGCCAAAACAGCAAAGGACTCAATTGAAAATTTGTGTCCTTACAAATCTCCTCCTTTGGCTATTCCGGAACAAAAACCAACAAAAATCCTAAGGGCCGTCAAGCTCTACTAGACTAAAAAAATGTCCCACCCAAAATAAAATTAAAATAGCTTGACTCAAACAATCCAAGCATCAATATCTTTGTCGACGATGAAAGTTACCACTTAGAAGAATGCTTGCACACTTAAGCAAACTATCAAACACATAGGGAATATCAAGAATATTAAATGCATATAATTTAAATACCCCCCCTAAATTAATTCTCCCCTTTATCAACTATGATCAACCTAAGAAGATAGAGCTCTCCCCCTAAGTTAAATCTCCTAAACTTAGATAAGATTACAATAGGAATATATATCATTTCTCCCCCTATCATTCTCCCCCTTTTTGTTCAGGAATAGACAAAGGCTAAAGAATAAAAAATTAACTTATCTCCCCCAATTAAAGCATATACACCCTCTAAACTAAACAAGAGATAAATATAATGGGATAACAAGCTAAACATGCAATTGTGCATAAAATGATGAGAACATTGAAGCACATGGGCAACAAAATCATAACTAATCCAACAAATAATAACGGATACCAACTAAGATGCAAGAAAATGATATCAATATGATACATAAAGTATTAAGCATGTGATATCAACAAAGAATGCAACAAGATAGATACCAATTATGAATTAAAGAATAAATGGACTAGAAAGAAAGGCAAAGACAAAAAAATATCATATGTATACATACTCTAGATATACCAAAGATGCACACGCACGCACGCACGCACACACACACACACACACACACACACACACACACACACACATATATATATATATATATATATATATATATATATATATATATATATATATATATATATAAACATAAATGACACAAAATAAGATAAGATTTTCACACTTGTATGGTAAAAAATTGTCATATGGAAACGAAAGTGTTGGGGTGTGAACTAGCAACAATTAAATTTAGACCCAATCACTTAAAATATGTTCACGAAGTTCTCAATTGATTGCAAACTTCATCACATTTGAATATAACCTCATGTGACAATATAGATTGAACTTAATTAACAAACATACAAAATGCATACAAGCCTAGACTTTTGATGATTCTACAAACTAATAGAGTCATGACATTGAAAGTAGAACTAGGATAAACGGACATTGTGCAAACCGTTGATATAACATCCAATCTCCCTCAATAAGAATATATATATATTTGAATGAATATATCAAACAAAAATAGGCCTTGGCAATTATTTTTCTTTTTAATGCCATAATTCTACTTTTAGGCCTTTGGACCACGTATTTCTTTTAGGTCCAAACAAACGGTAGCTTACTATTCGCAAAGGATAATAAATCCTTTCGGATCCCTTCCCCGTGCACATTTATTTATAATATTTTTATTTCTCACAAATCTCACGTGCAACGGATTTTGACATGCACTAGTCCTCCTAGATCATATAATATGTAGATGACAAGATTGGTAGGAGAACACCTCACAAAGCTTAAATATACATGTGAAGTTAAAATTCCAGGTGAACTCGTGCATGTGTGAAAAGATGCATATAAAACTAGAATCCATTTAAGCAACAAAAAATCCAACTAGTCCATGTAAGCATGGTAAAGAACATAATAAGGATTGACAATCTAAACCAAAAGTTCTAGCCACATGGGAGAGAAAAAGAAGGGATTCTAACACAAGTATATGCCACATAAAGTGTGTCAAACTAAAATACACACAAAAAAGTCTTTTTGAGTTTTTGAAATTTTTTAAACCAAACAACAAAAATATTTACTCAAAAGATACACAAAAATCATTTGTATTTTTCATTAAGCCTAAAGTATAAAGAATGAAACAAAAATGACAAATAAAAATCTTTTTGTATTTTTCATTTAATGCAAACTAAAATAAAAGAAGTATAATACAAAAGATAAACAAAAATCATTATTCTAGCATGAGATTAAGCATAGAGCATAGACTAGAAAATGATTAAACATGCATACACCTAACAACGATATATAACACAAAAAGCTAGAGTATGCAAACAAAACTAACACATTCAACCTTTAAACTTAGCAAGGGAGGTTTCATGCGAAAGCAAATGAGAATCAACAAATCTAATATCTAGCGCGTCTAAAAAAAATTCCTAACCCACATAGATGTATATTTAAAATGATGGGATTTGGGAACTAATGAAATGCTAAACATAGACTTCCTAGGATTTCTTTTAAGATCAAAACAAAATGGCCTAAGATGACCTTTCCTACCACAATACAAGCATGTGAAAACACGAGGAATGATACCTAAGGTGTGATCCTTTTTAAAGTCCTTCGATAAAGTTGACCCTCTAAAACAAACAATGGTTTTAGCTTTAGCAACGTAAGTATTTGAACTAGATGAGATAGAACCATTACAACTACTACTCGAGTCTTGTAAGTCATTTTTTATTTTTGAAATTTTGGACTCAAGTAATAAATTAGACTCCTCAATTTTACGGGACTCCTTATTTAAATTTTCTTTAACTCCTAGAAGGTTATCACGCACCCCCTCAATGTGAGGAAACTTGTCCCTAAGAGTCTTTTCTTGACAATCACTCTCCTTCTTGGACATTTCTAAAATATTATAATTGTAATTTATGTCCACGAGCTTTTCATGAAAAATATCTTTTTGAGATAGCGAGGTTTGCAAAAGTTCAATTCTAGGTTTAAAACATAAATTTTCATTTTCAAGAAACTTAATTCTTTTTGCAAATCTCAAATTTAATTCTCTTAATTTTTCATTACACTGATTAAGCCCATTAAATTCCTCTCGAATAGCAAAAATTTTATTATCATTAAAATGGACAAATTATCATTAAGACGTCTCATTGAGAGATATAAAAAAATGAAAGTGAGTAAAAAAATGAACCACCTAAAAATACAAGGAGCACAAAAATTATAAAAGTCGAAAAACGGATCTTTGACGCGATAAATTAGCGCTTCGGCTCTGATACCACTTGTTGGAACACGAGGCTCCCAAAATTTTAAATTCTTACTACACAAAAAGTAATTTTCAATTTCCTTTCAAAAGATGCGGAAGCGATATGGTTCAATTAAACACACACAAATACCAAATTTTAATTTCTTTTACAAATTAAAATTAAACAAAGTTCAAAGTGAAATTAAATAGATTAACAAATGAATTTTTCACTTAAACCAATTTAACCCAAGTACTAGAAATTTACCTAAGTCATATTTTCGATATTCCCAAATTAGGCCAAACCAATTTTATCAAATTAAGTGATGACTTGAAAATTAAATTAACATAAATATTACCCAAATTAATTTAGCACCAAATTAAGTAAGTAGTGATTTAAACCAAATTCTATCTTTTCACCAAAGCATGCGTTTTAGGTAAGTTTGAAAAAGATAAAATAAACAAAGAACCACTACACCGCGATGTACGAGAAAAAACCCACAATGGAAAAAAACCTCGGAGGACCCTAACCTTAAGTCTACTGAGTATGGTTTTACAATTACAAGACATATGACTTACTTCCTCGATTCGACCCCTTTCAAGCCTTGACGCATCTTCTTGTAAACACCTCCGCATAGTCGACAATCCCGGAGCTCCACCAGAATCTTGGAATTCACGAATGAGACTTTAGGTACATCGGCAACCACACATGGTGCCTTACACCATGTGAGAATGCCGCAGCAAAACAACGAACTTCTTCTTTGAGGGATGTAGAAGTAAACCAAAACTTCTATTCTTCAAGGTGTAGAGATAAAACTGTGCCAAACACTCCAAGCAAGATATTTATATGGAAGCTTGGAATAAACAAACTATGGGTGTAAAACAAAAGTGTTTTAGAGATTTTTCTTTGAAAAATAAACACTCAAACTTGAACTTTTTCCTTTTGGGATTTTGCTCTCAAACTCTCTCTTAGAGATGGAAGGATGTGAAAAAGTTAGTTTAAAATAGTTGGTTTCCGCACTACATAAGTCAGTCAAATGTTAGTGGGGAAAAGTAGTGGGAAAAACTGTCAAAAACTGCCCAAAACTGCTATTTTAATTTCCCGCCGGAAGTCTCGTTCGAACAAGATTTTCGTTCGAACGAAGTCTCGTTCGAACGACCCTTCTAACGAAGTTCCAGTAGCCAATGGGAAAATTTTGTTGGCAAAATCGTTCAAACAACAAACTCGTTCAAACGACAATTTCGAACGAACTTTCAGAATGTTTAAATTTCGATTTTTAGCCCATAAACTTTATTTTAAAGTTTTAAAGTAACTTTCTGAAAATAAACAACAGTTTAAACAAAACTTACACCCAATACAAATTGTTCCAAGCTCCTATATAAATATGTAATGCATTCATACCTTAGGAGTAAACGGAACAAATGTTGTTGACGTAGAAACGAGGCACTACAAACACGGCATTTGATGAAGCTTTATGAACTTGGCCGCTACGTCTTCAACTTTAGTATGTCACAGGCTTAAAAGATGGTCAATAACTCTATCCTATGACTCAAACATTTTTGTCTGGAATTGAGTCAACACAGCAAAGGACTCAATTGGAAATTTGTGTCCTTACATGGTTTCATTCTCAGCATCACTGTCACAACAAACAATATAAAATATTACGAATAAAATCATACATAGTGTTGATGTAAAAAATTATATCATATCTAATTATTTAATCAAAGATAAATAAATGAGACAAAGAATTTTTAAAGTGGTTCAGCCTTATAAGAATGGCCTACGTCCACTGTTATGTTATTGCTGAGTGTTTGGAAATTCTCGATTACAAGTTCTATCAAGAAATTCCGGTCCCCTTACAATGAGGATTGTACAATGTATTTATAGCCCTCAGGATGTAATGTGAAAGGGTAATACATTAAATGATGTACATATGAAAGGGTAATACATTCAATGCCCCTTAAACGTATGCGTCTGAATGATAAGCATTTAATGAACAGTCAAATTGTTGGTTATCCTGCTATTAATGCTTTGTTCGAGGTGCAGCTCGGACCGCCTAAGCTTCTCGGTACTCAAGAGTTCCTCGGAGAGTTCTTGTTCCTCGGAGCGTATGAGTTCCTCAGGGAAGCAATGTTCCTCGTTGTAGTATGGTTCCTCGGAGCGTGTGAGTTCCTCGGAAGTGTTTGTTGTTGCCACGTAGATTGTCATGTGTCTTCACTCAATTGAGCCATGTCAGCAGACTAAATTTGGTATCAACAGAAGCCCCCAATGTTTCATAGGTCGAAATTTGAGGAGTATGGAACATTCTTTCTCGGAATATGGCAGTTTTAAATGGCCATCCTAAAATTTAGGAGTCTTTTGTATTTATTTCTCCTTCCAAATTCGTAGAATCATGCTTTTTTGAATTTTTTTATAACCGCCTCGATCTCCGCGTACTTTTTGTCCTTCTAACCGTCGGTAGTGTAATCGTTTCTTTTTAGAATCATTACTTTTTTTCTTTTCCCAAGGCAGAGTATTTAACATCACAGACAATCCCATCGTCTTCTACTTTTTTCAAATTTGTATCTTCGAATTTTCCATTGTCTTACTCTCTTGTGCGTTCATCTTTTCCATCGTTCGTTGTCAACAGATCCACTCTTTTTCTGTAAGATCTTCTTCCTTCTTCTTCATTTCCTTCTTTCATCATGGTTTATCCTGTAGAATCGATTGATAAATTTCGCTCTGATTTCTCTATTCCCTCCTGGGTTTTTCTGGAGGAACTTTCTGAACCTTCTGATTATTTTCGTTTGGCTGAGGGACATTGGTTCCCCAGTCTCTTTATTGCTGAATGCGGCTTTTCTTTTCCGCCAAATCCTCTATGTCTGGAATTTTGTCAATATTTTGACGTTGTTCCTGCAAGAATAACCCCCAATACATGGAGAATAGTTAATGGGGATCATAGGTTAAATCAAATTCATGGAACTCGCGTAGGAATTCCCGAAATCATGTTTTGTTATAGATGGGCAGTGGGTGATAACACCTTTTATTTAAAAACTAGATTTTTAAATAGGGCTTTAGTGGTCAATCTCCCGGATGCCAATAGGGACTATTTTGAGCACAGGATTGTCATAAAAAATTGGCAACATGCTCCTTTATCTGGAGATGAAGTTTATCAGGGTCCCAGATGCCCTCCCTATGGCAATGGGATAGGTTATTTTTATTTCATTTTATTTATTTTGAAATTATGCTTCCTCTGTGTTTGACAAAATGTGCCACTGATATTGTAATTTTGATTTATTTGCAGTTGATAGCAAAAGAAAGTGTCCAAAAGAAGCAGACGTTAATATAAGGCACTTAAAACTTATCTGGAGTTTGCATCAGAGTGTTTCCGACGAGCACATTAGGTCAGCCTCGTATTTGCTGCAGTATAAGAGCTACACATCTTCTTTCACTGCTCGTCCGATGATAAGTGAAGTAGAACCGTTACCAGCTTCTACCAGTTCCTCGCCTGAGTCACACGTTCCTTTAAGTGAAAGGATGAAGAAGAGAAGACCTCCCACCCTTTTTGAGAAACCTGCCTCTGGTGCTGGAGAGGCAAAAAGAAGTAAGATTGACATCCCAGGGGAGGGGATAAAGAAAACCGATGCACCTTCCTCGACTGCCCCTGTAAAGGTTGTCGAGAAGCCAGCAAGGCTGCTGCTCCAGGAGAAGTGATTGTCATCTCACCAACCAAGCGTTACTCCTTGGTCGAATCTATTCCTGTTCCCCCGAGGAAGCTGAAGAAGAGCTCCTCGGTCAATTTGGCTAAAACCATCTCTCAGCCCCCAATTATTGGAACTGGGATTCCTACTTTTGTTCCCCCGAGCTCTGCCATGAGCTCGTTGAAGACTTGGATCATTCCCGAGATCCAAGGTATTGAAGAAAACCTTTCTCGGGACACGATCACCTCATTAGCTGCTCACCATATTGCTTCTGTAAGTCTTATTGTCTTGAACTTTTCATCTTTCCCTTGTTATATCTGTCTCTGACTTGCTTTCATTTTCTTTTCACAGTTGATGAGCTGCTTCAATATAATTTTGAAGAAAGATGAAGCTATTAAAGCTTCAAGCTCCTCATCTGGTGTGGAGGAAGCTCTGATGGGAGTGAGGCAGTCTTTGGAAGATTCTCGTCAGAAGTACGTTGCTGACAAAGCTGCTTGGGAGAAGAAACTTACCTCCATCAAGAAGGAGAAGGCTCAAGTTGTTGAAATCTCCAAGGGGTTGGAGAAGAAAATGAATGCTTTGGAGAAGAAGAATAAAGAGCTTGAAGGGAAGCTCAATAATGCTAAGGAGTTTGAAGATAAACTCAAGGTTGCTGAGGAAGAATTAATCCAACTTCGGGAAGTAAGTCGGCAGAAGGAGGAGGTTGAGAATAAATTGAAGACTGCTGAAAACCTTCTATCCGAGAAGCTTTACTCGGAGAAGTTAAAGAGAAAATTGGTTGTGAAGAAGTCTTTCAGCGCTGGCTGGGATAAGGGGTTGAACAAGGGCTTGGCTGCCATGATGTCGCAAGTAGAATATGGCAGCCTCAAGTACTTTAGGGATGGATGGGTCGCTGCTCTACAAGAGATGAAAGTGGATGAAAATTCTGAACTCTTTCGGTGACACATCCCTGGTCCCCCTCCAACTCCTGAAGACGAAGAAGAGGAAGAAGCTGCCTCCGAAGAGTCTTCCATGGTGATGGGAGATCAATTTTCTCATCCCCTAGCCATCCAGTATACAAATGAGGAACTCGCTACTTCCTCCAAGCAACCTCCAGCACTTCCCCAGCTACTATCTGCTCTATCCGAGCAACCTACCTCCTCGTCCCAACCTCCCGAGAAAGTTTTGGGAGACAAGGAAAAGGTGTAGAGTTGTTCGGATTTATCTCTATTTTATTTTTCCTTTGTCAAATGTAACCATGAACATGTAACTCTGAATTTTGTGATATAATAAAACTTGAACTTTTATTTTTGCATACTGTTGTCTCCTCTTCGTGCTCTGTTTTGATTATTGCTTTTTCTTTCTCTACTAGTTTCTGTCCAGGATGGAATTATTATCTGCTCATGATACAAAGATGCTGAGGTAATGCAATGATTATTTTAAGGCTGGTCACACAGATCTGAGTGCAGCACAAATCGTCGACATCCTCGGCCAAGATGCTTCTGAACAGGCAGTTGAAACTTACCAATATTTGAAGTGTCTGCTTGATCGTGCAGTGACCAATAATGTGGCTTATTATGATATGATCGAAGATATCCAAGGCACTCTTGAAGACCTTCAACAACAATACAAAGAATCCACTGCCTTCTTGCACGAGGGGCATGAGAAGAAATATCAACAAATCATTGCCTACAAGGGATACGAGAAGCGTTTTGCTGGCTACGATGCGAGGGAGAGAACTCTGAGGAGTGAGGTCGAGGAGTGCAGACAAATAGCTGAATTATTAGAGCAAGAGAATAACAACCTGCAAAGAGAGTTGTCACAGTTGAAGTCTGCAGCTTCCACTTCAAAAGCCTTGATCCCAGTGACTGATGAGGGATTCTGGTTCTTGGAGGTCAAGAACACCAAATTGAGGGACGAATTGTAGACCTTGAAGAAAGATGGCCCCTCTACATCTTCTCGTGGATGAGCAAGAGCTCCTCGAGGAAGAGTAAGAGCATCTCAGATTCCTATCGAGGAACAGAGGACTCAATCTGCTTTAGAGAACCAAGCTTTCTAATTAATGGCGAAGCACCAGGCGTTGGCTGAAATGTCAAAGAAGATTAGGGACCTGGAAGAGCAGATTTCTGCGCAGAAGTCAGTCTTGGAGAATAAGGAACTCTTCATCAAGAATATCCACGAGCAGCTGGAAAGATTGACATATCAATTCCACAAATAGCACAGGGAGTTCTGGATGGCTGGGTACAATGAGGCTCTCTACCACTTGGACGATCATATCCAGAATGCCAATAATGAGGGCTACAAGCAAGGCTGGTTGAATGCCTTAGGTGTGCTGTAACTCGAACAGGGTCATTACCTGTGGGACTACCATGATCCTGGGCTTCTCGACCTACCCGTGCCACCATTCAAACTGGATATGAGTTGGATCCCTGCTCGGGCCATTCCTCGAAGCTTGATTTCCAAATATCTCAGCGACTACAATCTCCATTCAAATGTCAAGATATATCGTCCCAAGCACCTCCTAGATCGACCATCCGTGAAGAATATCAGGATGTTAAAAGATTTGAACTTTATAAATTCTCCTCTTGCTTTAAATGATCCGCCTGCTGGCGAGGAACCTATTATAAAAGCAGCGGGGAATAAACCAATAGAGTAGGAATTTTGATGTAATAGTTAGTATACATTTCATTATCAATGTAATTTATTTTTGGATTTAATGAAAAACTTTCATTTTTGTTCGCAATCTTAATTGCTATTGTCTTGTAACACTTTACATCTGTGCATGTATATCTGTTAAAAAGATAACAATATTGTATTATTTGTCGATCAACTTATTGTCGAGTAGTTTGAATTTGTGGTAATCATTTGGCAAAATAATGTTTTGTTTCTCGACCAACTTAGTAAAAAGTTACGAGTATAAAAAATATTGCTCGATCACTTTCTCGTCTTCATAAAATGTTTTCGACCAACCAAGGTCTGTAAATTTTCCTTGTCGACCAACTACAGATAGTGGGTTTTTATCCCCGACCAGCCATAATTAGTAGATTTTTTTCTTAACGAGCAACTTTGGCACGACCAACTCAAGTTGGCATTTTCGAGAATATATTTACTTCCTAACCAACATAAGTTGGCATTTTTAGGAATACTTTTACTTCTCGAGGAACACATAATTTTACTTCCCGGAGGAATACAAGTTTTACTTCCCGAAGGAATACATTTGTTTCTCGACCAGCCTTAGTTGGCGTTTTCGAGAAAAATTTAAGGTCCGAGTTTTGCCGAGTAGTGTGTAGCACTATTCCCGAAAAACTTTCAATAAAAGGAGAGAATTAGGCAGAATATCTTCATTTTATTCATCACTGATAATACTTGCGTAGGTGCTCTGCGTTCCATGCATTCTTAAACTCCTCCCCCTCTAAAGTTGATATTCAGTAAGTTCCTCGTCGAACAACTTCTGTAACTTTGTATGGTCCATGCCAGTTTGCCTCCAGTTTGTTGTGCTTTTGAATCACTTTCATTAGCACATAATCTCCTTCTTTCAGGTCGCACTTCTTCACCCTCTTATTGTAGAACAAAGTTGTTCGCTGCTGGTAAGCAACATTTCTAATGGCTGCTTCTTCTCTAACTTCCTCGAGTTGTCTAAATCCAATCTTCTCATTAAGTCGCTGACAGGGGAATTGAAATTCAGTACTCTGTGTGTTGGGAGGCCCAACTCGGCTGATATAACAGCTTCACTTCCAAACGCCAGCATATATGGTGATTCTCCAGTTGCTTCTCGGGGAGTAGTACGATAAGCCCAGAGTACTGATTGTAGCTCGTTGATCCAATTCGCTTTCGCGTAACTTAGTCTTTTCTTCAAGCCATTTAACAGCGTTCTGTTTGTCACTTCAGTTTATCCATTACTTTGAGGATGGCCTGGTGCTGAGTGGACCTTCAAAATATTTGACTGATGACAATAGGCAGCGAACTCCTCGTTATCAAATTGTGTTCCATGGTCTGTGATGAAAGCAAGAGGAAGACCATATCGACAAATGATGTTCTTCCAAATAAATTTTTACACCTTGTCGTACGTCATATCGATGAGAGGCTCAGCTTCTACCCATTTAGTAAAATAATCCATTGCAACGACGAGGTATTTGAACCTTCCTCTGGTTATTGGCAGTGGCCCGACCAAATCTATTCCCCACATGGCAAATGGACAAGGGGAAGTGATGGGTGTCAATAATGCTTGTGGAGTTCTTTGGATGGAGGAAAAGCGCTGGCACTTGTCACATTTCTTCGCATAGACTATACAATCAGCCCTCATCGTCGGCCAGTAGTATCCCTGCGTCATCACCCTTTGCAAAAGCATCCGACCTGCTACATGTGCTGCACAAGACCCTTCATGGATATCTTCAATCAATTCTTTCACCTCGGAGGGATGTACACATCTTTACAAACCTGCCATAATTCCTCATCTATATAGAATACCGTTAGTTATTACATACCGAGCAGCTTTAAACTTCAATTTCTTGGCTGCGAGCTTGTCAATTGGTAATTCTCCCTCCTCAATATATGCCCTGATGGGATCCATCCAAGATGGTCCTAAATCAAGGGTAATAAAGTTCATCGTCAGATCTTCATATATGCTCCGACCAGCTAAAACTTCAATTGGGATTTTTCTCCGAAGCTCGGTACGAGTAGCTGATGCTAGTCGAGCTAGGGCGTCTGCTCTCGCATTTTCCATTCTTGGTATTCTGACCAGCTGAATAGCAACAAATTCTGATACTAACTCCATCACCTTTGCATGATATCTGATCATTAATTCTCCTTTGACTGCATATACTCCCATCATTTAGTTTACGATCAATTGAGAATCACTGAAAGCAATAACCTGCTGCGCCTCCATAATTTTTGCCAAATTAAGACCTGCAATCATGGCCTCATACTCAGCCTCATTATTGGAAGCTTTGAATTGGAAACAGAGGGCGTATTCCATGTCGACCTCGTCCGGAGTGCTCAAAACTATCCCCGCGCCACATCCTGTAGTGCAAGATGAGCCATCCACATATAGCCTCCATTTAGATAACTCGTCTTCAAACTTCTGATCTGACAGAGTTACCCGGTGAAATATTTGTTGCTTCCTTTCATCCTCACCTGAGATTTCTTGTTCTTCTTCGATTATCTTTTCTTGCCCTTTTACCAACCTGAGTTGGTCTGAGCTCGAATTTGATGATCCTGTAACATCCACTTGCCCTTTTACCAACCTGAGTTGGTCTGAGCTTGTGTTTGATGATCCTGTAACATCCACAGGTTGATCAGCGAGCAACTTTTGCTCCTCGGGGGTATCAGGATAGGTGAACTCTGCTATAAAATCTGCTACAGCTTGCCCTTTTAACGATGATCTTGGTTCGTAGACTATATCATATTCACTGAGCTCTATTGCCCAGTACATCAATCTCCATGATTTTTTTGGTCTATGAAGGGCTTGCCTCAATGGCATATCAGTATATACTACTATGGTATGATCCTGGAAGTATGGCCTCATTCTCCTACTCGCCTCAATCAGTGCTAGTACTAATTTTTCCAGCCTTGGATATCTGATCTCTGCTCCTCGGAAGGCCTTACTTGTGTAGTAGATTGGTTTTTATACTCCATTCTCCACTCTTATCAATGTCGATCTAACTGTATTCTCCGATACTGCTAGATACAAGTATAATTTTTCTCCCATCACTGACCTGGACAACAGTGGAGGTGCTCCCAAGTATTTCTTCAAGTCTTGAAAAGCCTTCTCACATTCATCATTCCACTCAAAAGTCTTTCGGAGTGTCTTAAAGAATGGGAGACATCGATCAGTTGCTCGCGATACAAATCTGTTGAGTGCTTCAACTCGTCCTGTAAGACTCTGTACTTCTTTCTTCGTCGTTGGAGATCGCAACCCTAAGAGAGCTTTGATCTTTTCAGGATTTGCCTCAATGCCTCGTTGATTGACAATGTACCCGAGAAACATGCCTTCTCGTACTCCAAATATGCACTTCGTCGGGTTCAACTTCATTTTATATTTATCCAGTTGATCAAAAGTCTGACTTAAGTCAACTAGATGATCGACAGCTTTCTTGCTCTTTGTCAGCATATCGTCAACATAGACTTCCATATAGCCACTGATTTGTTCAGCAAAGACCTTGTTCATTAGCCGCTGATATATCGCACCTGCATTTTTCAAACCAAAAGCCATAACATTATAACAATAAGTTCCCCTAGGGGTAATGAAAGAAGTACTCTCCCTGTCTTCAGGTTTCATTTTAATCTGATTATAACCAGAATAAGCATCCATGAAGCTCAGCAGCTCATGTCCCGAGGTAGCATCCACCAGTTGATCAATTCGGGGCAATGGAAAGTGATCCTTTGGTCATGCTTTGTTGAGGTTGGTGAAGTCTACACACATCCTCCACTTGTTGTTTTTCTTCTTTACCATCACCACATTGGCTAACCAGTCTGGATATTTAACATCTTCAATGAAACAAGCTTTCTGGAGCTTCTTAACTTCCTCCTATATAGATTGGTTCTTCTCGGGGCTGAACACTCTTCTTCTCTACTTCACTGGCTTGATCTCCTTATTCACATTGAGTTCGTGACATAAGAAATTTGGATCTATCCCGGGCATATCCTCACGACTCCACGCAAAAGTTTGCTTTCTGCTTCTTAGGAAAGTTATCAATTCCTGTTTTAATGAGGCTTCCAATGATGAACCTACTTGAGTAGTTCGTTCAGGGTGCGCTCGTCGTCCAGAATGATGTTTTCAGTGGCTTCCACCACTTGATCCTTCACGAGTTGCGACTCATCTCTAGGATCCAATGTTTCAATTTCTGCACCTTCATCCACTTGATAGGTAGTAGTCTTTTTCCTTGATTCCTCCAGTTCCTCTTGCTCGGCGGATGAATAATAGCATTCCCGAGCTACTTTCTGATCACCTTTCACAACTCCTACTCCAAAATTTATTTGAAATTTTAGGCACTGATGCACTGTAGATGGTACAACCTCGAACTTCTTCAATCTTACTCTTCCCATGATGATATTGTATGATGATTGAACATTCTTATCCATCACGAAGAAGCGTATTCTTTCTGTTCGACAAGCATGCCACGTACCAATGAATATATCCAACTTGATCGTCCCAAGTGGAAATACTTTCTCGCCAGCAAAACTGAGGAGGGGTCTATGATAAGGCTCTAGTTGAGATAGCTTTAGATTTAAACTGTCGAAGCACAAGTAGAACATGATGTCTGCCGAGCTACCATTGTCTACCAGTACTCTTGAAATCATTACCTCCTTTATTCTCATCTTGATCACAAATGGGTCATCATGAGGATATAGAACACCTGCAAGGTCATTCTTTGAGAAACCAATGACCAATTTCTCTTTGTTCACCTTTCTTGGATGATCCTCTTCAGCTAGATTTATTCGTTGGATGTACGAGCAAGCTTGAGCCTCATAGAGGTAAGCTTTTCTCTCTGCAGTAAGGTCTCCTCCTCCTGCATCTCCACATGTTATAAAATTACAGTCAAATGACCCAAAGTGTATTGAAAATACCTCTCGTTCAGGCTGCCTTGGTCTCTTGGGAAGATCGGGGTCATCTTCTGGATCAACTTCATTATTTTTTTTCTTGTTCTCCTCTGCTCGACGAGGAGATCTAGACCTCTCTCTTATTCGGTCGTTGTTCCTTCTTTCGTTTCCACGATCAACATACTTTGCCAGTTTTCCTCTTCTGATGAGTGTTTCAATCTCATTCTGAAGAGCTATGTAATTCTTGGTCATATGGCCATGATCTTTGTGAAACTCGCAATATTTTTCTTTATTCCTCCGATTAGGGTCTGCCTTCATTTTCCCTGGCCAGTTTAACTCCTCGTTGTTCTTGATTTCTTCTAGAACATGGTTGATGTCTTTCTTCAAAGGAGTATAAGTATAAAAATTCTTTATTACGTCCCATACTGACCTAGTTTTTGAATGTTTGTCATTATCATTGTTCTTATGCTCTTTCTTCTTAGCTTTATCACCTTCCACCTTGGTTTCTTTGGCATCCATATTCTTCTTCGCAGCCATAGCCTCCTCGGCATTCATAATCTTGGACGCTTTTCCCATCAGGTCTGACATGGTTCTAGGCGAATCTTTGGCCAAAGTGTAGTACAACTTATTCGGCAGTAGTCCACTCATCAAGGCGGTAATCGCTGTCTTCTCCTCATAATCAATGACTTCGAGTTTCTCGTTATTAAAACGAGTTATATAATCTCTGGTACTCTCACCATCTTTTTGTCTAACACTTAACAAATGCACTACTCATTTAACTGGCTTTGCCCCAAAACAAAAATTCCCAATGAATAACTCGGCCAGTTGAAGAAAAGTTGAGATCTTACCCCGAGGAAGATTATTATACCATATTTGAGCAGATCCGGTAAGAGTTCCCGAGAATGACCTGCATCTCATCTCATCTCATCTCATCTGGGACGCCATAGATGTCGACTGCAGCTTGGTATTGTTCTATATGAAGGACAGGGTCAGTCTTTCCATCATATTTGGGGGTCACAACAGGTGCTTTGAACTTTGATGGTGTTGGAAAATCTACAATGGCCTGGACAAAAGGTGTTCCTCGAACAAAAGTTTGTTGTAGTGGGTTCTTGGCTTTAGCCATTTCCCCTAATCTATCCTATAGCCTCTGAATAGAGCCTTTCCACGCATCATTTCCTTCCTCGGGCCTGTTGGTTCGAGCAACTGATCTCGTTGATGTGGCTTCTTGGGATCTATCTTGACGAGCAGTTGGTCGCGACTGGGCAGATCCTTCCCTTAAATCTGATGGTCGTTAAAAACTCCTCGATGCGACTTTAGGAGGACTTCTACTCCTTCTAGGTCCTAATCGATTGAAAGGTGATGCCCTGCTTAACCTCTCTAGTGCACTAGTCCTTTATGGAGAGAGAGTGACACGTTGTTCAGTATCTGTGTCTCGCACTGACGAAGTTCGTCCAGGTTGATAAGAAAAATCTTCAAACTCCTCATTGCGATATGAATCAGTACGCCTAGTACGCGAAGAAGGTGCACAGATATTTCTTTGAATACTTCGTGGTCCTGAATGGGTTGATGCACCGCAATGGAGAGTTTGGATGAGTTGTCGCATAATTTCTTGCATGACGGTCTGGTCCTGAGCCAAATTTGTCATTATTCCAGCCAGATCTGGAATATTTGGCGGAGCAGATGGATTTGGATTGCTTCCAGTGTTTCGATTGCTGGATTCTGGAATATCAGCCATTTGTGATGAATTGTTTTTGATGAAAAACGATATTACCAGTCGTTTCCCATAGATGGCGCCAATCTATTGATGTAAAAATTAGATTATATCTAATTATTTAATCACAGATAAATAAATGAGACAAAGGATTTTTAAAGTGGTTCAGCCTTATAAGAATGGCCTACGTCCACTGTTATGTTATTGCTGAGTGTTTAGGAATTCTCGATTACAAGTTCTATCAAGAAATTACGGTCCCCTTACAATGAGGATTGTACAATGTATTTATAGCCCTCAGGCTGTAATGTGAAAGGGTAATATATTAAATGATGTACATATGAAAGGGTAATACATTCAATGCCCCTTAAACGTATGCGTCTGAATGATAAGCATTTAATGAACAGTCAAACTGTTGGTTATCCTGCTATTAATGCTTTGTTCGAGGTGCAGCTCGGACCGCCTGAGTTTCTTGGACCGCATAAGCTTCTCGGTACTCAAGAGTTCCTCGGAGAGTTCTTGTTCCTCGGAGCGTATGAGTTCCTCGGGGAAGCAGTGTTCCTCGTTGTAGTATGGTTCCTCGGAGCGTGTGAGTTCCTCGGAAGTGTTTGTTGTTGCCACGTAGATTGTCATGTGTCTTCACTCAATTGAGCCATGTCAGCAGACTAAATTTTGTATCAACACATAGATTCTTGTTTTATTTTAGTAAATGATTGGCCACCCAGTATTAAAATGGACAGGTTATCACATTAGTGCTCTAGCTGTAATATCAATTTGAAAAAGCCCAATAGTGCTTAGGCGGGGATGGTCACACAAATAAAAAGTCTATTTTTAAACTTTTTAATTTTAAAGAATAAAACTTTAAACAAATTTAAATCCAATAAAACTTTAAACAAATTTAAATCCAATAAAACTTTTAACCAATTAAAAGCCTTTGTTGTGAAAAACTGATTTACCCAATTTAGTCTTTTAACCTGAGACATGCATCTAGTTAATAAGTAGATAAAATAAGTAAAATAATCGCACAACACGCTGGTGTACGAGGAAAACCACAAAGGGAAAAATCTCGTATGGCTTAACCAAACAAATCACTATGATAAGGTTTTACAAATATAATACAATGGACTTACTCAACAACTCGTCTCCTTCCCAAGCCTTGATGCTCTTCTATCTTCAACCTCTTCTCCACAGTGCAACACAGGAGTCCACCCATGTAAGTTTCCATCGCAAGCAAATTCAAATGTGCCTCAGTATCCACCGATGAGGCTTAACGATCGTCTACATAATTGGAACACATAAAACTCTTCTTCACTGCAACACAGGAAACTAGTACGGAATCAATTGCACGAAACCTTTTCTCAGTCCAAGATGATGAGAAATAAACTTTGGTGCCCAATGCAAAGATCTCCAAGCATAATAATTGTAAAACTTGGATCTTTAAACTTTTTGAGTGAAACTAGGGATTTGGAACTTTGGTAAACAGATGGGAAATTGATTTTTTCCATAAGTTCTTAAAAAAATCTGAGTTTATCATGCCTTAAATATGAAAATACAAATTTTGAGGTGGTGGGTTCTTTCGAACGAAAACCTATGGTTTGTTCGAATAAAATGCTTGTTTTGTTCTGATAACAATCAGTCTCCTTCGAACGAACATGCAAAGTTTGTTTTAGCGAACTTCCCATGAGCTTCCAATAGATGACCTTTGGTTTGACAGAGAGTGCCCATTTTATGCTGGATGTATGTTCTAACGAGGTTCTGAAGCTCGTTCTAATAAGATCTCATCTTCGTTCGAACAAAGTCTGTATCTCATTCTGACGAGATCTCAAACTCATTCTAATGAAGGCTTAATTTCATTTTAATGAACTTAAAATAAAAAAAAAAACATTTTTCTCCAAAACAATATTTAAAAAACTGTTCCAAACGATATTGTTTAGAAACAAAACACCCAAAAATATTTCGAAGGATCATATTCTAAATGCATCCATACCGGTGAGATCCTTAGTAAATGTGAAGACAAACTTGGCACGAAATATGGCGCGATGTGGATCTAACTTTGAAGCGTGGACGCTACATCTTCATCAAACATGTCATAGGTTCACGAGATCGACAATAGAAAGTGTAACCTATGACTCAAACATTTTGTCCGGAATTAAGACAATTACAAATAAATTGAATTGATTAGAAATGTTTCCTTACACAATATTTTCTTAAAAATATAAATTTGTAAAAGTATACATTTTGTCTTAAAATATTAAAAATATGGTTGATGTTTCTCACATAAATTAATAATATTTTCAACATAATTTCTTTCAGTAAAGACATACTATTTACATATTTAGGTGGCATGTTGAATCGAGGCGCGTGCGCGCGTGCACACACACACACACACACACACACACACACAGATATATATATATATATATATCTGTGTGTGTGTGTGTGTGTGTGTGTGTGTGTGTGTGTATTTTATTTACTAAAAATACATAATATTAAATCCTTACCTCTAGTTCGTAAAAAACGTCTGTTGTGGCGTTTAAATAGCACACCAACTAATCCTAGATCCTTGAAATAATACTCCTAAGTTTCCTCCAAAATAAACCATCAAAATACTCCAAACACCCAGAGTTTACTCACTCACTTACAGATATTGGGTGTGAAAATGGTAACAATACACTGTTCTTATGGGTTATTTTATTAGAGAAGTCGTTTTACTTTGGCTCTATGTAAATATGAAAGTGAACGAATGAGCTAAGGGTGTGTTTGATAAAAAAGATGAAAAATAAGCGCTAAGAGTCAATTTCCATGGAATTGAAAACTTGAAAATATTTTCCATGGGAAAAATTTGTTGGTGTTGTTTAATTGCAATTATTTTCCAGGTGGAAAATGTTCTATTTCCATCTTTTTATGTGTTTCATTCCCAATATTTTCTATGCAAAAAAAAAAAAAGTAGAAAATATATATAAAAACAGAAAATAATAAAAATCCTAAAAAATTAATAAAAATCCCAGAAAATTAATTAAATAACCAGAAAATTAAAAAAAAAAAAACATAAAAAATGAATAAAAAATAAATAAAAAATAAAAAATAGGAAAAATGAATTAAAAAAATATAATATAAATATTAGCCCCAGAATGAATTTAAAAAAACCAAATATAAAAAAATAGAAAAAATGTCTTAAGAGTATGAAGAAAAAATAAAAAATGAATAAAAACCAAATCCACCATGCCCACCCACTCCCCCACCCCCACCCCAACCCCCACCTGTTTCGTCCCCCTGTCGCCAGGTCCATTCTTTTTTTTAATTCTCTGGTTTTTTAATTATATTTCTAATATTTGCATTTTCATTAGTTTTCTAGGGTATTTATTCATTTTCATTTTTTTTTACTTTTTTAAGCACTCTATTATTTTCTTTTTTTTTTCTTAATCAATAAATTTTTGGCTTTTTAATAAATTTTTGGGTGTCTTTTCAAATTAATTCAGGGGTTAATATTTATTTTCTATTTTTTATTCATTTAATGTATTTTTTTCATTATTTTTGAGCTTTTATTGATTTCTCTTTTTTTTCGAGCTTTTTTTATTTTCTGTTTTTTCGTTAAATTAATTCTGGTACTAATATTTATTTTATTTCTTCTTTTCATTTTCTGTATTTTTTTCATTATTTTTGGTTTCTATTTATTTATGTTCTTTTTTTTAATTTTCTGTTATTTGTTTTCATAATTAATAAGTTTCGAACTTTTTAATAAATTTATGGGTGTTTTTTAAATGAATTTAGGGGTTAATATTTATTTTCTTTTTCATCCACTTTATGTATTTTTTTCATTATTTTCGGGTTTTTATTCATTTTATGGATTTTTTCATTTTTTTTGGGGGGGGTCACTTTCTGTATTTTTTCCATTATTTTTTGGGTTTTATTCACTTTTTGAATTTTTTTCATTTTGGGGAATTTTTATTCATTTTTTGGATTTTTTTTCATTATTTTTGGGGTTTTATTCACTTTTTATTTTTTTAATTGTTTTTTCCTCTTTATTCATTTTCTGTATTTTTTTTCATTATTTTTGGGGTTTTATTCACCTTATAGTTTTTTTTCATTTTTTGTGATTCATATTCATTTTTTGATTTTTATTCATTATTTTTGGGGTTTTATTCACTTTTTGTATATTTTTCATTATTTTTGGAGTTTTATTCACTTTCTGGATTTTTTTCATTATTTTTGGATTTTTATTCACTTTATGTATTTTTTTCATTATTTTTGAGGTTTTATTCCTTTTCTAGATTTTTTTTCATTTTTTTTGTGTTTTTATTCGTTTTCTTGTATTTTTTTCATTAATTTTGGGTTTTTATTCACTTTCGAGATTTTTTTTCATTATTTTTGTGTTTTTACTCACCTTTTGTATTTTTTTCATTATTTTTGGGGTTCTATTCACTTTCTAGATCCCTTTTCATTATTTTTGGTTGGTTTTATTCACTTTTTGTATTTTTTTCCCATTATTTTTGGAGTTTTATTCACTTTCTGGAATTTTTTTTCATTATTTTTGGATTTTTATTCATTTGGGGGGGGGGGGGGGGGGGGGGGGTAATCACTTTCTGTATTTTTTTCATTATTTTTCGATTTTTATTCACTTTTTAGATTTTTTCATTATTTTTGGGTTTTATCACTTTCTGGATCCTTTTCATTATTTTCGGGCTTTTATTCACTTTTTGTATTTTTTTCATCATTTTTGCATTTTTATTCATTTTTCTGATTTTTTTTCATTATTTTTAGTGTTTTATTCAATTCCTATATTTTTTGATTATTTTTTGAATTTATTCACTTTCTGGATTTTTTTTCATTCTTTTTGAGTTGTTATTCATTTTCTAGATTTTTTATCAATTTTTTTGCTGTGAGAATTCTTTTCCGTGAAAAATGAATAATAAGGTGGGAGGAGGTTTTTTAATTCCATCTTTTTGTGGAAAAAGTGATTACGTGATTTGTTTTAAAGAAATCAATTCCATAAAAAAATGGAAAATGATTGGGTAGTCCGCCCCAGCGGCCTGGGCACACCCGCTATGGTTGTGTAACATAATGCCTTCGTTTTTTCCTTGCAAGTTAAAGATAAAAATGGGTTATTTCTTATTCATATCTTTAGTATCTAACAACACTTTTTTTTTTGTATCATACCATGAGGTGTCATGGTCAGCTTACGCGCACCTCGACTAATCCCCATTCGTGGTTAGTGGCTTCCGTTGACCAAGCATTATTTTGACAGTACCGAGAATCGAATTGGGGACCAAACTCAATCCATCCTTAAGACTGTTCCAGTAGCAAATTTTTATCATTTCCAACTCTTTCTTAAACTTCTTAAAACTCCATATATCGTCAATAAGGTTTTACTACTGATCTATTATTCAAGTAACCTATATCACAACCAAGTAATTTAGCCTATTAGTTATTCAAGTACTACTAATTAATTACCTTACTTAAAATTAATTTCTTCACATATAAATATTACTAACTAATTAATAAAATTACTTATTTTACACTTTCAACTCTTAAATTAATCTATATTATACCTGATAGCACAGATATAGTACCTTGCCGCGAAACGTGTACAATGGAAAGCACAAAAGTTTATAGGTCGCGGACCCAATCACCACAGGGTACGGCACTTATAGGTCATCCTTTATACACGGTGTGCGGCACCTATATCCATAGACGCACTAATAGGCCACAACCTACTACAACATGGGGTGAGACACCCATAACTCTGGCCACCATTAGACCACCGCCGCATCCCTTCAGTCACGGGATGCGTCCCCCTATACATATTACAAGGAGCGGCCCTATTCTGTTCACTAACAGGCCGCAAACCCAATCGATTACAGTAATAACAATACATGATCCTCCTATAAATAGAGGACCACACCTCGAGGAAAGGGGACCCGAGGTTAGATTGTACAACACCTGGTGTAGCCTTGCCAAATTCTCTCTACACAATCTCAACATATAGCTTGGGGCTACTCACCTACATCATAGTCATATCTTTGGCAGTCCCGAAACCGCTACAGTCATGTACTCTTCTCTCTCATCTATCTTTTACGCCCATTGTAGCATTGTAACTTGTACATCAATGATATGAATATAATGAGAGGAAGGCACCAAAGTGGACGTAGGCTCTTTTATAGTGGAACCACTATATATCTTGTCTTTGATCTCTTTTACTTGCTCTATTTACTTATTATGCACTTTGCATTTGATTTGTCGATACAGGAACGACTTAGGGACGATTTCTCGTATCATCAATTTGGCGCCGTCTGTGGGAAACGAGATATTTCAATCTTGTTTCTCTGCGTCTGAGTTCTTAAACACCTTATTCTATTCATGGGGATCCCTTGGATCACCATCTCATGAATACATCTTGGTTACTGAGCTCTATTTTATATTCACACCCTTAAATGGGTATTTCTTATGTTCAGATTTACCCTTGGGTTTCCATTTTATGTCCTTAGATCTATTTTACATGTCCCCGTGATATCATTTTATCTAGATAGTGCTGAAAGGCATGATGGGCTTTAGCCCCGAAAAGGTGAATGATTAGGAAAGAGTTGTATTTACTCCCATTTTTGTTGTTCTCGACCTATGATCTAGGGTTTATCATTGAAACTCTTCCTTTTCGTACACCATAAGGGTTTTCTCTCATTAATAGACCCTAATAGGTATCCTCTTCACTTGCTTTGGGAGAAAAACTCAGTTTCTGGGTTTCAATTTTGGGATTGGTCCCTACTCTGCCGAGAAAAGGATGCAACCTGGCAGTTCAAAGGCCTTTATGGCCGCAGCCTCTACTAGCGCGGCTGCATTACAGAAGCTTCAAAACATCAAGGAACGGACTCAGATGGTCTCCAACTCAACCTTGGTGAATATCATACAAAGGCCACAGCAGTACACCTGTGTGCCTTACTGGCCGCGGCCTCGACAGAATATCATGCAGCAGTTCAAATGCTGCATCCCCATTTCCTACTTTGTTACTCCAATATTTTTTATATTGCTCACTTCTGCTAGTTTTGTCTCAGATTATATATTTTGTAAAGACTAACAAAGCAGAAAATAGAAGGAGAATCCAGCCAGAGCACATAAGTCAAAGATGAGATTGTGCAGCTGCACAATCACCTCAACCATCTCTACGACAGCCATGACTCACTCCAAACCCAGGTCAACTATTTAACTCAGAGGGTCCTCATGCTCGAGGTCGCAGCCTCATCCAATGTGGGTGTAGCACCAAAGATCATTGTTGTAGCTCCTATCACTACCGCGGCTGTTACATCAGAAACTGAGGAAGTTTCCCAGCTAAAAGCACTGGTCGCAGAAGGTAAGGCCGTAGCCAGGGTCTTAAAAAGGAGAATGGAGAAGGCAGAGAGGGGATCTGAGGTCTACACTCTGTTGGCCTTCCAAATTAAAGACATCTTTGAGTTCATCAAAGAGGACAAGCTGTTAAGGTAGCCAGAAAAGCTGAGGGCTCCACCCTACAAGAGGAACAAAGATACTTGGTGCAGATTCCATCAGGACCATGGCCATGACACTGAGCAATGCTATGCTCTGAAGGATGAAATTGAAAGGCTGATTGGGCAAGGAATGCTGCAGAGGTTCCTCAGAGATGCTTAGGGGATGCAACATAGCCTGATGGGCCATACATCCCTTATCTTTATGATTTAGTTTATATCTCCTTTTATTTATGTTCATAGTGAACATTATCTTTTATTTCATTCCGACTTTTTATGTCCATGCTTATGAGAATTAATGAATATAATACTTTAATTTCTCGTTTCCATTAAATGATATCTGATGAAAGACCTCTTATCTTAAATAGATCCTATATAGAGATATCGAATTATATTGGGAGTAATTATATTAAAATAGGCTCACAACGCCCGCAGTGATGCCTGATTATATGAAGTTAAATAATAATTTAAAAAAATGTAAGCGACTATTGGGATCAGCTATCTGAATTGGTCTACAACACCACTCATAAAGATTATATGCCATCATATGATGGCTACGTTCATGGAAGCAGTTATCAGAAAGCATTATTAGCTGCGAGGACTTCCAATGCCCGTTCTTAGCTTCCTGGATGTGTCATTAGCACGGGGAGGTTAATCCCCTGACAAACATCATCAATTTAATGGATATGAGACTAAACATCACTGACTCGGTGATCTCATATTATCTTGGGGAAGCTTCATAATACCTTGCCCGGGAAGGCCTCAAAATAACCCATAGGGACCGGAGACTTAATTGTCTACAGATAATCCTATATCTGAAGGGACCAAAGACTTAATTATCTGCGAATATCTCTATTATAGCCTGGGAAGGCTTTATATATATCCACGTAAGCTTGGGGAAGCCTTATAATACCTAGCCCAGGGGGCCTGATAATAACCCAATAGAAATGACTAAAGGAAAGCCATGAAAGATAGTCGAAGCGACTAAAGGGGGTCATGTTACTGTGATCATAAAGCATGCCAAAGCTACAAAAGAATTATATTAAAAAAACAAAAAACATCAGAAGAATGGCCTTAATTTCTTAAAAGGGTCTAGAAAGGTGCTGCAGCCTTATCGGTACGTCTGCGACCCTTAAGTGAATTCATTCAGAAGACGCGGCACCTGCCGTAGCCCTGTTCAAGAAAATCGACATTTGGAGTAGTTTCCAATTATAAAGCTACAATCATAAAGCTACAGCAGACTAGATCTACACTTAAAGGTGCTGTGACCCTGTCCAAAAAGAGTGCGGTATATTCATGCGGCAACAATCTATAAGAATTCAAGTGGAAAGGCTAAGGTGAAGGGAACATGCCGCAACCTATATGAAGAAACCATCTATACTATGGTGTCGCGGCCTTAATCTATTAGCCCCCTTTTCAATATCATTCAATCAAGAAAGAAATTTCAAATGTAAAATCATCAGTTCAAGCATCAAGGCATTAAAGGAATAAATCATGTAAATGATATACAGAAACCATTGATTTTTAAAGGTGGCCGCAGCCTTGATAGCAAAGTTAGAAGCTAAGAATCTTGGCAAAGATCATTTAAGATTACAGGCCGCAACCTTACCCATTCTTGGTATCCCATACTAGTTATTAGGTAATCACAAAGTATGGCCGCGGCCTTAATCAATACTTCCATTAAAAAATGTGGCCGCAACTTATGACCCATACGTTATTGTTAAAGTGCATTTTTTCAAAGGACAACTGTACGGTTCAAGCAATCAAAGATTTATAGAGAGCATTCATTCAAGTATTGAAGTAATCAAAGCAGAAGAATAAAAAATCTACTAGAGGAGGCATAAATAGTCAACATTTTAGAAGAAGCTGCAACCTTAATTAAAGAGAAAAAATCTGTTAAAGGGCGTAACCCATATATGCAAAGTTCAAAAATTGAAAGGGACGCAACCTTGTATACATAAGCAGTTCAAAAATCTCAAGATTATAAGCTATAAGTTCATGAGGTTGCATCGTCATTGATATCCCCTTCATCACCATCCACAGTTGTTTCGGTCTCTTCATCGTCTGCTGCAACCTCCTCAGCTTGCTTTCTTGCTCTCTCCTCAGCTGGAGATCTTAGTTCCACTACACACTAATCATGCTCAACATCACCTAGTTTCCAGGATATGATCTGATCCTTGGACCCTGGGAAATTCTTAACGACTCTGTGCCTAAGCTCTTGGAAGTCGTAGAGGCAGGCTTTGTTATTGATCAGAAAAAGTCCTTGGACTTCTTGAAGTTGGCCTCAGTAAGATCCGTAGCTTGTCTTAAGTTTGTGGTACGATTATCTTCCTTCAGCCTGTTGGCCTCAGAATATTGTCTCTCAAGACTTTTGAGGGCCGCGACATGATCAGCAGCCATCTTCTTCATTTGATAACCAATCGTAGTAAGCTTATTTTGTGCAGTAGTGGCTTGTTCTGAAGCCTCAAGAGCTTGAGCCTTGGTAATTGACAAAGACGCTGCGGCCTGAGAGAAGTTCTGCTCAGCTTGGCAACCTCCAAATCTTGCTTGACTGCCGTCAGTGTTGCGGCAAATGAGATTTTGCCTGCCTCAAAATAAGAAACCTTGGTAATGTCCAAGTCCTTCTTGTGAGAAGCATCTGTAGCCCTATAAAGCTTGAAGATCCCTTCATACTTTATTTTTTGGGTCACAATAAAGTCCGCGGCCTATCAAAATTCTAAGGAATCAGTGCAAGTAAACTATTGATAACCAAGAAAAGAACCAAGTGTGAGAAATTATTACCCGGAGTAAGCTATGAAGGGCGTACTCCTCCAAATCCTCATGATCATCCTCCACCAGACGATTCAGGTCCACAGTCTCTGAAACCTTCCTCATTCCACGGACAGCTCTCGCAGTTGTATCCCAAGAGGAACTGGGATTTGCTTCCCTAAGCTGAGGCCGTAGACGACCATCAGGTCCAACCCTTGGCCTGCCTTGAGGAGGTGCCAAGTTGGCATTTATAACCATGATAGTGCATGGAGGGGAAGAGTTAGCAGAAATAAAAGGTGAAGGGCCACGTCCACCATTGTCCTCAGATTCAGAGGGCAGTAGGCCTGTCACGACCAGGTGTTCCCCAATGTCATTATTGTATTGGCCTTCTCTTTGGGATGCCACGATAGTACCCTCAATTACCACATGGGCTGCGGCCCTCCCAAGTGTAAGATTTATTATATCTGCCTCTTCAACGACAGTGGGCTCAACATGATTTGGGACTGCGGTAGGAGCCCTCTTTCTCTTCCTCCTTTTCTTTATAGCATTATTGAGGTTAGCCGCATCTTCATCCATCTCTAGTAACTGAGCTTTCAAACGCTCCCTATCTATCTCCTCACCTGAAGAAGAAACAAAGTAAAGATTTTAAGTACTGACTATTGGAAGACAAGTGCTGCGAAGTGTTAAGGAAGGGTGATTGTTACCTTCCGTAACCATCCTTGTTGGATGAGATTTATTGAGGAAGTACCCTTCTTTAAATATGGAAGAAGATGTCACTAAGGTGCTGAACCTTTTATCCTTAGCTTTGACTATCGTGGCCCTTCTAACACTTCTCTCATGTCATTCACTGAGGTGTTAGTTATCAAGAGTTGTATAAGAGGCTTAACAACGTTAGTACAATACAATAAAATGGAAAAGCAGGACGCGACATGTTATCCAAGGCTACAACCTTATGTACCTAGTTTGAATGGGAGTCCCCACTGCCGCGGCATCCTATGAGATTTCTCTCTCTCTGACTCCTCTGGGTGAATCTCCCATCCTTCTCCAGAGATATAGAGGAACTTTCCCTTCTAATTTTTTACACTAGAAGGTCTCCCAGTGTACAATTCCTCTCTATATTTTTGAAGAGACATGTAGTAATACCAGGAAAACTTAACAGAGTTCTCCTTTGGTCTGTAAAAATGGAAGAACTCCGCAGGAGCAATATCCCTCTTAAACATCTTACTTCAGAGAACCACCGCGACAAGTATAGCCCTCCATCCATTTGGGTCTACCTGGGCTGGTGCCAACTTCATTACAACAAAGATCTTCCTAATTGGGACTAGCACAGGCAGCCGCAGATCGTAAATAAAAGAGTGAAGGGGGAAACAGACCCCATCGTCAGCAAGTGCCGTGCACGGCACCGCACGACCTTTGCTCCACAACAGGTGCTGAGCACATCAAACCCTCTGGAAACTTGAAGGTCGCAGCTACTTGATTAACCCATTCTTGGGTCATAATATTGCAAACAATAAGTGCAGCGGGAGGTCTCTTAACTCTCTCAGATGTGCCAGCTGGTGAATACCTAACCACAGATGGACCCGCTGTCGTGATATTCTCATCTATATCCATTGGTTGAATTCTATAATTATCCCCTTCCTTAATGGCCTCAAAATCTGAGTTTGAGTCTAGTACTACACAGTTGGGGCAATCCTTCAGTTGGCAAGGACCTATTGACTTCAAAGGAGGCACTAAAGGAAGTTCAGGAGGAGAGGCTCCAAAATATTTTCCCCAAAAGCCTCTCGAAAATTCATCTGGGCCAAGGTTCATATGGATGCAACAGTACCTAAAAAGCACAATACGTAGTTAGGAGACGCAACTAATATGGTATTAAGGCCTTTCAGAGGCCACGACGGGTGCAATGATATATCAAGTTGAGGACGAACAAGAAATATTAGGCCAAATGGACTAAGTACACCAAATGTTGGGTTCTAAGGCCCTAAAAGATAATTATCACCACAACATATTAATTTGATTGAAGGAATTATTTTCTTACATGTCGTAGTTACTATGGGCTAAAGCACTGCTGACTCTAATCTAAGAACCTAAGGAGAATAGTCAAAACTAGTTTCAACAGGCCGTAGTCATCAAACTACGGGCTAAAGTGCCGCGGAGTCTAAATCTAAGAACTTAAGGGATTACCCCATCAAAAAGAGGCTACAGGTCGCAGCTAGGGATTAAACCAATGTTGAAATGTTTCATGGATTAAGGGCAGCCTAGATTACTAAAGGGGTATTTTATCATGCCGCGACCACTCACTCAAACAGCTTAGTATCTAATGTTGATTCATTCAAAGATTGAAGAACCAAAATGTGAAGGGTTTATTTAAGAAAAAAAATAGTTACATGATTTCAATGCGATTCATCACAAATACATGCCATATGATCCAAGCAATAAAAGATTATGGATTCATTTCAGCATATAAAGATTGATTCAAATAACAATGTGGAAACAATTTCTATTATTTATCATTCAGATGTGTTCAATTCTTGGAAATTAACAGAAACGGATATAACAGATATAATCCAAAAAAATCTAATATAAGTTCAGATAAAGCAAACATGATTCAAGTTCAATTTAAGGCTATTGAAGAAATTTCGTTCAAGGTAAATGCAAAAATTCATAAGTTCAGATGATGAATTGTGAATTATGAACTGAAAAGGCTATTGAAGAGGTTAGTAGTTGAGAAAATTACCTGGAATGGAAGAAACTGGTGGTGCTCAGCCTCAAACCACCTCGAAACACCTTGGAACCACCACACAAAGCTTTTGAAAGTCGTTGGAAAAAGAAAGGGGAAGAAACGAACAGAGTTCAACTTTCGATTTGCTCTCAAGCTTTTTAGAAATGTAATGAAGTCCACGGACGAAACAATTTATATAAGAGGGTGCATGAAGATGAAGCATCACCTCGGAGATACCGCGACACCTTTAGAAGAGGCCTACTCAGCCTTAGCCCCAATCACAATCTCTTGGCACTACGACTTGGGGGTTTATTGATAGTACAGATATAGTACCGCGATGTGGAACGTGTACAATGGCAAGCATAGAAGTTTATAGGCCACAGACCCAATCATGGACTTATAGGTCATCCTTCATACACGGTGTTCGGAACCTATATCCATAGCCGCACTAACATGCCGCAACCTACTACAGCATGGGGTGCGGCACCCACAGCTCTGGCCACCATTAGACCACCGCCGCAGCCCTTTAGTCACGGGATGCATCCCCCTATACATATTACAGGGAGTGGCCCTATTTTGTTCACTAACAGGCCGCAAACCCAATCCATTACAGTAATAATAATACATGATCCTCCTATAAATAGAGGACCACACCTCGAGGAAAGGGGACCCGGGGTTAGATTGTACAACTCCTGGTGTAGCCTTGCCAAATTCTCTCTACACAATCTCAACATATAGCTTGGGGGCTACTCACCTACATCATAGTCATATCTTTGGCACTCCCGAAATTGCTACATTCATGTACTCTTCTCTCTCATCTATCTTGTACGCCCATTGTAGCATTGTAACTTGTACATCAACGATATGAATATAATGAGAGGAAGGCATCAAAGTGGACGTAGGCACTTTTATAGCCGAACCACTTTATATCTTGTCTTTGAACTCTTTTACTTGCTCTATTTACTTATTATGCACTTTACATTTGATTTGTCGATACAGGAACGACTTATGGGCAATTTCTCGTATCATCAATACCTTTAATACGATAGTATTAGAAGTTTTAATTCTTATAAATTCTACAATAATTGCAAGCCTTGATTACATCATCCCCTCCCTAGGATACCCAAACAACGTGTAATACCCCGTATTTTTATGGCTTTTAAAATTGGGGATTTATTAAATTTAAATTGAGATATTAATTTATTATTAATCCAGAAATTTATTTTTATATTTACTAACGTGATGTGAGTTAGTAATTATGGGAAAATTGTTGAATATTACTAGACGAGTAAAGTAATATATGAGATTCATTTTATTAAAAATTGTCACGAGTGAATTAAATGGCAATTATGGAAATTTAAGTCGGGACACGCCAGTATAGTGTCGGGACTAAATTATTGTTACATAAAGTGAAGAAATTATAAGTTGCTCATATGGTCGTTTTGAGTGCGCCAATGCGTGATAGTCAAAATAAGGTACCCAGGGGTTTAGATTGGGTCTCGGGGCATTTTTAGGCCTAATTAACACCCCGAGAGGACATTTTGGACATTTTACATTTTTGGGCCTGAAAACCCACGAAAATTATAAGGGCATATCAGTTGACAAGGGTCATCTTCTAGGGTTAGAAACACCATAAACCAAAGACAGCTATAGGAGAGGAATAGGAGAGGTTTTCCAAGGAGTTCTAGGCCAAGAACTCCCTCGTTTTCACCGCCGTCGTCGCCAAACGATAGATTGTGCAACGAGGATCACATCCATACAAATCTCTCCACAAATATGAACCGAAAATTCTCAGGCAAGTATCTATCTTTCTCTATTTCAGTTAATGCTCCAATCATATTAGCCTAGGATTGATTCAGACTAGTTTTTGTGAAAGAGAAACCCATTTTGGAGATTTAAATTCGCATGTTGTATGAGTATTAGATGTATTCTGGAAACTCCATTCATATGTAGAGATTGAACCACGAAATTACAGTAAATAAAGAGTATGAAATCTAGTAAAAGAATGGGAAGAAACTAGACAAAAGAAATATTAGGGTTCTTGATGTTTTTATGGATTTACCCTTTTAATTCGTTTTTCATGATAAAAATCCGCATGCTTGACGTGGGAAATCATTTATTTGAGGTTATAATACTCGTAGTATAAATTATTTGGAGTTTGGTAATCAAAGATATCGTTTTGGATGATTGTGGAAGAGGAGACCCGTAATCTGGAAATTCTGCAGATTTGCCATACCTGCTTGATTGATCGATCGACCCTAGAGCATCGATCGATCGATCGAACACCTGCCATCGATCGATCGACCCCTCTTGTATAACTCATATTCCCCTTTTAATAGTTCATCCCAACTTAAATGATTAGACATTCTTGGATATTAATGTTAACACATTTTGGGATATAAAGAAGACTAATAGGACCTTAGAAATATATGGACCCGTTAATGTAATATGAGATTAAAATCTCACGGGGGGGTTGTTTTACACATAAGGGACAATGGGAACTTGTGTTAAATGGTGAGGCTCGTAAGCAAGTTATGTTGTAAAATAAATGAGTACCTGCTGAAATTACTCTTGGAGAGATAGGAATCCATGAGTGTTACGTAGTAATTTGGAATAATCCCACAAATTAGAATACGAGACAAACCGTTATACATGATAACTAAATAACGAGTAATAAGGATAAATATCATAATTATGGGTCGTGAGAGTGTACCTAAATTTGATATGGTAATAGTAGTATATTTATATGACTGTGTTTATGCATATATTATATACGTGTAAAAATCATGCCCGCGCTACTTGCTATCCCTGAGGTTACTGTGCTAGGACAATCTTATCTCGATGTGATCTTTATGGGGGATATTGACTCGTACCCTAGAACATAGGAATCCTTGGTACAGGCTATCGAATTGATAGTCAGACGGTCCTAAGAGACGTGAGGGTATGTGCTGACCTCTTAGTGACTTGGAACTATGCTTCGCCTCATTTTGTATATGTTTTGTGTTAATACAGTTCGAGAGTGATTCTGAACTAGTATTTCCCTTAGTATGAGTGATACGGGGACTGGATAGCAGAGTATGTCAGCACCATAGATTTTATGTGGGGTGCTGTTAGAATATATATATTATAAGAGTATTTAATATATATATATTTAAATATAGAATTTGGGAACTACTTGTTGTGACTATGGTATGTAAGAAAATAATAATTATTTCAACTTGGGAATAAGTGTTGGAAAAGTATGATATATTACTGAGAAACTTTATTATCAAATAAGGCTTATGTGAGAATTGTGCTGTTAAATAAAATTAGCCTCCTTAACATTGGAAATTGTCGGCTTGATACCTTACGAGTAAATTAAGATAAGATAAGTTAAACTGTTGAGAATATTAGTGCGATAGGTGTGCACATTATAAGAGAGGTGAGGATTTCTCAAGGGAGTGCCGCACTAATATGTTGGTTGCATTGGCCGGTAAGCATTTTAAATACTTGCTAAACTAATTTTAAACTATTTTACGATCGGGCTCTGACCCATTTTCTACTATCTCTTCGCTCTTGTATATATATGTATATATTACAGGTGCCCAGCCACAGGGGCGTCATGCATAGGATCCTTTGGAAGGAACGCGCTGCAGCTTAGGTGGATTTTGCAAGCCTCTTGCTTAGACGACCTCATTGTTGATTCCACTTCTAGCACTATTTATTCAGTTGGGAATGTGACGCCCTTTTCCATTATTCAGCTGTTTTATCGGAGATTGTGATTCGTTTATTTCCAGTATTTATACTTTGGGATTTATTACTGTCAGGATGTTTTCCTTTAAGTTTTAAAGTTGGAATTAATTAGTTGGATGTTTAATTGTTTGGATTATATGTTCCAATATAGTTGTTGTGTGACTCCTTAACTATGAATTATGTAAAGTTTTAAATGTTGGTTTTTAAAATAAAAAAATTTGGAAATTGATGTCTAAAAATGGTTTGACACTTAGCTTAATTATTTAGGGTGTTTAATTGGAAAAGTCATTTTTGCGACAATGATGCTAAGAATGAACTAACTGTTCACCTTGATTATAATTTAATAAAGGACTGATCAACCGGTATTTAATTAGGCGGGGTGTCACAGGTGGTATCAGAGCATCAGGTTCTAGTGTCCTTTAGGATCTGTACGGCTTATCTCGTTTCTAACTTAGCATCTTTGATTTAGATCCCTAACATTAGGAATGTTGTATTCAACTTTATGCGATGGAAATTCGTGCTTCTGCGATTTCTCGATGTGAATGTTGAACTTATTCAGATTAAATTTTTAAATTTTCAGATGGCCCGTTAGGACAAACAAGCTAACGCCATTGGGGAAGTTAATGAGCAAGAATAACTCACACCTCAGGTGTCTCCGAAAAGGGTACCAATCGCCGAATTTTTGGGCATTGTGGCACAAGTATTTACCACTGCAGTCTTACAGTACCACGAACGCAGCATGCAGCTCAGAGGAGGCAAAAGACCTAGAGAGGTTAGTCAAATTCATGCGACTAGAGTTGATAATTGTGCGAAGACACCGAAATTGCGGCAACAAACCCCTCAAGACCAAGACAGTTCCAGAGGTAACAAAATTTATGTAGAGGGCCAAAAGTGTCAGGGCCAACAAGGTTGGGGTCAGAATGAAGTCACAAAGAGGTGTTTCAAATGTAGAATGGACGGTCATAAACGTCAATCTTGTTCCAATCAAACTGGGGAGAAACTACAACCCGACCAGCGAGGAATTTAAGGACTCTACTATAAATGTGTGCAACCGGGTCACAATTGGAGGGATTGTCCTCAACCTGACATCGATTTTCCTCAAATTTCTTATCAAGGCCAGCAAGACCAAGGAAAAAGCGAGACTAGTTAGCAATGTAGTGAAGTGAGACGGTTTCGAGGGAAGTGCTTCCAATGTGGCAGGAATGGTCATAAGCGTCAGGATTGCCCAGAGAGGAATGGGGCCCCACGGCAGAAGGGTGCCATTAATAAACCACAGAAGCTAGCTCCACCAGCCATTCCAGCAGCCTCAGTTCAGCAGAGGCAATTACAGTATGGACGTGTATATAACGTCCACCAGATAGCAGCACCTCAGGCCCCAATCAAGATACAAGGTACATTCCTTATACTGGGTGCTATTGGTTGAGTTTTAATTAGTACCGGGGCACCGCACTGTTTTATGATTATTCATTTTTCATGAACCTTAGAGCTATTAGCCACGACGACGAGTAAGGTGTCATGCATAGACTCTCCATTTGGGGGAAAGAGTCTTTGATTTTCTTTATTTAAAGGGGTGCAGATATAGAAATTGATAACTTCATTTTTTAATCGCGATCAATACTGATGTTAGATATGCATGAGTATAAGGTCGTTATTAGCATGCTAGAGTTTCAGTAGGAGTATTGTCCCCGCCATTTCGGGGTAGGAAAGGTGTTTGGTGGCAACGCCTCGCCCAGAGGAAGGATTTGCCAATACGAATGGAAAGGTAGAAATATGATTGTTATCCTTGAAGGATGAGGCATGTTTCATGTGACACGAGTGAGTCATTATATTTTGTCCATTGCTAGATTAGCATGTGAGACGAGTTTAATGTGTATAACTACAAACGATATTATTATGTGAATATTTTTCCCTAGTGTAGCGGGATTTTCCTTAGTGTTATCCGTGGAGGATGAGTGAGTATATTAATAGTGTTATATACTTTATTGAGGTTACTCATTTTAGTGATGTGATATATGAGTATAATATGGTACTGATTACAACTTTATAGAAATGGTCAGTACGATAGCAGGCAGTTAGTGCAAGGCTATCGGAGTGGTTGCATTAGTGCAGCATGTTTTGTTCTGGCGAGGCCTCACCTGCAAGAGGATTGGACTTACACTTATATTATCTATCTTTGAGACTTCAGAAGGGATAGTACGAGGCCTCACCTGAAAGAGGGTTGAACTCGCACTTATATTATCTATCCTAGAGACTTCGGAAGGGATAGTGGGCTCGAGATATTCGATACCGGTGTGCGTAGGGACTTTGTTGTTATGATTCAGTATATATTGAGTTTACTGTTGAGTGAAGAGATTTGACTCATTATCATGTGGAGCGCTTAGGACTTGGTGATAGGTAGAGAGCAATGATATATCTACCCTTTAGAGATGTGATAGTTAAGAGTTATACTCCTATGTTTGGAATCATGATTTTGAGAGTCCTAATTGTATGTGTAAGAGGTTTGCAAATAGTATTTACCACCAATACTGGATGATAGTGGATTGGCAAAGTGTTCTTTGTGTAGGTGTAATTACGAGAAATGATGGAACTTGTCTTTCAAGAGACGGAGTAAAGGGGTACATGATATGGACGGAGGGTCTAACAGATTTCGATAATCGACAATGCTAGGTAGTAGGGTATCGGGGGGGGGGGGGGGGTTCCTTATTTAGATTTCGCTTTGCAAGACATCCCACGCATGAAACTTAGCGTAAGGTTGGAAATAGGGAGATGTTTGGTCAATAGTCCATGAGTTCATTACCTCGGTCGTGCAAGGAACAGGTAATTGTATATGTAAGATAGAAGTTGAATTATGATTTAAGACCAGTAAAGTCGGTTGTGTGGTAAGAATGCATTGAAACTTTTATTTTATCGCCATGAGTTTAGGGGTGGAACGATGATAGGAGGATTTAAAAATTTCGATTTCTAGGGTGATTGAGAGTACCCAAGTGTTGTAAATGCGTTCGAAACACAAAGGAAATAAGGAGTTTAGATGATTTTTAGTGTGGATTATCTGGGAAGAATTTTTAATACAAGAGACGAGACTTGTATTTGTTTGGATATATAGATCATTAGTGATTTATTTTAGTTGCTATATTTATTCGAGAGACTTGATTGTATTTTTATTTGAAGAGATTTGAGATTAGTGGTTTCTCTTTTGTTACTGTGGAATTTAGATGCTCTATACCTTGTTATGTTGTGGAACAGTATAGTTTCTTCGCAGTGGAGCTCCGTTCGCTCTCTCCGGGCGGGCGGGGTGTTGCAAAGGTGGGCATCCTGGTTAGCTAATGTTAAAATCGTCCGAGTGGAAGGGACATGGGAATGTACATGAGGAATATATGTTTGTGGGACTAGCATAACGAGGAGAAAGTAGTAGAGGGAATTAAACGTTACATGAAGAACGATAATCCATATATATATACATATACGGGTGTGATTAGAGTAGCTCACCTGAATTTGGTTGGAAGGCTGTGGAAAGCCATTTAAAAAGGGGTATTCCTTGAGAAGGGTAGAATTTAATCATTATAGAGAACGCTCAGAACAGAGTTGTAATTAGTCAAATGTGAAAGCGACTTGCGCATACAAAGAGTGATGATGTTAGTATGGTCTAAAAGGTCCAGAAGTGCACTTCGTGGAGAAAAGTTCACGGGTCAGAACTTTTGGTACACGCCAAGGAAAGAAGGGAGTATTAAGTGTCACCTAATGTGAGACATTTATAGGAAAGCATGATGTTTAGCAGGACATAGTGAGTAGTCTCTGCATGCACCACTCATAGATAGAGATCGGTTGAAATAAGAAGATAAACCATAGAATTGTGCGGCTATCGACAATTCCTATAATGGGAGAGGCCGGTAGAGTCGATAAAATTTATCGGATGGGTTACCATATTCAAGACAAGATAAAGGATTCATCCGAACGTGTGAAACTAATCGCCCAGGAAGGAAGTGATTAACATTCCTTTGGGGTGATTTACAATATTAACTAATGTGCCCCAGTCTTCCTTTGAAAGGAAGGGATCGCGCCGGTACGTGGTCCTACACGGTATTAATTTTTGAATCGGGATGAGATATTTGAATCCCACCTTCAATATGGGATTTCAGGAAAACAACGGAGATAACATTTCATTACGAGTGGGAGGTATCACCCATAGTCGAGGAGCAGGTGCACGGTGATTAACGATTAGTGGGTCCGCGTGAAGGTAAATTTTGGAATCTTGGTGATCATTTTATTTCCACAACGGATATAACTAGCACGTGAAGTATAGTATGGCAGAGTTTTATGGAAGCACTCGCACCTGTTGGTCGTGAACGAGATGCTTATTGAAGTTTTGGTGTGGAAAAACCTTAACTATTCTCCCTCTGTGTATGTTTAGAGGTGAGCGGATAGTCGAAATTTTGGATCGATCGAGAATAATCCGATGAAAATGGTGGAATTCCACGATTGTTTTAGGCGAACAAGAGTGGTCATATGTCCGTATGTTTTCTCCCAGAACGGGAGTTTTGTGTTTAGATAAATCTGAGAAATTGTCATGTGGTGAGGTACGACCTCCCAATGATATTAAAATAATGGGAATTAGTGTATATGCGTGTCTTATGCGAATGTTATCGGATAGGAGCACAACGTGAAGTATCTTTAATGAAGAGTGTTAAACCAACTCGCTGTGAGGCGGGGGATATAGTGATTGAGCGCCTTACTATGTGGATAGTTTGCGTACTGTTAAGGTATCCAAAATGTGTTTTACCAGGTAGGCCTTATTTTCCGAATTTCGGGACAAAATTCCGTTATTAGGGGGAAAGTATGTAATACCCCGTATTTTTATGGCTTTTAAAATTGGGGATTTATTAAATTTAAATCGAGATATTAATTTAATATTAATCCAAAAATTTATTTTTTATATTTACTAACGTGATGTGAGTTAGTAATTATGGAAAATTGTTGAATATTACTAGACGAGTAAAGTAATATATGAGATTCATTTTATTAAAAATTGTCACGAGTGAATTAAATGGCAATTATGGAAATTTAAGTTAGGACGCGCCCTTGTCGTGTCGGGACTAAATTATTGTTACATAAATTGAAGAAATTATAAGTTGCTTGTATGGTCGTTTTGAGTGCGCCAATGTGTCCGGAAGGGTCGAGATAGTCAAAATAATGTACCCGGGGGTTTAGTTTGGGTCTCGGGGTGTTTTTAGGCCTAATTAACACCTCGGGAGGGTGTTTTGGACATTTTACATATTTGGGCCTGAAAACCCACGAAAATTCTAAGGGTATATCATATGACAAGGGTCATCTTCTAGGGTTAGAAACACCATAAACCAAAGACGGCTATAGGAGAGGAAGAGGAGAGGTTTTCCAAGGAGTTCTAGGCCAAGAACTCCCCCGTTTTCACTGCTGTCGCCGCCAAACGATAGATCGTGCAACGAGGATCACATCCATTCAAATATCTCCATAAATCTGAACCGAAAATGCTTAGGCAAGTATGTATCTTGCTCTATTTCAGTTAATGCTCCAATCATATTAGCCTAGGATTGATTAGGACTAGTTTTTGTGAAAGAGAAACACATTTTGGAGATTTAAATTCGCATGTTGTATGAGTATTAGATGTATTATGGAAACTCCATTCATATGTAGAGATTGAACCATGAAATTACAGTAAATAAAGAGCATGAAATATGGTAAAAGAATGGGAAGAAACTAGACAAAAGAAATATTAGGGTTCTTGATGTTTTTATGGATTATACCCTTTTAATTCGTTTTTCATGATAAAAATCCGCATGCTTGACGTAGGAAATCATTTATTTGAGGTTATAATACTTGTAGTATAAATTATTTGGAGTTTGATAATCAAAGATATTATTTTGGATGATTTTGGAAGAGGAAAGTCGTAATCTGGAAATTCTGCAGATTTGCCATACCTGCTTGATCAATCGATCGACCCTAGAGCATTGATCGATCGAACACCTGCCATCGATCGATTGACCCCTTCTGTATAACTCATATTCCCTTTTTAATATTTCATTCCAACTTAAATGATTATACATTCTTGGATATTAATGTTAATACATTTTGGGATATAAAGAAGACCAATATGACCTTAGAAATATATGGACCCGTTAATGTAATACGAGATTAACATCTCACGGGGGGTTATTTTACACATAAGGGACAATGGGAACTTGTGTTAAAGGGTGAGACTCGTAAGGAAGTTATGTTGTAAAATAAATGAGTACCTACTGAAATTACACTTGGACGGATAGGAATCCATGAGTGTTACGTAGTAATTTGGAATAATCCCACAAATTAGAATAAGAGACAAACCGTTATACGTGATAACTAAATAACGAGTAATAAGGATAAATATCATAATTATGGGTCATGAGAGTGTACCTAAATTTGATATGGTCATAGTAGTATATTTATATGGCTGTGTTTATGCATATATTATATACGTGTAAAAATCATGCCAGCGCTACTTGCTATCCCTGAGGTTACCGCGCTGGGACAGTCTTATCTTGATGTGACCTTTATGGGGGATATTGACTCGTACCCTAGAACATAGGAATCTTTGGTACAGGCTATCGGATCGATAGTCAGACGGTCCTAAGAGACGTGAGGGTATGTACTGACCTCTTAGTGACTTGGAACTATGCTTCGCCTCATTTTTTATGTGTTTTGTGTTAATACAGTTCGAGAGTGATTCCGAACTAGTATTTACCTTAGTACGTGTGATACGGGGACTGGAGAGCAGAGTATGCCAGAACCATAGATTTTATGTGGGGTGCTGTTAGAATATATATATATTACAAGAGTATTTAATATATATATTTAAATCTAGAATTTGGGAACTACCTGCTGTGACTATGGTATGTAAGAAAAGAATAATTATTTCAACTTGGGAATAAGTGTTTTAAAAGTATGATATATTAATGAGAAACTTTATTATCAAATAAGGCTTATGTGAGAGTTGTGCTGTTAAATAAAATTAACCTCCTTAACATTGGAATTGTCGGCTTGATACCTTACGAGTAAATTAAGATAAAATAAATTAAACTGTTGAGAATATTAGTGCGATAGGTGTGCACATTAGAAAAGAGGTGAGAATTTCTCAAGGGAGTGACGCACTAATATGTTGGTTGCATTGGCCGGTAAGCATTTTAAATACTTGCTAAACTAATTTTAAACCGTTTTACGATCGGGCTCTGACCCATTTTCTACTATCTCTTCTCTCTTGTATATATATATGTATATATTACAAGTGCCCAGCTACAGGGGCGTCATGCATATGATCCTTTGGAAGGAACGCACTGCAGCTTAGGTGGGAGTTGCAGGCCTCTTGCTTAGACGACCTCATTGTTGATTCCACTTCTAGCACTATTTATTCAATTGGGAATGTGTCTCCCTTTTCCATTATTCAGCTGTTTTATCGGAGATTGTGATTCTTTTATTTTCAGTATTTATACTTTGGGATTTATTACTGTCAAGATGTTTTCCTTTAAGTTTTACAGTTGGAATTAATTAGTTGGATGTTTAATTGTTTGGATTATATGTTCCAGTATAGTTGTTGTGTGACTCTTTAACTATGAATTATGTAAAGTTTTAAATGTTGATTTTTACAAATAAAAAATTTGGAAATTGATGTCTAAAAATGGTTTGACACTTAGCTTAATTATTTAGGGTGTTTAATTGGAAAAGTCATTTTTACGACAGTGATGCTAAGAATGAACCAACCGTTCACCTTGATTATAATTTAATAAAGGACTAATCACCCGATATTTAATTAGGCGGGGTGTCACACAACGTCTCTTGACTCTTCTGAAAAATGAACCGATTACTCTCTCTCTTTTTAATATTTAGTCTCTTCGTCGCTAGGTAACCATCCTTTCTATTTGGACAGCCGCTCTGTTTATTTATTGGAAATGACAAGGTTTAGAAGTTTCGAAAAAACGTCACTGCAGGAAAAGGTAAGAAGTAGTATCCCACGAGTTTCTTTTTTTTTTGGTGTCCACTGAAATAACTTTGATCTCCTAAACTTAGGCGTACATATATCAAAGGACGAAAAAGCATTATCCCCCACCCCTCATCTTTTTCGTTCAAAACAAATGATATATCAAACTATCTCAAGCCATGGATTCCCACGAAAACTTACACAAATGCTCAAACGCATATACCAAACTACGTAGGATTTGATCCTAAGTCTTCTTGGGTACATTGGGAAAATACTGAGTCCTTCTTGTGAGCACGAGCCTTGAAAATATATTTTCATATATGTTGTCACAATACAGTGACACCTGTATCTCTTATTACTTTTCTATCTCTCCTTAACCTCTAAAGAGATATAAAACTTAGTCAAAACTGAGATCTCTCACATACTCACAAACTTACTAATGGGAATCTGTTAAACAAGAAAGAAGTCATATGTAAGGGCTTTTATGTACCTGCAATGATTGAAGTGACGTTACCACACCTCTCACTGATACCATTTCCCTAATAAGGAAACTATATACATTTAAGGGATTCTCAACCTAAGGTCTCTAAACTAAATCTAAAAATAACTAAAAAGTAATCAATTAATGTTAAGAGTGATAATAAGCATATATTAACAAGTGGGGTGTCTAATACTTTCCCACTCATAAATATGTTCTTGAACCCATATAACAAGAATCTTTGGACCATCCATAGACTTAACCCTATCTTAAGATTATACCAAAATGGCTAACCCGAATCTTTTATTTGTTTTTGTAGAAAAAAATAGAGGACTCTTAACAAACCAATCAAACCCATTATCTTACGAAAACTACACTTAGGCATTGGCTTAAGGAACATGGGTGTGCAACTCAAACTGGACATGTTGTCAAACATCTTCTAGGGGGAAGTCATCGACTCACGTAGAACTGATAACCCAAACTCAGCTGGACTTGGCAGACCAACAGACAAGTACTCTTAGTCATCCACCGTGAACATTCACACAAGATCTATCCCCACAGGATCATCTCACCGCTTGGGGCCCACAATGCCACAAAATCATGAAACAAAATCTCACCAACGACAACTATTATCCAATCACCCAAGTCTCATCACCAAATAAGAATCACTCACAAATATCACATATACCAGATATTACTTGATAACACATTTATCATAATAATATAACCAATATCCTATCAACACTCAATGGAACCAAATTATCAATAATTAATATACCTAACATCAATAACTTATAATAATGTACTAACAATACATATCCTCTATTCAACAATCCCCAAACATCGCAATTTCCCTATTACTACTAACACAATATCAATACTCCAAGTCATCAGATTTCGAATAAATATAACTCTTGGGTGAAAAGTCAATAATTCCCAACATATAATTAACCATAAAGTCCCAAGACCAACAATATATGACTAAAACAATAATACTCTTGATAAACACCTATAAATTAATAATCTTGAATAACATAGTATTTCATTCACAATATGTCTTATTGTAAATACAAATGCACATTTTTTCTATTAGTAAGGGTTCAACTACAATTTCTTACATTAATTATTCATTCATATTTCAAGTGGGGATCACAGTATTTTCTAACAGTTAAAAATATCATAGGACAAGTATGCTCATATCATATTTTCCAAATCTCCAAGTTCATAAGGCATATAATCTAACTCTTTGTAATTTAACACATTATATTCTCATCTTTATAAAAAAAAATCCCATTATTTAATTCACTTAGTCATTTTCTAAGAAGTTCTCATTTTAAGGGATTCGATCAAATTTAACATCACATAACAATAATAGAAAAATTAACTAGATTTATCATGCAACAACTAAACATTTAATAACTTTTATTTAACAACAAACATGGTTTATGCAATACTTAAAACATTAAGCACTAAAGGGGAAAAGTAGAGTATTCTTGCCTTTTAACTATTACTAAAATCATACTTGATTTTCTTGATCTCCTCGAGAATCTAGGCAATTTTGTCTTTGAAAGCATTACCAAAATCCAAGCTTAAGCTTCTCAAATGGAGGTTTAGGGTTTTGTTAAGTTACTATTGCAGAAAAATAAAATGTGGTTGAAAAAAGAATATTGGCCCTAAAATAAAAATAAAAAACCTATGCCCCTTATCTTCCATCGTACCCACTATAACAACCCAGGGCAATGTTATAGTGGCCCATGGATGAACTATAGCAGACAGTCACAAGATTTATCCAATTTCTCTTTCTTTCCTTCTCTTTTTTCTCCAATCTCTCTTCTCTTTTATTTCTTCTCTCTTATCTCCAGGGTTTCGTTATCAATACTCAAAACACAAACAACTACCCACACCATTAGTCCTTACCTTGGATTTAAGACATACCAAATGACTCTTATGCCTCTAGAATTCATACCAAATATATACATTATAAGGAAATTAAATAACTAATTAATTTACAGTATTAATTAGAGAAAACATTACATAAAATTTATCAATTCAAATCCACTCA